>JAWWEQ010000001.1:22054497-22154658 GCA_035583055.1 Torymus tubicola | reverse complement strand
AAGCGATTTAGGTGATTTTAAAAGAAAAAAAAATTTTGACCTCTCGATTCACCTGAGAACTGCCCATATATATATATCATTTTAATATTTGATAGTTTCGACATTAAATTTCACTGACATTGAATGCATATTGAATTAAATCAAATAAGTACCTTTTTTGATATTTTGCTACTCCATTACTTGAAAGAAATAAATATCTATTCTACATAATTAAATTCACTGATTATATTGATTAAATATTTATTTATTTTTAAATCGGTCTACATATTTAATTATGTCACTTCAATATTTGACTGTTTTAAAATTACATTGTAATTAAGAAATATTTTATAAGTTTATCTTTTCATTTATTTGACAGATAATAACATTTAAGTTATTATAGAATATTTTTTTAATAATTAATTAAATGTTTAATTGGAATATTGTAATTCCATATTTTGTTTGTTACTATTAAATATTTTATATATCCAATTAAATGGAATAACGAAAATAATATTGATTTTTTGCATAAGCAGCGAATCAGTTCATTATTAAGTAGAAATTGATACAAACAAATATTTAATTAAATAGTTCAGCAAATAATATTGGTTTTTAATTTATAACTAATTAAATTAACATAATTAATGAATTGATTTAATGTTGATATAAAATTGTTTGAAATAATTATTTAATTACATTAGTTATTTTCCTTTGCACAAAATATTATATTAAATCAAACTATATTTGATATTACATTGAATTTTTTTTCTCAGTGTATACATTGTTCTATACAACACTTAAAGACAAAAAATCGTTTGTTTATTTTCTAAACAAAATGTGTAATATGATGTATTGCAGGCTTAGACACAGCAACTGAATTTCTTCAAGGTGTATATCACTATTCTTTTTTTATATAACTTTTATATATTCCGTCCATAAAACAGTATGTTAAAATACACAGGGTCAACTCCTTTGCATATTATTCTTAAACATTGTAACAAATAGGGATTATCCGTCAAATGATATAAAGGGAAAAAATTATGTGCCTACAAAATGTAGAAATGTCTTACTCTGTGAAAACTTTTCTTAGTACGGGTATTAAATGAACGAGCTGTTATAAAACATATAAGACAAATTTGAATGACGATTTCCCAAGTTAGTGTTACCGACGCTGCCGCCCCGCGGAGAGTTTTGTAAACATAAACGGCAAACAAAAACAAAATAAAGCTGCACGACAGAATGGATCGGAAGCCTCAAACTGATGAAAATAGGGAGTTGGATGCGATCCAATGCGAAGTTAACGGGGCAACGGCGGTGGCTGCCTGCTTCGTGCAAACAGCAAAATCCCGGTGAGTTGGAGTTTGACCAATGAATTGAAAAACGTCTTCTGCAATTCTTTTTTCGCGTTCTCTCTGTATGACGGCGCGTATGCCAATCACGGCTTTCGGCCCGACGGCGAAAAAGCCGACCGTTCTACTCGCCAGAAATGCCATTTTTCCCAGTTCTTTTTGCCTTTTTACATGACCGCAAATTCGAGCGCGTTTGTGAGAACCACCTCAGGATGGATTTAAAAGTAGGCTAGCGTTGATTGGTATAGTCAAATGTGCACTTCGATACGTGAAACTTGGACTCCTCGAAAGTTTTCAAATAAAATATCCTTGAATGATGTGCAGCGAATCGAGACACAAGATAAAAGTTATAAAGCAATTCTTTGAGTGCAGCTTTAGCGAAAACAATGCAATGAAAAGCAATAAACCAGCGATAAAGGACCGATAAATCTCGCTGTCAAGTCAGTGACATCTCTACTGAAAATCCCTACGAGCTGTCTCGTTCTCGAACATCGATCACTATGAAAAGGATAGCTGTGGAACCCAACCCAACCCAATTTGACTCCGCTCTCGTCCCCTCCTCTTCTCTTCCTCTTTCTAGAATACATTTTCTAATTTCCCAGCTACAAGAAAGCAGCTCCGATCGAATGCGGGTGCCGCATCCTTCTCCTTAATGCGAGCTTCGTGCGCGACGAAGTTACACTAGAGTGAGAGAGAAAGATATACGCTCTGTCGCGGCGTATTCTCGTTTCTCATTTCCCGCTGTCGACATTGACGGCGCCGTGCACAACGTAGACGACGAATTTTCCGATGCGCGCGAGAAGACTATGAGAGCACTGCTGCGCAGGCGATATAGCCCCGAGGTCTAGAAGAGTGCTCGCGAAAAATCCAAAGTAGAAACAGTGATTTGAAGGAATGTAATTTTCGAATGGGTTTTCCTGGAAATTCAAATTACAACATTTACTTATAAAATATATTCAATAATGTAATGAAATTTTCATACTTGTTATTACATTTTCAATGGTTGAAGATTCAATGGTATGAGAACGATTTTAAACGCCTAAATATACATAAAATGGACAATTTTTGGCTATAATTTAACAGGATTTTATTTCACGTCAAAATATTACATACAAAAGTGAAGATAATATTCAAACAAAACTTTTTCCTATTTAACATTTTCATATCTATAAAACGAATTCCTGATGAATTAGATCTATAAAAATGATTTTTTAATGTCTCAATACACCCTATACAGTCAATTTTCGTTTATTATTTAACAGAATTCAATTTGACACAGAAATTTCAGATACGACTTATATATAAGTTTTTATAAGTATTTTAAGTGTTACAATTTTCACTCCGATGAAAATACAAGATTCTCCTGAGCAGATAGCACGCAGGGGGCGCGGCCCCCCTAGATTTGCATATGAGAATCGGAAAGCGTAATTAAATTTAAGAGTTATTTGAAATTAACAATGATATCGGTTATTAAATATAAGTGAATATTGAAGAATTATTGAATAATATGAATGCAATTATACGAGATTCGTGAAAAAGTACTTCAAGTTTTAATTGAATTTGTAACTAATTTAAATTTATTTGCGAAATCAATGGAAAATCCGTGATATAGTTTTATTGAGTAGCCTGTTATTTACAGATATTGGGTTTCCAACAGAAATTACGCAATGCAGAAATGTACTTATTATTTTTTAGTTTATTAAAAATTATTTACAAGTTCATCCGCTAAATTTATATGAGGATTTATATTTAACCTATACTTCATTCGTAACATTGATTTCGAAATGATTACATTTTTTGTGAAAAAAATATAAAGCACATCGGATTTATTCGAATCTTCTGGGGCGTAGTTATCCTCATTGATTCTATAGAAAAAGTTATATTTTTAACGAATAAAATAACGATTAATTAAATATTTATTGGCTACGCATCCGGGACTCGCGCGCATTTTATCAGTCTTGCATTGATGCAGCTCAAAAGTATAATTATGCCTCATACGTAATAACGTCATTTGCGTCCCATTCGCGCGGACGCCCTATTAACTCCATTTCATTAACGATTGAGAGTTCGTTTTCAATTCAGTAGCTTAAATATAATGACATCATTATCAAACCCAGTAAGCCACGAACATAATCAAGGATACGCTGGAAGCTCAGTGTCGGGGTATTGATGTATTATGACGCATTTAGATCTAAGTCCATATTCACGTTAAATTATAATCTACACGACCAATTAGCAATAGAGGAAGACGATTGTTAGGAGTGGTTTCATGAACATAAAGAGAAGCGACGTTATTTTATATTAATTATTTAACAGAATTTGACGGTCGTGGAATTAATACATTTATTAGCCGTTCCAAATATACATAATTTCCGCCATTTTGCGATCGCATAACCTGACCTCCATCAATTGATTTGAATATTACATGGTAACTGACAGTGTGGATGATATTCCATTAATGCAAATATCGAATTCAATGCTATGTACAATATATAGTACTGACAGCTGCTCAAGTATTTCATTAATAAATCCTATAATGAATGATATTAATATATATATATATATATGAACCTATTAAAAGTCAAGTAACCTCGTTTCTTACTAAACCCATTTAAAGCTCGTTGCCAGAGATCATCTGAGAAGTCACGAGGAACAGTTTTTACAGGGTAGAAATAATAACTCGATGTATTATCCTAATAAAAGTAGCTTTCTCCCCTGCTCCCGCACACAAAACGGACTTCTTAGAGCTCCTCCTGGCTAACGCTATATTTACTGTTGGGCTCTCTCGGTCTACTACCGATCTCCGCGCGCTCATTGTTGAGGTTCGCTCACCCCTGCAGGTGCACGGGCAAACGCGCGAGATCAAGAAACTCGTTGGATGGCTGCTGCCCTCGATGGCCATTGTCGGGGAACATTGACTTATCGACCGGTACCGTTGTTGCGCGCCGCCAAGTGGAGACGACGACGCATCAGAAGCTCAAGCCCGTAGCACAAGGCAGAGGCAGAGATTTATGTGTATGCGCTCTCAGAGTGCGGGAGACGACCGAGAGAGGGAGAGAGAGCGAAAGAGAGTAAGAGGGAGAGAGATGCTTTTTCGCCGCTCGAGGAGTGCTGCACTTTAGGAGGAGGAGGAGGATGTGCATCGCACGAGAGGTGCGCGCTATTAATTTTGTTTTTTTATGTCGGTGATACTGGAAGGATTTTCTCAAGAGTTTTTTCCTACTTAAAAGTGCGGCATGAATGCTGGGTAGGGGCCGTGTTGCAGGTAAATTTCGAGATGAGGGTTTTCCTTTTTATAGTTTCTGGTAGAAGGGAACTTCAAATGAATTTGTTTCGTAATTATTTCATTGAATTTACTTCATAGTCTTCCTTTCGAAATAAATCTTGCTTTAAATGTTTTCAAATCATATTGAATACACACTATAACTCAATCGTATGTTTCTTCTTAAGATTCCGTATTAAACTTTTCTATGAAATTTCGTAAAAAGAAAGAGGTTGACGTCCATGTAGGAATACAGAGAGGAAACCCAATTTTTCCAACATACTCTTAAGCCCTCACGCATATAAAACAGCCGCGACGCAGTCAAAGGCAAATATTAAATTTTTCGCTTCGAAAATCCATCGGGCGCGCGCGCAGAGGAGAGGCGCTAGAATTCGAAATTATTCGAGCTATTGCCCGAGAATTTTCCGAAAGAAATTTTCCCGTAATATCATACGCGCGCGCGCGGGAGGAATTGAACTTTCTAATACGGAATTCTTTTACGAGCGCTACCTCATACGCCCGGCCGTTCGCGCGCGCCAGCGTCGTGCCATCACTCGCAGCAGCGCACTGCCACCGCCGACGCGTCGATAATCCGCCGTGTAATGCCGCGGACGTGTTCGAGTCACGTGTGCGCGTCTCGACAGATTCTGCGCGCGCGCCTAATAGCTTGTAAATGCAGCCCGGCCTTGGATTTCACGCTCCACGTCAAGTAGTCGTATAGCAGCGAGGATGATATTAAGAATTAACCCAGTTATTCGAGAGGAATGATAACTCACTTGGCGCTTTTACGGCTCAAGAGCGCTCCGTTCTTTTTTCCTCTGGCCACTGGAAGAGGCGGGCTTTATAGCCCTTACTTCGTTTTATTTCCCCGCCAAGTTTTCTCGCGAGATTCGTATTGAGAGCCGAGGTGTGAACTTTGCGTTCTTGGGATTCTTGGGGATTCTTCAAAAGCGTTTTACTTTTAGTATTCTACGTTTCAAATTTAGCTTTACTTTTGTCAGCTTTCCGCCGTTAGAACAATTATTTTTATGATTTCCGTTTTAACGATGCATAAATCTGACATAGTTCGATACATTTTCCGGCCTAAAATATTTAATCGTGTGTAAATATTAGTATCGGCAAAAGGGTGAATAATGCTTATTCAACAACTGGTATTTTGCTCGATATCTCAAATTTTACTCATTAAGAGATATAATGAATACATTCACAAGCGCAACTTCCATAATCTTCAGCTGTAGTACGTCGCGTAATTAAAAAATATCGATGCATCGCGCGACTCGCCAAATAATTAAAATTAATAAGCGAAGATTATTACTTGGCGAAACTTTCTTAATAATCCCCGAGCCAAAGTTTCAACACAAAGAAAGGCACAACTTGAAGCTGTGCTCCAATCAGCCGTGCGAAGTTGCGTTGAGGGGAAGAAAAAGGAAGGCAACGATAAATTTCAGAACTATACGTATACTAAGTGCCTTGACACAAAGCGGAAACAACACGACACACAAAGTAAAAAGCTGCGCCTAGCTGCGCCTAGCTGCGCGATTTTCCACCATAGTTAGTAAAATATCGGCGACGCAAGAAGGAAGCGGAAAACAATTGGCTGACAGGCATTGGATGTTGGGGTTTTCGCGGAAACAGAATTCTTTTACGAAGGTCGGAAAAGAGGTCGAACAAGCTTCAAAGGAATATAATGCCCAATATTGATTTTCATCCAGTTAGAGATACATACGTTAAGTGGATGTATATTTTTACAGTACTCTATGATGCATTTCAATTCAACAGTTCCTTAAAATTAATGTTCGCACTTTATCATTTCCGCGTGTTTTGATATTCCCAAAAGGCTGTTACTTGGCTCGTAACTCGTATATGCCACGCATAAAAGAACCATATTCATTCGCGAACGGGCGCGCGCAGGCGCGATGTCATCGACCCGCTCTAAAATCGAAAACATCTCGAAAGTGCGTCGTCATCGGACAAAAACATTTTGCCGCGGCGAATGCGAAAAGTCTGTTGTGTAAAAAGCTGGTCGAGATTTTAGAGTTCGTTAAAAAGCGCGAGATCCTCGGATACGTCGACGCACGTAGCGGGCGCGTGGCGCACTGGCAGATGAATGAACTAATTGGTACGAATATAGCCGAGGGAATTGACGAGGGTCGAGAGTTACGCAAGTGGGAAGAGGCGAGCTCACAGACACACACACATACACACGTATATACATGCGACAATTGCCACTGAGCGCGGAGCCGAGGAGAGCGTCATCGCGAACGCGCCTTCTCTTAAGTGCATAATGGCATGTGGGCCAATGGTCAGGGACGCGCTTGTTATTTCATGTAAGTCAATTCCCTGAGCGGAGAGCACGAGTGGTCGAGTAGTGGCTAGAACCTGCATGGAATGCGCTATTCGCGTCCGAGAATGCTTTGATCGTGACTATACAAGGAAAAATTCTCAATTGAACACGCAGCTTAGAGTTTTCAACGCCGATCTGTTTTTCTGTTACCGCTTTTTCTAAAGATGTTGCCTCTTCTAATGATTAACTCGAAGCTTTTTAAATAGCATCCTACTAATCACTGCGTTAAATATGTTATTCCGCTGTTAATGTTTAACTCTTATGTATAGGAAACTGCAAAAAATGACTCTTTAGGCATTATACATTATCTTCATGTAATAAAATAATATAATATTCTCATAAAATTTATTTTATTCAACGATAAAATTCGTAAAAATATTTTATTCCTGAAATATAAAAAAATTATTTTACTTTATATTTAACGTTTTATATTAACATCCAATTGTTGTCAATAAATATAATGAAATTTTTTATCACATTAAATGCATAAATATGAACTCTATAACCACAAAGAAAATGGTTTGTTTACTCTAAGCACTTCTCTATTTTTTAAGATGTTATTTTTTAATATACTCCACTTTTTATTTAATAAAAACTAAAAGATTCTCGTTGCTTTGAATCACATTATGAGCAGAAATACATTATGTAGCTGACTGAGAAAGCAGTTTAGCAGGGGCCCTGAAAGTACACCGTAGCAAGTCTTTTTGACAGTCTTGCAAAGCTCAACTTTGTTCACAGGTCAATTTGTTTGATTTTACACCGCAATCTTTATTTCACAGTCGTTAGACCAAGCGGGCTCTGAGCATCCACTCTTTATCACTCTTCAGCTGCGGTCGCGTCGGTTAAACTTTTGTTGCGCAAATTACATACTCGCTGCAGCGGCTCTCCAACATCGGCGCGAAGCCTGTCATTTGTAGTGGGCCTCTCCATCCGGCGAGCGGATATCGATCGGCGCTCAGCATCGAGCCCGCCGTGGAAATAAAAGCTCCGCGGAGATATTATACGCGATTCCGCGAGCGCAACTCTCTCCGCAATCACGAGCATACTTGAGCAAACGCAAAACAACCGCCGATCAATCCCTGCGCCGTGCGCCCTCGCACGCTCGATTTCATAATGGATTGTACGTGCCTGCGAAATGCCGAGTTTTCGCACTTAACGAGCGAGCGCCCGAGCAACTGGATTTTCAACTTTTTTACTCTTGTTTTTCGTCTCGCGCCACTTTTCTACTTTGACAAGAGAATTACAAAGCTGGTGTTTTTCGTTGTGGATTACACGCAAACTGAAATAATAAATCTGGAAAGTGCATTTTATTCTCAGTTTTTAAATTCCTTTATAATTTGTTGGCCCTGGCTGTTTTGTTACTTTAT
Organism: Torymus tubicola; assembly: GCA_035583055.1. Classification (NCBI taxonomy): domain Eukaryota; kingdom Metazoa; phylum Arthropoda; class Insecta; order Hymenoptera; family Torymidae; genus Torymus; species Torymus tubicola. The sequence goes on along the minus strand of JAWWEQ010000001.1, from coordinate 22,146,357 downwards.
GATGCAAATTCGATGTAATTAAATAATTTACCAGTTCGTTTTAATATACGTTGGAGTATGTAATGCGTATTTTTATTTTTATAATTATATTTTACGTGTTTCGCTCTTTAATATATAACAACAATTTTATTGCGATATTTTCATCAGAGTACAGAAGTGCCTTGTGCGTATAATATTTTTTTAAAAATAAAAAGATAAATAAAAAAGAGGACAAAGGTCACGGCATATTCATCTTAATCCGTTTTCCGTTGTCGATGGCAAGCATCCGTTTTTCAGACAAGTCGGAGGAAGGGAGAGCATTCATGTTTCTATATAGGAAGGAATATTTTCTGCTTTTTATTCAGGCAAACTTTTCTCAAAGTGCAACGCCGAGGAAAGCAAAGCCAGCGCTAAGAAAACCTGGAGGCGCTTTCCGAGCAGCGACGCCGCGAGACACAATCCGCGAGATGAGTTTGGATCGCGCGTTGCATTTATCAGGGGCTGCCGAGAGACAAACGAGAAATCTCGATAGGGCGCGCCCGCGCGCGGCAAAACTTTTCGGGCCGAGATGTCTAGACTTTCGGAGAAAATGCCGCGATCGCCGCAGCGCCCCGAGTTTCATTCCGACGGAGAAAAGCCGCGTGCAGCTTTTTCTTCGCGCTCGGTTTGCTTGTGACGCCCTGGAATGGTAAAAAATTTTTCTTTCGCTGCAGCCATGGATATTAATGGTGGTACTGCGCCCGCGTGCTGGGATGAAAAACAGCTTTTTCCGCTTGCGTTTTGCGCCCGCGTCGTTTGCCACAATTTATCCCGCTTTAAGATTGGTCAAACTACTTTCGCGTATAGCATATTTTTTACCGGCAAGAATATCAGTGAGGATTCTCCTGAACGCGCCGCGAACACATCCGGGAATGGGAATTATTAATATCTCGGCCGTCTCGAACGCGACGCGAGGCCATTCCTTCGAGACTCCGAAGAATAATCGAAATACCGGCGTCTTAGAAGCAGTCTGCGAATTCCAGCTAAATGTAATATCGCGTTTGCTCGACATGTCAGTGCAGTATAAGAGACGCGCAACAGTGCGAGCATGCACGTCTTATACGCTCACGTCTGTCTTCCGGGCGCACGGAAATCTCAAGCCATGCATGCGCGACTGCGCGAAGGTGTTATTCATATAGACGCGCTCGAGCGACTCCCGAACAAATTCAAATATTTTCAATATAAGCGCGCGAGCGCGCGGACAAGGAAAATAAAATCTTGGAATATTAAATATTTCAGATTTAATACTCGCCTACTGCGCGCATATACGTGAGCTGGATCCACGAGCGACTTTATCTCCTTTGCGTAAATGCGCGAAAGATCGGCCGAAATTTTCCTCCCGTAGCTCCGCGCGCCGGAAAAAAATGCGTCACACGCGAGGCGCAAGCTCATGCGGCTTGATGTGTCCGCCGAGTGGATGGGGAATAAATTGCATATTGCATTTACGGGATTCAATTTCGCGTAGAAAACGAGCTTTCGAGAAATTTCATAATATTTTTATCCTCATTCCAGCATTAATATTTTTAAGAAATATTTTCTAAGAAAGCTTTCCTCCAGCCTGGGATTTTATAATTTCGTTAGCGTGTAAATATAGTTAAACACGATTGGATAATGCCGCAAGCTCACATCATGCACAAAGATCTCGGATCAAAGGCGAAGGGCAACTATGGCGGCGAGGCAGCAGCCAAGGCGACAAGTGGATTTCGCTAAGCCCGTGCTATGAGCTCTGTATCGTAGTCAAAGCTTAAGCAGCAAGACGCCCGAAATCCCCGTTGATATCCTCGATGTGAAATACGAGCCAAGCCGGCTAGACGCACGCGCGGGAATCAATATAAAATCTTTGCCGTGATTTATGGCTGCGCCGAGTTTTCAGTAAAGCACAGACATTCACTTTAGCTGTGATCAAATTACCGAAACAAGCCTATTTTTGTATCAATACCGATATTCATTCTGTTATCAGCTCCATAAATTGTATCGTAAACTATATTACCGAGCACTAGTTATGTTTTCAATTATTTTTAATACTAAAGTGTAAGAACATGTTTTTGGGTCAGTAAAAGTGATATACACCTACACTGTTAGTTATACTAACATGTGATGCATTTGGCTACGTTGATTTTGTTTTTAATTAATCCAAATTTAATTAAATATCATTGCTTTGATTTATTGAATACAAAAACTGAAAGAACTCTGTTAAATACGAGAGCCAATACGGCAGCTTCTCCGCTACAAGAGATATATACTGTCAGGACTTTAATAAAAAAAGAAGAGTCAATAAACGTACCTTTTCGCGCGTCTCATTCCGTACGTCGCCGGACGCTTATCAGCCGCAAATAATTCAGGCTCAACGGACTCCTCTTGACCCTCTCCCCGGCACCTTTGCAATTTCGTTCATAAATATAAAAGAAAATAGAGAAGGGAGCGCACCAAGCAGGCAGGCAAGGAAGCAAGGAAGGAAGGAAGGAAGCTCTCCCGCGTAAAAGCTCATTTCCAGTTCGGTCGCCGCTCTTCTCGCGCTCGCTCTCAAAGCGCCGCGCAGGCGACCTTCTTTGTCGGCGCGTAATCGTCCCGTCGCTTAAAGAGTAAAATATGAATAGTCGCCCTCTGCGCGCGCGCGTGTGCTTTCAACCTCGCGCGGTATATTGACCGTGACACGAGCGGAGGGTGGGATTTCGCGCGAAATGACACCGTAATGAGTTCTGCGCGCCCCCAGAGTACGAGAGAGTGAGAGGCGAAGATAATGGAGCGGCCGCAGACGCCCGTCACGTGAGGCAGCCGCCAGGTATTGTCTGCGCGGCGCCTCGAGAAAGCGGGAAATTGTTCGCGAAGAGAGGGATATCGCCTGAAAACGCATGGGATTAGGTGTTACGCTAAGAATTTCAAAATCTTTATAAAAAATTCAATTTTTTTAAATAAAACAACTTCCTGGTTAGTACCACTGTGTCAATATAGACGAGTAACTCAGACTTTAAGGCCCCTTTTTTTTTAAACGAAAATGTTCGTATTTCCTTGAGGCCAGCATCTGTCGCAGAAGCACGGGTAGATGTAGGTATGGGTACACAGCCGCGACGACTGCGCTCGTGTCGACTTTACCGCGCAAATTCCAGAGATACTCTCCGTGGAGATATGGCTCTTTCTCTCTCTCACTCATGCGGGGGAGCGAGAGACGCAATTCCAGGCCAGCCGCCACCGCTGAAAGTCAATAATCATAGAAAGCTATGAAGTAGGAAACTGGGCCGTCTTCCACGTTACGCGTGCGCTCGCCACTTGAGCAAGATAAATGTTGTTTTTCCGCGTACCACGGAATGCGCTCGCGCTCGCCGAATTGAAGCCATAATGCGAGGCGTGCGACGCCAAGTATATCTCGACTGTATGCGAGTCATTTGCTGGGAGGCACAACGTGTGTGTACGTGTGTGTTGGGGGGGGGTGTAGTTTTAGTGGGCATCGTGCCCAGAGTTGGATTTCATTTTTACCGCGTGAATTATTACGGCTCCCGCGCCGTTGAGAAATTGAATGAAGGAGAATTAATGTTGCGCGCTTTTCTTTCTGTTTCAGGTAAATTTTTTCCTGCTTCCCGTATTGAGTAATGGCGCTGCCGTATGTTGAACCAGTTACTTGTGAGTAAAAAATTACTACCGCCAATGGGTTATCCAACACACCATTTGAAAATATCAATCTACTAGCAATTGAGTACTGATTTTCATCGTTATAAATGATAATTAATGCAAAAACAAGGTCGATTAATAAACAAGTATTATCTGAAAAAAGCATAACGCTACAGACGTCTCTACTCTTCTCAGGCACTGAGTGTGCTCCCAAGACTTTTGCTCATTCTCTCCCTTCAGCCGTCACTTATCGCATCTCCCCCGCGTAATCGCAAACGTCTCGCGCAATGCATCAACGCAGTCGGATGTAGAATCCCTCCTCTCTCTCCCCTTGGTATGTTATCGATGCGTAGTATATTTCCACATTTTTTTTCTCGCGTCATTATGGACTCGACCGAGAAAGCTTTTGGGCGCCACTTTGCCCGCGAAAAAGTCCGTCCGATGCACTCGAGAACCATGTAATTGCTAAAGCTCTTTTGTTTCTCTCGTCCCCGCGACACGGGTTCTGAGTTATGGAAGTACCTAGTGTGCGCGTTAATTTCCGCCAGATGAATGCGAAGAGCTTAGTTCGATGTAATTTGTGGCAATACGTCGTGCGAGAGTCTGCTGATTTATTTGCAGCATTCTTTAAGTGGAGATCTCGAGATATTAGGGATCTTGTTTATTATATTAATATCGGCAAGTGTGTTTATCAAATTGCAAGCGAAACAGTAAGCAAAGCAATTTAGTAATGAGTGTACATAAAATGAAACACGCGTACGTTCCTATTTCAATCATTAGAGCAACGATTTTCGCTTATCCTAAAGCCAGCTCTGTTTATCGCGGAGTGAATCTAATCGAAACGGCGAGCAAGAATCGCCCCATCGAAAACCCATCGCCACGGAATCGAAATATCCCCCGGTGCGCTTTTCTTAGACACTCTCCGCTCCGCGCTCGTAATCCGGCCAATTCGCCGGGCAAACTCATTATCGGTGCCGGCGCTCAATAGCCAGAGCGGCGGAATATTTATTTAATTAACAAAGTTGGGCGGGGATCGCCAGGTGACGGGGGGCGGCCGGTCCATTGCACTCGACCGCACGGCGCGTTTAACCCTCTTCCCGCACGTATATAGCACCGCTAAACTCGCGGACCGAAAACTGCGCCCGGGACGTGCGCCATTAGCGTATATACCTACTTTCGGCCGCGGACCGAACTGGCTTTACAACTGCTGCTGCAGTCGAACTTCCGAAAATTGCCCAGTAACGTTTCGATTCCCCGGCACTTGAGTGCCGATGAACCGAGACAGTGATTTCACCGCGGCGCTTAAAGCCGACGGGGCTGCATTGTCCTTCTAAAGAATTATTGCCCCCGTAGCTGTGGCTGTTGTTGTTGTTGTAGTTGTTGTTGTTCTTGTTGTGTGCGGACATTTCAGTTATTGCATGTGCAGTGCAAAGTCTTTTGATGTTTTGGCGATCATCTAGTTGAATGCAGTGTGTGTATGTGTGTGTGTGTCTATGAAGTTGATTGGTTCTGTGATTGCATTTCAAACCTAAAGTTTTATGAAGCTTGATTTACATTGTAAAAGGCGAAAATTCATTGGTGTAATTAGTTGAGTACGCTTTTTGTTTATGATAATACTTGACCTCGATCGTATAAAAACTATCTGTACAGCGATCCGTATAAGAACATGGCTGAATAAAAATAATTGAATATAGAATATATAATAGAACAAAGATGATACTTGCATGTAAATTAAGTGAAATGAATCCGCTCCAGTCAGACTGACATAGATCTGCGCGTTTCAAGTTTCTTCATTTCCGACGTCTAGAGAGTCAATTTTCTTGAAAATTCATATTTCTCGAACAATGGCGTTCGGCCTCTCTAAGCATCGGCCTCTCTTTCTTTTCCTGTAATTGAAATTCAAAAATTCAATATATTGATTGTTGGCCCTTAATAAAGCAAGATCGTGGCTTCTTTGTTACAACAGCAACTTCAGCTTTTCCTCGAAGGCATTAAAAAGAATCCGATGTTATTACGACCCAAGGAATTATTTCACTAAAATCAATAGGGTCTTTTCTGCCGTTCGTAGATTCTGCCCTGTGAGCTTTCTTGATAAATGTCCTATCTTTTAAAAGACTAGTAAAAGTAGTCAACTATCGACATATTCCGGCATTGAAATTGTATTGAATCAGTTTAGAATCAGATGAAAATCTTGAAAGGTGTATCACTACGTACTTTCCTTTTTCTCCCGCCCGAAAGTAAGGGAATCGTGTTGGCAAAATGCCCGCTCGGTCTTATTATCTCGTGGCACGCTAAGAATTTCCCTTTCTGTTTCTCTTACCGCGGTTGCACACTATTACGTTGCCACTGTATATGCAGTAGCGCGTGCGGCCTTTTATAAGCAGTAAAGCCGTTCCGCAGGTCCACTACTGCTAGCTAAATTGGCGATTAGGGTATCTTTAATATCACATGTGTATCATATTACAACTTTGTACTTTTTTTTTATTGTAATGTACACTCCAGTTATGTTTGAACTATAGAAGATTCTAAATGAGAAACTATGCACCATAAAGTTTGCTATTTGTCAATTTATAGTCATGAAATTGCAAAGAATATACTAGCATATAATTATAATTTTCATCTCTAAAAAAAGTTATGCTATGTTAAATTAGCGATCGTACAATGCTCCATTTTTTAAAATGAATACTGTTGCGCGCTTCCTTTTATTATTAATTTGTAAAAGATTGTAAACATTATACTTATTTGACACATACGCGTATACGTATTGCTAACAGAAAGTCATTTATATAAAGAGATATATAAGTTATCGGACTAGGTTTAAAAATTTGATTACATTTTTTTATTTGGAGAAATAGATGCAATAACTCTTCCGCAGATAGTATAGAGCCAAACGCAAGCGCGTAACCGTGACTAATGGAGCAGAGAAACCATGACACACGACGGGCGCCCGAACGACACCATTAAAATTCCGCTCGTAATTACTGGAATCAACGTATCCGTGAATACACTTAACGACAGCAGTAGCAGCCGCAGCCACAGCAGTAACACGGTGCAGTAGCGCGCAGCGCGGCCAACAAAGACGCAACTTCAGCGCGCGTAGCAGCGACCCATTTTTAACTCGTCATAAATTAACGACCGGCGCCCGAGAGCGATCTTCCGTTCCGTCTTTAATTGCCAGTTTTTGTTGGATGCGCTACTCGGAAATTCGCGCGCGGATTATCTCCAATCGCCGTCGGGAAGTCGCGCACCGATATCCCACGCGACAATTAACGGAAAGGCGCGCGCAAAGGATCGGCCCGTGTAATAACTGAAATTCAGCGCCCGGCACGTTTTCGCGTTTCAGGAGGAATAATAGCGTGGCCGCGCGGCAAAGCGGATATATCCGGGCTGCGGATCAAGTGCGCTTTCGAGAGAGAGACAGAAATGCCCCACCCCTCATTACAGATTACTTCCTCTCTTATCTATATGCCATTGGGCGTCTCGAGCGAGAGAGGCTGTAAAAGCTGCTGCCGAGGATTTGCTGCAGCGACGAGCAATCTGCCGCACTTCGATTTTATTTGCCTTGCTGCTCAGAGTGTTTTGGGATTCCGATGGATTCCGAGCAGAGAGCCAGAGAGACTCGTTTTCTGCATTATCACGATGGAATTGCTAATTAACTGCACACAAACGGACAGATACACCATCAAAATTCTTGATAGACCTTATACAGATTAATTCAGTGTTTTTTCGTTATTTACCGTTGCATTCCACGAGATCTCTTGGCCCCCACTGGCTTTTTGCAATGACTAATAGGTCCTTTTCAGATAACAAACGCAATAAACCCGAAATCAAAGCGTGTCGACAGAACAGATCGAAATGGAATTTTATTTTGACTTAATAACGCAATTATTACCCAATAAATCGACGAGGAAGTTGGCTGGAATTCGGTTGAATCGAAATCCGCGAGAAAATTTCATTTCTGGAAATCTCTTCAATCAAAAGGCGTTTTAACCAATGAAGCGCCGCGAGCAGCGATCATGTCGATGGGCCACGCGCTGCCGCTATAATGCAATCGTAAATGCATTATGCAAGGACGTTTTGTCGATCCGAAATGCGGGTCGTGCGCATGCAAGCGGCGCGTCAGTTCATAAAACATTCATAACGAGCCATTTTACGTGCAAAACAGGCCCGCCAAGCGAAGTTTCGGCATATATTCTCGCGGGGGCGACAATGGCGAGCAATTCCGCGAACAAGCCCCGCAGAGCTCGAACTTTTTCCGCTCGTATGGCTCGTGTGAGGGGAAGGCTGACGCACACGCGCGTGCGTCTAGCGCACTGGAATATCGTATTTACGAGCAAGAGCTGACTAAAATCAAATATTTCCCTGGCTTTGTCGCTTCTACCGCACGACGCATATATCCTTTTAACTCCCTGGGATACACGCCCACGGCCTATTTCTCCCTCCTTATTTTATCGGCGACTGTGGAACAATAACGCTCGAAATGCACTACCGCGAATTCCGTTGGCGCTGCAGTTATTTGTTGTAAAATTGTGTCGTAGGGCGAGTTGCCTGACATTCTGTTACAACCAAACGGAATTTACAAAGACCGTAGTTTTTCAGTATTTTTCTAAATGTTATTTTTTTCATTATGTTTTGCTTTGCGCATATAATGTACCATTTTTTCACACTCATACGCACAAGAGATATACAGACGCCACTTTTCTTGCCCAGTATTGCGAACTTTAGAGAATGAAATCTAGACTCCATCCCGGTGACAATTAGATCAATGCTGTAAATAGTAGGCTATCGCAAAAACTCAGCACGTTTTCTGGCATTCATACCGCGTCAGCACATCCCAAATAAAGGATCTCAGAAAAACAAGCGCGAAGCTAATGAAACGTCATTAGCTCGAAGAAGCAAGTTTAATTAGCCTCGCGCCTCCCTGATCTCTCCATCCGCGCGCGCTTCGTGGATTTATATATATAGATTGCAGGAAAGAGTAGAACGCGAATTATAATACGGACTGCTCATCACGTGCGTGCGCATTTAAATTGGGCTTCGCCTAGTCAGCTGAATGGAATTACAATTGATTGAGAATCGAGAAGGGAGGGAGCTGAAGTTTGAATCGACTCTATCGGTACTCGAAAAACCGCTGCGCGTATTATGATTCGCAGAGATTCGCGGTCCGGCAATAAATCGCCTCCTCTCCCCCTCCGAGTTATATAAACCTGAATGCACTGCTCTCTTCGATATCTCGACCCTCGAGTCACGCAGCAGCATTTTTTTCCACATCCGCCCCCGCAAGAGGGATTTTTCATCATGCACGCACGCGCGCGAGCAGCCATGATTTTTAAATTATCGATGTGAAAACAATACGCTCTTTTTTTCATTGTTTGATTCGCTGGGGAGGTTTTTTTAACTGGCGGCTGAAAATATCGTGTTTCAAAAAGGTTGCTGGCGTTGATTGCCTGATAAATCAATTTATTCTGGGCTTGATAAAGCTTTGTTTTGTTTTATTTTGTTAATTTTATTATACTTTATTGTTTTATTCAATAGACGACAACAATTACAGTAGTTTTGCGTTCAGATTAAAGGCTCTGAAAAATAAAACCAAAGCGTTGTTCTTGATAGATGAATCTTGTTATTATCGACGAAACGTTGTTCATCTGTAAAAATTAATCTGATTCATCGAATAGAATCCGACAAATTAGAATATTCAATATTAAAAGACTTGAATGCATAAACTCCGAATCCACATGAGAATAACGCGGAAGCGCATTTCCCTTAAACCGAAAATAAATCACCTAATCTCTCGAAGATATTCCAGAGCCAGTCGGCGAGTCGAACTCGGCAATTCACAAAGGAGCGGTGGCATAAAGGGTCCGCGCGACCGCAAGGCGACGCGCGCAGGCGCTAACTTTTTCGAGGATATATGACTTGACCACCAGTTGTAAGGCAGTGGAAACGCTCTCGGCACCGGCGACCTACTGCTACCATTCGTTATAAAGACAGAGAGAGAGAAAGGGACTTTAGTGTCTCTCTCAATCAAGTCGACGACCGAGAGAGCCACCGAAACACGCGCAAGAGCTCGAACTTGCCTTTCTTGGGGAAAAACTTTTAGTTAGCCCGAAAGAGCGCTTCAGAGAGCCCTCGCAATTATTTAGCTTTGTTCCGATTGCACTTGTCTTCTACGTGTGCTACTAGAACTTAGCCTGGATATACGTGCAACATAGTGAATTAAAGGTGTGATGCAATATTTCATATAATGCTAAATTTATTCGGGGTGCATTTGGTAATAACAATGATTTATGATAACAACATTAAATTATACAACTATTTTTATTGCAAATATGAATACTCAACCAAATTATAATTCGCAAGAAAATATATATATTCTAAGTTTTTTAAACAGCATTTCGTCTGAAAATATTGTTATTATTTATACCGAGAAAAAGAGAATGGAAAAACAGGCACACGTCTCACAAAAAACACTGACAAAGAACAGGGGCAAGCGGTGGACGCATAATGCGAAAAAATTAATCCCCCTATCGCGATCGCCCTTTTTCTGCGGCTCTGTCTCGGCCACGCGAGCTATGGCGATCGTTAAAAGAAAATTTCACCTGGGCACTTCCGGTACAAGATACAGGGACGCGCGCGTAAACGTCGGACAAATCGCAGGCCATGCTTTATACGCGCTACAAAAAGCGACGCGTAGCGTAATTTCGAGGAAGTGCGCGCGGACCACTGAAATTCGATCTCTTTCGTCGTCGCGTGGCCGTGTCCACGAGCCACAATTCAATTAATAACGAAAAATCAAATAAAATTGCTTTGTGTATGGAGAGAACTTTTTGTCGTGCGAATGTATACAAGGGTGAAGGTTTTTTTTTATTCGAGTAAACAATGTGTTGTATATGTATAAAAAAATAGGTACTGGCTCGGGAAATGAAAGAATAATAAATAATATACGAAGAGTGTTTTTGCAGCAATGCGTATATAAACACCGACGCGAAAAAGTATGAAAATTTGTCAAATGTAGTAAAGAAAAATTACGTTTCCGAGTTTTATTGCAGAATTTTATTTTTCGGAAAATTCAAATGGATCGCGCCCGTTTATTAGTTTTCAGCAAAAAATATGTATCAAAAATTGAATGATACACTAACATTTATTAGCCAGATCTTTTTTACAACATTTATAGCCCGAAAAATTTCCTCCGTTAATTAAGATGCGTCGAAATATCTTGCATATATATATATATATATATATATATATCTAATTACTATGGTTGGAGTTTAGCAGAATTTTCAGAAGCTGTTTTTATTTTAAATCTTATATTGAATTTCTAACGTATTTAGTGGTTTACAGCATAAAACGCTTGTCCGTAAAAAATCAAATTGCTGCATCCTGATGGTCGAACTTGAGAGCCATAATTCCACTCGATATATTGAAATGTTAGCATTCCGGCGCTATCGCACTCGCGTAAGTAAGTTTATATCGCGAGTAAGCCGATATTAAAACAAATAGCCCTCGGGGCACGCGTAAATTAGTAGATTTTTCAGGACTGCGCGAGCCGCGGTTTCTCGCCGCTCTCGCGCAAGAGCTGGTGCGCCTCGGGCGATACGCGCCGAGCTGCGACCACGACAACTGCGCGCGCAGCGCCGCGAAATTAAACCAATTTGTTGTACAACGCCTCGACAGTGCACCTTCTATTTTTCTTCTTCGTCCGTCTAACTAAATCTCTCGTTCCCCCTTCTCCTCCTCCTCCAACGTCTCTTCCTCTGCGCAGGATTCTTCTTTATATCCATTCCGACTTTTCCCCCTCTCCTCTACTGTTTGTATTCTTCCTCTTTTTCTCGCCAGCCTATCCTCGAGATTGTGTACATTGTTGGGGTATATAGCGATGCATTTATGCCGGCGCCGTCTTGGGATATTCGCTCCGCAGCTACCGTTGGACTACTTCGCTTCAGGAATGTTTTTCTCGGTCGTTTCTTGCTTTTTTCCGTTGCTGCATTTTACCCTAGGAATGCGCGTTGAAATCTAACGCAGGATAACCAACCTTGTATATCGAGAATCTGCATGTTTGATGTGTTGATATTACAAACGTTAATGTCTCCACAACGTATAGTATTGATTAATCTGCGTATTTAAGCTCAGGGTATTTATTCTAAAAGCTTGACTTATCTAAGATTATAATAATACAAATTCATTTGTATAAACTACGTGAGTGTAGGGTATTACATTACTATATAAACAGCAATTTCCTGAAATAAATGACGATGTTTGCGCATTTGCATAATTATACTGGCATATGAGTATTAGTAATATAGTATTCATAATATAGTATTATTTTACATATTGCGTAGTGAAATTTACATTTACGGAAAAAACATGGTTTATATTATTCATATATTCACCAAATCTTGCCGCTAAATTACTTGAAATACGTTTTTCAATTACATTGGTTGTGAATTTATGCATCGAGAAATAGAACTTGATGAAAGGATGTCCATTTCTAGAATGTTAAAATCGTATAGAATGAACCTACCTTTGAAGGTTTTTTTTAAATTCAATCTATAGGGGAGACAGGGGTAAAACCGTATACTTTCTGCAAATTGTTAATTAAAAAAAAATTAACAAATAATGATATTTAACAATAGGGTTGTTTTTAGTTTACTTTCGTCTATCTGAAAATCGATTTAATTAGCTAGAAAATTATTTGTAAAAAGTGTTATTAAGAATTTACGAAATTTATCCTATTGTTACAGTTTTACCCCATAAAAAAAATTGTCGGGGTAAACCCGGATACTTTTATTATCTTTTTCAAAATGAATTTTAACCGGTATTCGACATACTAGAAGTAATGTAAACATGTAAAAACATTGTTTAATGAAAAAATTGTTTATTAACAATATTGTTTATAAGTTAACATTTCATTTTATTTTTCAAAAATAAATAGATTTTCCATATAAATTAATTAATAATTTTAAATAAATAATAATTTTTAGTACTTTTACAGTAAAGCAAAAATCCTTTCTGTCATTAAATTTTTATTTACAATAATAACAAATAATAATAATAATTTTCCTAGATCTAAATCACTACACGATTCATGAGCCCACTGACTGCAAATCATGCTGTACCGAGTTTTCAGTGGATTCTGAGTATAAATTTTGGTAAAAAATGTATTTTTCGTCGTCATAATCTTTTTTCTTATTCTCATTCGTTTCATTACCATTTTTGTTAGTTGATTTGGTCACATTATATAGCTTGCACGCCTTCTTCAAAACCAGCTTTTTATTTAGAACATCGGCAATAGCCGAAGCCACGTCTCCTTCAGGCCAACAAAATTCATATATATGTTGTATGAACAACACGCTAAATATTTATTATATATTATTTTATGTATATTATTACTTATTTTATGATTATATTGAAAAAAATGGGAAATAAAATATCCTATTTTACCCCATATTAAAGTATCCGGTTTTATCCCAAAGTTAACAAAAAAGTAATTATTAATTTTTTATAATTGGAAATAAAATTAAGAGCCAGAACAATGCGTACCTATTAGTTGTAACAAATATTATGAGACTATGTACTTATCGAAAGGATATGTTGCTCCCAGGAAAATTACAGGCACAATGACTGATGCGACGAACACAATCTCGCTAGTTAAGAAATATTTGACTTCCTCTGAAGTCAACAGTAAGCTATTGTTGACATAGCTGTCATATGCGAAATGATATTAGGGACATTCTTAAAGAGGTATTACATGTATAATGTAGATGACACTAGTATTAACCCATGAAATTGACAATTCCGGTTTTCCCCAGTATACGGTTTTGTCCGAGTCTCCCCTATTTATATACACTATGAAAATATGTTTTGTCGCTATAAATTTTTTATTACTCATCTTCCATCCGTTATCAGTAAATGTATATTGTTGCTACTTCATGTGTGTAATATGTGTAACTGCAGAGAGCAGTTCAACTGAAAACATTTTATAGTCAACAGTTATTGGATTACCGAATCCAATAGTGTAACAATTTTGTTCGCTACGCTTTCAAAGCGATGGTAGATCTGAGTTTTTTTAACTGTGATAAAGTGAATTTATTCGAAGCCCTATAATATTTTTTTTCCTTTATATTAAGGAAAAAACATTTATGCAATGATTCATGAATGCTTTCTTACGTTAGATTTGTAAGAATACTTGATATTATAAATAATAAAAAATGATGTAAGAATAAGACAATATTACACGTGTCAATAATATATTAAACATTCCTTCGTCACACCTGAAATCGTAAATGCATGTAAAAAGCGCAAAATCTAGGAGTCTCTACAGCGCGTGTACGTAGTTCCAAAGGCGCTCACGAAATATGACTCTCGGTTGCCGCTGCTGCTGCTACAGCTCCTCCTCCACCGCGACTATCGTCTCACGAGTCGTTTACATCTGCCGCGCCGTAATATCAATACGGTGCTTGTACTCTCCGCTCTCTCGCTCTCTCACTCCCTCTCGTGCTCCCGTGGATAAGAGGATTTCCCCGGTGCACGCGAAGGGTATCTCGTTCGCGCGCGCTTGTGTATGTGTGTATGCCAAAGGAGATTTACGAGGCACTTGAGTTTGGGATGCCGTTGCTGCTGTGCCGCGTGTCGCGCGGGGCTTTTCTCCGAGATTTAGCCCTTAGAATGACAAATCTCCGTGCTCGCCGGGTTACTCTCGTTCCTTATTTACTTGCGCGCGTGCGCTCCAGCTTTTTCCGGTTCATTTCCGCTTTTCGCGCGGTGTTACGTGTAAAAGGAGAGGTGAAAATGTGTGTTGAGGTGTTTTCCGATAAGGCATATAACTTTGACTGCAATCTTTTTTTTTCTCAGGCATTAAATAACTCGCCAACGTTCGTTTGTAATTGAATGCATTTATGGGGTTCGGCTATAATTTGTACTTTTTGCATTTGATTTAAAATTGATAATTTAAACGGCTGAATTTGTAATAAACAGTACGTGGAATCAGGTATATAAGAAGAAAAATCCGTTGTTTCTGTAAGTTTAGCAGCACGGCTTAAAAGGGCTCTCAAAGATAAGAGTCTGAAGCCGCTGCCGATCGGAAAGGACGAAACGGCTATCGCGCGCTGACAATTAAAAGTTGGCCGTATTTTAATAACTGGAGAGCGCGCGAACGGGAAAGATAGGGCGAGAATAAGAGGCTTGACTTTCTAGTGGCCGCGTTCACGTCGACGACGTCGAGGCTTTTGCAGAGTCCGCGGTCGCAGGTATATATACACGTCGTTTTGCCCCACAGTGCGGCTTCCCCGTCGTGATTGCAAAGCGAGAGGCTGAATGCTCCTCGGTCGATGAGAGAAGTTTAATGCGGGAGCGCGAGAAAAGGAGGGATAAAGAAGGAAGGGAGAAGTTTTCACTCTCGCGCGTAGAGAGAGAGAGGGGGAGAGGGTAAAAAAGAGACGGTAGAGGGAAGGCAAATGTATTCTGTAGCTTTCATGCGCTATAAACAAGCCGCGCGTACAAGAATTTTTCCCAGCGGAGTACTGGTGCGCGCGCGGAGCTTCTTCTTCGACTTTTACGCGACGCGAGAAAAAAGCACACGGCTGCGCGCACCGCAACGCGAAATGGAATAAGTTTGGTTATTAAATAGTTCGCAGCTAGCGGGGTTTCACCGGATACTTTTTTCTCTTCGTATTCCTCTCTCACTTACTCTCTCGTGCGCTCTCTCTCTGTCCCAGATGTCGTGGCTTTTATCATCTGGACGAGATTTTTTATGAAATGCCGCCGTCGCTCAATGCGCACTGCTGAGGCTTTGATCTCGGGGCTGCGTGCACTAGTTACTTGCAAAGGAGTATAGCTGCGTCTCTTACTTACTGTCGATCGAAGAACTCAGTACAATGCAAAAGTTTATTTAAAGAGCAATCTGCGCGACAAATATAATCTCATACGTGTCAACAAATAAAGTTTAAAAAAATTTTTCAAAGAAAATACTCGTGAGTTTTGATTCAGTAAGCAATCGCACCAGCTGTCTCATCATAAACGATTGAATCACGAAAAATCTGGCACAGCCATCCGACATCTTAATAGTTAGATATTTCCCGCGGCTCGCGGGATATATCGCTGATGGTGCGCATTATATTTGAAATAAACATCTCGAACACGTATTCGCCTAGCAGCGCGCGCGGCGTACGCAAAAATTTATGTGCGCACATACACGCTCACACAGAGATGTAGACGAAGCAGTGCGCGGGGAATACGAAAACGAATCACCGCAGTTTCGCGCCTAAACGTCCTATTTTCCCGAAGTAAATCTCGACGAGAAATCCTCCCGCGCGTGTATATGATACGAGCTCGCCGCGTGTATAAAACATCGGCGAATGGGATATGAAAGGCTCTTTATAGGCATTCCGCCCTCGTCCGAAAAGACGGAGGAGAGCAGTAGCGAGCTCCCCCGAACTCCTCCATCTTTTTCTTTCGTATTAAAGAGATCTGTCTGAGCATATGCGCGCGTGTGTACGTAGCGGCGGACGGGACGATACATTCAAATGATGAATCGGATTTACGACTTTTGCCTCATTTTAGCTTGGATCTTTTGGTTTGAAAACAAGATTCAATGTACTCTCTAAAGTTGAATTAGTGAAAAATCCACTATATATTAATGAGAATTGCTCCACCGAATTTTACTATGAATTAGTGGATATTTACTATTTTATTAGTGAATATCCACTAATTCTACGGTGGAGCAATTCTCAATAATATATAGTGGATTTTTCACTAATTCAACTTTAGAGAGTATGGCTTCTAGCTGGGCTAGGTGCAAATTCCAAGACAATATTTCGTCATGTGTGTTAATTATCTTAAAACAATAGACAAAAAAAGCTGACTTTTCAACTTTTTACAGTTGTTGCAAGAACTCCAATACTTTGTATTGCTCTTCTATAATGCCACAATTCTGTTTAACAAAAATAATATTTTCTCTCAATAGACATGGAAAAAGAACTATACACCCTTGCTCGCAGCCTCAAATAAAAGACAGTGCTGTAAAGCAAGCCGACAAACTGCGGCAAGGACTCTCGCGACAACGATGCCATAACGGTATTATAAATATAAAAATTCCAGCGTGCTCCGACCTCCATAAAAAGCTTGCTCTCTTTCTCTTTCTCCCTCGCATTGTTCGCTCGGCCTCTCCTGCTCCTGGCAAGGTGGATCTCGGGCTTCTCACGCTACGCCTCCATGCACAGCCAGTCTTTCCCTCTTCGGTAAGGCCGACACGTATGTGGTACTTTTTATTAGTTTCTCGAGGAGGCCAATCGGGAGCCCATTCAGTTTTGACGAGCCGCCCCAGCCGCTGGCCGCCTGCTCTCTCTCTTTCTCTCTCGTTTTATTCGAGAAAGTGGAGCTACAGAATCTTCTCTATTATTGCGGATTTTTCGCACCGGTTGCGCGTGCGTTTTGTGAACTTTCTGCGATACGTGTGTGTGTATGTGCCACACGGTGTGGGGTAATATACGACATATATGTGCCGGACGGTTGTGGAGCTGCGCGTTGTGAATGCAATTTATCACAAGAACGAAACAGAACTTGTGCTACCGAAGGCTTTCATTCCTTGACAGGATTTTGAGCTTGTTTTTTTTTCATAGAATTCCCCATGGGAATTTGGACACTTGTCCGAAAATCTCGGTATATTTTCACATCAAAAGGCAGATGCAGATTTTTTTTAATGGCAGCTACGTGCACATTTGATCTTTCCTTTAGAGCTTATAAAGCCTTTCGACACTCAGTTATGCGCGCAGGAAGCGATGAAGCTCGACTCAAAGGCACGCGTCAAACGGAAATACTCAGCCGCCACATCATCACATGTCACACTTGATATTACAAAATACCTATGTCAGTCGTCCGGGAAATCGATAGCTCGCAACGGGAATTCCTTCATAGAGGACTACCGCGACTTGCTCGTTTCGGCGCAACTAAAAATTCTCGCCGCAAGGCGCTAATGACAGCTGACGCGTGCCCTTGCTAAGCGAGCCTAATACCTTTGGCGAATATCGCACAAAAGGCAAACTTTCGACTCCTTAATGCCGCCGAAAGGTGGTAAGCGATCCGAGAGCGGTGGATCGCGCGCGAACAATGGCGCCATTGTGCTCTCGCGGTCGACTTAACGAGAAGCAGCACATAATGGGCCCCGGGTCTCGTCATCGTTTCGACGGATGACCGTTGTTTGGCAAGGACACGACGACGCTCCCGTGTGATTTATCGTCCGCATGCGAGCGAATATCTTTGCATGTCACTCGCATCGCTCATTCCGCTCCCCCAGTTTTTGCGCACGCGCGCGCGCACGACATGCTGTCTCTTTTTCCTTTTTCCTTTCGCGCTGCTGCTGTTCGTCCTTTTCGCTCCTTTGACACGAGAATTTTCATTAGTGGATTCATTTTTTACTGTGCCACTGCTACTACTGCTGGTAATAGTGCTGGACTCTTTTTCTTTCTGTCTTGTGCTCCTGTGAGCCACTGGAACAAGTGGGGCTATGAGTTAAAGGGGGAGCTGGTTGTGGCTGTGTAGTAGGGTTTCACCTGCGGAGGGAAAGGGGGAAATTATCTTGTCGAACTTCTCATAAGCTGATGGATTTGAATATTCAAACTAGCAAAGTCACTCTAAATATCTTCGATGATGAGTAGCGTTTTAAATTACATAAAAAGTGTTTTATTTAAGAAAATGTTATGTCATGCTTTCTGTGTTAACCAAGCTATTTTTTGTGTTTCAGGTGAGTTCAATAAAACGGTTTTGCAGGTAATTCTACATTCCTCTCTCACTTCCTTCTGGTACGTGAAAACTGTTCATTTTGTGCGTAGAGATAAAATCAAACGGTAATAATCAGTGTTTCATAAGTATTCGAGACAGTTTGGAATCCAACGTGATTCCGTACATGGAAAGAAATACTTGAATAAAAATTACTATATTTTATTTTCACCTGGGGACAGACTCGCACTCTGAACAAATTTACTATAGTTTCTAGCAAAAGTGCTATACAACGGCTAATTTTTACTATATTTCTAGTGTATATTTGGATAAATTTTAACATTCAAAGTAAACTAAATTATTGAGGAATATAAAAAAAATCCAAGTAGACACCTACTAAAAGCAATAATCACATCGATCGGCCGCATTCCGGGAATTTCCAGCGCATGCATGTATCAGTAGCGATAATGAAACGCAGGAAGCCACATGCGCGCGGTGCGCTATAGTCTAACGATGTTAGCGCCGGGCAAATTTTTATAAGGGCCATCCCAGCGTACACGTATAACGCGATAACGTGAATGCGATTGTCAATTGGCAGAGCGAGCTCATGTACAAGATGCAGCGTCTCTCGGCGCCCCCCCCCCCCCCCGCGGAGAGAGTGGGACGAGGCGGAGAGCGAGTGAAGAACATCCGGCCTCTCGCGGCAGGAGAGCCTCTTAAATTTATGCGATTTCCGTGTAAGGTATTATTGCATTTCCGCATCGGAGCCTTGAGTGCACGCCGGGGCGGAACCGACGGCGAATTCACGCGGCGAGGGGCTAGAGGGAGGAAGAGCGTTTTCTCCCTTCCGCAACCCTCACTCTCTCTCTCTCTTTCGCTCGTGAGCGCGCTGATATGCAAACCCCAAAATGCTGCCAGAATATCCTCTTGCGTCGAGCTTGTTTATTGTCACTGTTTCGTCGAAAATTTATTTTTTTTCGTACTTCCGTCGTTCTTTCCACAAAATTGAATCTAATCTTATTTGTATTCTTGTTACACTACAGGAATTTTAGTTAACCACGTAGAAGAATAATAGTACACATCTTTGATGGAATTTATATTAAAAATTAGGAAGGGAAAGTTGAAGAACGGAATCGCGAGAAAACAACAAGGAAAACCTTTTATTTAGCGAGATATCGATTAACTAAAACGGTTAACGTCGACTCATATTAGCCTATTGGCACGAGCAGTCGGCTTTTAAAAGGCATTTCATCCATTGGCCTTTTCGCGAAAATCGCTCGGGGTTTTCATTCTAAAAGGTTTTCGAAGTAGCGGCTGAACGCATATCCGTCTTCTATTGGCGATAGAGTTCACCTCCCATATATAGCCACAGCCATTCCGCCTTATATTTTTATATTCTGCGCGTCGAGCGACGCTTTCAATTATATTGCAGCCACGTAAAGGTAAAAAGCGGCCCAGCCGCCGGAAATTGACGCTAGTGCATAATGCGAGGAGCGCCCGACGCTGTATGGGGTTTGATGCCGCGCACTCGGGGCTAAATGCGGAAATTAGACCGCGAAGTTCGGTGCCGGGTTTACGGCGTTGCGTGACCGTTTTGTTTACACGGGAGGAGGAAGGGAAGGAGGAGAAGCAGCAGCAGCAGCGCTGGCGCGTGAGTGCAGCCCAAGTCTCGACTCGGTTAGATTGATCGATACCCGTCTAATTTTTCACTCAAGACAGCCGAGATTTTAATTACTCGGCGCTGTCGTATGCACTTGCGCCACAAGCTTCTCGTGTCTTGAAATATACATAAACACTTTGTCTCCTAGTTATTTTTTTGGCGTAAACATTTTTTATTTTTTTTGTTTTGCGGTTATATCAGTGTGTTATCGAAACTTTTACAATTCTTTTAATTCATTTGAAATGTTAAAAATCAATAAATTTTTCATTATAAAACTGAATACTTGTTCAACGTTTAAATAATTTCACTTGATGAATCTTGTTACAGTAAAGTTACGTATTATTTGCGCTAATTTGAATAAACTGGTTTTATTATACAAAACTTGTTCGTCATTTATAGCCGACCATTTCATTTCCCTACCTAATTCAATGATATTAATCCGTAAAAGGAATTTTACGATCAATGAAATCCGCAACCGATTCAAAGGGAAATAATTTATGAACTAAATTTTAGATGGCACTTCTCAGTTCATTTAATGTGACAGAGCAGATAGTACTAATGAATTGTTAATCGTTCAAAGTCATTGAATGTAGACCACACTTGAGTAATCAACACTCATACAGGTTTTGGGTGATTTCGATAACCTTTTTTAATTGTTAACTTTTTTTATCTCAAATGAGAAGGAATTAATTATAATTTGATGAAAAGAAATAACATTACACATTTGTCATTGCATGATAGTGCGATGAATTAAAATAATGCAGCAAGATATCACCTAGTTTGCAGGCCAGGACGTAATTTTGTCTCCCTCGTGATCTGTGCTCTTATCCCTCGCAAAAATCGCGGAAAAGCCCGCCTTAATCAAGGCAAAACTGGGTCGTTTCTTAACGTGCGCCTAATTCAGTCTAAAAATGCTCGTCCTGCGCCAGCTCGCTGCAAAGGCAGCCGGAGCTAATCCAATTTGACGTTGAGATTCGCGAGAGCGAGCGAGAAAACAGCGCGCTCGGTAACCTTACGGAAAACGCGCTTGTCAGCGAAACCAGGAGAAACGCGCGCGCGCTCCCGCGACTGACACGAGAGGGAGAGAGAGAGGGAGAGAGAGAGGGAGAGAGAGAGAAAGAGAAAGAGAGAGAAGGAGAGAGAGAGAGATGGAGCGAATCTACATATGCAGATGCGGTGCGAATCCGCGTGTATACGAGTGTAGCGCGGGGTAACGTCTTATCTCGCGCGGCCGTGTTTCTCCTGTCTATCGGCAAACATTGCGAACGCGTCGGAGTAAATCTCGGCTGTACGCCGATTGCCGGGGCGCACACTGCTTGCCTCTGCTGCACCGGTGTAAGTGTTTTTCCGACTTTCCACGGCTTTTATTACTATCACTAGTACATTTCACAGATCGAGATAGATGACTTTTCTCTCGTATTTTTCATTTAAATTTTACGTCAGATACTTTTTAAATTCTTTTACTTTTTTCATTTATTGAATGTGCAAGATAGACAACAAACGGTCATTCATAAAGGGGAAAAGTTTTAGTTTCATAGAAAAGTTCAATTAAGTTTTGAAAATACTTAAAGAATGGTCAAGACAGTTATAAACTATAATAAAACTAGTTATATATTGTAATTATGCATGGGTTGAAGAGTAAGTTTGATAGGGTAATTTTGTGGAATAAAATCATTTGAAAAATTGTCCTTTTTCTTTTTACATATTGCTTACACGACAGTAGTTATCGTTTACCGCGAATAAGCCTTTAAAAATAGAGCCGCATGAATACATATATACATTAAGCGATATAAAGCCGGCACAGACTTTTCAGCGCATATATTCGTCCACTTGCCATGGTAATCTTTTAATTAGAACCATTAGAGGCTTAATATTATCTTTATACTACCGGTGAAAAAGTAACGAGGCAGAAGGGAAAAGCGGCTAATCCCTTAATACAAAAGAAGGAAATTAACATCCTTCGTGGGCAGAAAGGCAGCGTGCGGTTCGGGGTTTTCCGCTTTACGGTGGAACATTTTACGTCCAACATTGACTCTCGCTCCCGAAAAAAAGAACCTAAGAATGAAAGGTGCCGCACTATTATTTGGCATGAATTTCCTGGACGGGTGTCGGATTTCCGTTTGATGACAGCGATACATATCTGTATCGCGTGTGAAGTGTCGTTTCGCCTTTTCCGTGAAGCTGTCTCCTTATCGGCCGCTGAGTGCTCGACCTAGGTGTGGTAATAAATTTTCCACAGTTACAGCTCCCCGCGGAGCACTACAAGCCCTGGCCCATAGATCAAAACGGAGGATTAGGCTAATTATGTATGCTGATTATCAATTTCCAGCTGCAGCAAGTGCTGCGCACGTGCTATAGAGCTGCTGCTATGTTTCTTTAGCCCTACGGTTCGAATTAATATATTTAAAAGCTTTTATTATCTTTTTTTGACAGTAATGAATGTGGCTGATTCACCGTGCCGATTAAATATCTCTGCTGAATTTGAATTTTAAATAATTTTCAAATCTTTTCCTTTTGAATGTGTAAAACAAAGGATCATGTTGCAAGCAAGAACGCCGCGTTGGCATCCTAAACAGATTTCCAGAGAGATTACAGCGACAAACAATGACGAGCAACATCAAACAACTAGATATACACTGTTCTTTCAAAAGTTCCTGTACGGTCATAGTATCGCGCGCATTGAAACAAAGACCTCTGCGATATAATACCCAAAAAATATTTTTCTAGTAACTTCTACATTGGACTTGCGTAATAATGTCGACGAGAGGAGTGAGTCAACCTTTGGATTACCGATCACCGCTCAAGTCATTAGCGTTCCGTCAACCAGTTTAATTTCGCAGTCGAGCGATAAACGCGCGTGCATACGGTGGTCTATCCGCGCAATTTATCGGCACGGCAACATTGCGTCACGCGCGCTCTGTGTTTGACCATGTGGTTTTGAGCCATGGCCCGCCAGCTGTGGCTCGTGGCTTGTCGAATATTCTTTTTCTTCTCTATTTCTCTCGTGCTCTCTGTTTCTACGTGCAGGTTTCCGTTTCTTTGCCTATATCTTTTTCATATATTTGCGCAATGTTCTTTTCATCCGATTATTATTTATTGAGTTTATGAAAGTTTTCTCTTTAAATTTAAAAGAAAGAAGGAATGTTTTATGTTTTATAAATACTCTATTGTATACATAAAAAATT
This sequence comes from Torymus tubicola, assembly GCA_035583055.1. Taxonomy (NCBI): domain Eukaryota; kingdom Metazoa; phylum Arthropoda; class Insecta; order Hymenoptera; family Torymidae; genus Torymus; species Torymus tubicola. The sequence continues at coordinate 22,123,176 of JAWWEQ010000001.1, read as the reverse complement.
TACGAGAAAATTTATTTTTCATTTGTAATTAGCGTTTCAAGTTGAACTTGTAATTTTTTTGGTAGCAAGTAATCACACCTTTGTTGTTTAACATATGTCAACCGAATGATAATATTTTAAACCATGCGAAATGTAATATGTTTATAAGTGTAAATCAGTATTTTTCGCAAAAATCGCGATATGACTCCATCTTCAATTTTAAAAATGGCACAGTTGACATTTCTACCAAATCGGCTTACACAAATCTGTTTATTATGTTTAGTAGTTTGGAAAATTCATAACAGTTGTACTAATAATGAACAGTTCATTCACTGGGAACTTGGTGCATTTCAGACTACCCTCGACATCTACTGTCAATAATCAGTAAAAAAAAAATCCTAAAACTAACGTTATTATGGAACTGTCGCCGTGTGTCGAACTTATCTCATTACTTAAGTATTGAGCGGCTCGCGCTCACTACACTCCACCACGCAGCCCTTTTCCACACACGAGCACGCGTTTCTCGCTCTATCGCGTCTGGACAGCAGCGACACGATCCAGATCCGCACTTTGCGCCTGTGTCAGCGACGCGCGACACGGCATATTACGTCCTGTCAAAATTACCTCGTGGGGCCGAATTTTACATCACATGGAAACTGGGTCGCGTGACGCATATATATGCGCGTACACGAGCCTCGTTCGTTCAAAGTCCGATTTTTATCAGTGACTCGAGGGTCGCCAGTGAGTATATAAGCTCGGGGTCGACGAACTCGGCCGTGTGGACACGTGTAAACGTACGTGTACGCGCCCGTGGGAAATTTATTAGCTATGAAATTCTCCGCTGCGTGGCTTGTAGCATTAGATGCGCTCGGAGATTGCGACCAACTGCTGCGTTTATACGGCTTTTTGGAAAAACTCTACGTTGTATCAGACAACTACTGGATTCGAAAAAATTATATGACCGCGTATGATAAATGTATCACTAAAACGCAATATCGGCTATTTTAGCTTATATGTGAACAAGGAATTTATTGCTGACGAGGTACTAGACGTATTTAGGCTGATGTAATTGTCATGGCTGTAACATATTTAATCTAAAGTAAAAGCTCAGTGTGCTTTAGTTTTTAATATAATTGGATTCCTTATCTCGGACAATTCCATCAAAACGGCTAGCATTATACTCGTCTTTCTACTTTATAAATCCCGTCGCCCAACTTTCATTCTCATTTCCTCCGCTGAAATCCACACAACACGCGGAAGCGCCGGTAAACACGCGAAATATCACCTCGGATCGTTAATTACTCGCTCCGGTCCGTCGAGTCTTTAATTCCTAGACGAGCGCACTTAACTCTCGTAAAATTAAAAGATCGCGACTCCTCCGATAATAACAAAATCGACCACCGACGCCTCAGTGATATACAGCGGCTGAACGAAGCTCACGAAGGCGCCACATCACCTTGCTAATGTAATTGAACCTCGTCTAGGATAATTATAATAAGAAATAGGACAGCGGGGAATGGCATTTAACGACACTGTGAGCACGTGTACGGTGACCCCGTACGCCCCCGTAAACATCCGGAAGAGCGAGAGGGGGGGGGGCCGAGAGGCTGGCTCATATTTCAATTAGCCTAGTCTACCGAGCGCTTACGCGCACGGACAATACGCCGTCGATCTCTTCATTTTCTACCTTTTTCGCGCGAGTCGTAGACCAAGGTCTCCTTTTTTACCATTAACATTAATTTCGTTTTCTAAGCATACATCTATGTTGATGGGTTGGTAATGATATCATACATCGTATACAGCGGTAAAATATATTTATAGTATATCGTTTTACAAGTCAAACATATTTCGTTTTCGTTTTGTTTGCAAAGTATAAAAGATAGGGTCATTATATCTGATGACCTATTCATGGAAATGGAGCGACCTTTTCCCTCGCTCTGTATTTGTGGTTAAAGATCTCAGAATTCAAATCAATGACACATAAACGTCGGCAAATCAAGTTACACGACCGCGTGTCAAAAATGACGCTTCATTACTGTGAATTACGGTGTATCATCAGTCATCAATTAGTTCTTGATGATGGCCCAGTCCTGCAACTGCTGCGGCCGCCGCTACCGTCCGAGCCGTGATAATTCAGGTCGAGGCGTTAATCAACGGATACGAGTACGCACGAGAGGAGGGAGAAGGCGGAGGGGGGGAGGTACGAAAATTATATGCGCCCCTGTTTATCGCCCTGCTCGCAGGTCAATTAGACTGATATAGTTAACAATACTTACGCATGACATGAGCTTATTACTCGAATAATTTCCCTCGTATGTGAGCGACTGCTGCGGCGCTTGAACATGTATCGACTTATAATGTTATTAAAATTGCAGTAGGTACGTATTATATAGTGATAATTTAATATGGAAGTGGGTCGCCTGTGTGATGCTTCGCGCGCCCATCAAAGTCATATGCGCTTTTCATTAATATTATTAAATTACAAATTTAATTGTATATTTGTATGAATAATAAATTTAATCTCACTGCATGGTATGCATAAAGTAATAGGAGGCGCAGTACACGTGCCGTACCTCTGTAAATGTTCTCGTAAAATGAAGAAACGAGTCTTTGTTTCATTTTTCATTGACTTTTTTACGGCGCGATTCGGCGATCTCTAACAATCCGATGAAAGTCATATAATATCCCAAAATTTCCTACTCAACATGAATTTGCATTCTCGCAATCAGCGAGCACTAATACCTAATTAACCCGTGATCGCAGCACATAAAGTCAGCAATGACCGTCAAGTTTTAAATCGCCTCCCCGTCGAGCAAATGCCAGTCTCCAGTCGTATAATGAAATGGGACGATTCGGACACGCAAATTTAAGCCGCGTATTTTAAATTGCAAATCAGCGTTATAGCAGTGCTATACATACGCGGGCACGTATGGATAATCCATCGCGCGGGAGCATTAAAATCGAAACAAATAATCGAGGGAGGGAGAGAGAGAGCCGCGGGCGGCGTATAAATATGTATACCACGGGCCGAGCGCACCGGTGCACGCGTCTTGGGCTAGAACTGCTTTTGAATTCGACATTTCGCCCGTTACTCTTCGAATGGTTCGCCTCATTCAGATCGGCGCGGCTCCTGCATTTGCATATGCCGCGCTCGCGCGTGTCGCCATTACCGAGCTCGAGTATTCCGAAAGCGCGAGAGGAATTCGCGCCTTGCCGCGCCGCGTCGTTACTGCGGGGTCAGAGGGGAAATTGCTCCGAGGCTACGGCGACGACGGCGACTCGCAGTTTCTCTATAGTGCGTCGACTTTACCTGCCCTTTTACGCGACTGCGGCCGGGAGCTTTTTACGCGCGCGACGCTGTTTTGCCGCGCGCAGGTAGGGAGCAAGAAACGAGGCCAGTCGTATAATGAAGCTTTCCTCTGGAGCATCCGCGTGCGCGATGTGTGTCGGCTGCTGCGGCGGATCTGAAGCGAGCGCCGTATAACGAAGGTTTTGTCTAGGGGCTTTTTCTCCCGCCTGGCAAATTAACATTGTAAAAGCTTTTTACGCTCGCTGCCGAGCTACGGGAGATCCGTTTCGACAAATTAAAATATTTTTCTCTCGTATTTAGATACATTATAATGACCAACTCTCCTCTATATTTTTCTCGTTATTTCAGTTGGTTGATATACTTACTTTCTTCTAATTGGAAGAACAAGGTTTTCACGTGCGCCTCGTCGAGTCAGCCGATGCAGGCGACTTCAAGCGAAGAAATTACATTCATCAACAGTCCTGCAAAGCCATTTCCAAAGTTAGCGCGTGATTAGAGAAAAGGCCAACTCCGAGAAACAGGCACAACAACCTCGTGAGGATAAGTTAGCGGGAATTTGTCTTACCCTCGCGGCGAAGGGTATCACGCACTCGACTGTAATATAAAAAAAGCTGAGCCGCCTCGTCGCGTGTTTTAGCGAGGCGCACGATAGCCTGCAGCGAGTGGAGAACGCCGAATCGCGGGAAATTCGTGAAGCTACAGTCGAGAAAATGAATCCTTCCTACCTCCAGGCAATTCTTTGCCTCCTGCGCTCCGGCGTCAGCAGCCAAATGAGGGCTTCTCGCCTGCTTCGATACTCCCCGCGCGTGCGAATGCGAGATACGCCGGTGGAATACTCGCGTGCTCGATAAATAAAACAGCGCGCGAGAAGATTCGAATCGAGAAGGCAGGCAGGCGGGCAGGCCTGATGTAGTGCCCTCACACTTGGAGAACAATTTTGCTCGGACTAGTCGAGAGGGAGCACGAGTGCCTCTTCTCCCGTGCCCGCACCCGGGAAAGTGGGTCGGCTAAGTTTTTCCTTTGTTCAGTAAAATGAGTTTTTCGCGCGGAGCCTCGGTTGGTTTATCTTCGCTGTTCGATAGAGTGTCACCGATCATGCCAATATCCGATAAGGCTCTTGAGAATGAAAAAGTGGAATTCAATGTTGTCTTTGTTTTTTTATGAAATGCAAATTTAACTTTGCGTTTAAATAAATGTAATCAATCGATTCTTGTCCATAAGGCCACCAATCTTCATTGCTTACACAAAGAAGATTTAACATTATAACTTGATGTTGTTTTATTTAATTTTCTAATCCTTTTAAAATTTACGTCACTTGCATGTCTTAAAGCCCTTAATAAATTGAAACAAAAAGGGGATATGATCGAGCTTTTAATAATGTTACTTTAGAACAGTGCTGGAACGTTGGCAAGTCAATTAAAAAGTCAAATTAAAAAGTTTTCTTACTAAAGTGCGCTCTGAAAAATTTAGTTCAACTGCTCAGCTTATATATGGAATGGTATGTTAAACTTCTCGAAATTACTTACGTAAAGTACGTTAAGATTCGCAAATGTAAGAATATCCAAATTAATTAAACCTTAATCTGCTGTGCATTTTAAAACTTTTTCTTCACAACTGTGCCTATTAACAACCCGAATCAATGAAAAATAAACAAATGAAAATTAAAGATTCTTATAAAGCTCTTTGTAAAAGAAGAGAATGCCCTCAAGCAAATCCCGTCCACTTAATAAGAACTTCTTGATTTACTGTACTTGAATTATTTTTCCTTCTTTTTTCCCGATGTACAATGTAGAGAAAATTTCCCTCGCAAAGTTTTTCTCTTGGCAATGTCACTTATTAACGTCTTGATCCGCATAACTGTCAAATCTTCGCTCCATGACACTCTTAATCTTGAAAAATCAACGACTGATACGAAAACTTGAAAAACTTGTGCTACTCCTAGATGAACTTCCCTGGATTACGATTTTCACTATCATCTCTTCTCACTCTGAGAATCAGACATTTTAATTTATTCGTAGAAATTTCAAAGACACTGAAGGCGAGAGATTGTTTGTGATTTTCAAATGGCTATTACATTGTAATTATAATTTCGGAAAAGCAGGTCTGATTATTCGTACTTCTGAAAGCGCTCCAATTTACAATTCTTTAATGGAGCGGACTTGCATAATTTACAATTTGCGACATGCGCGGAGACGTCGAATGAAATATGACAATTCCCAATTACGAAAACTAGCAGCGAAGTGCTTTGTTCGCTACCACCACCACCGCCTCCCCGCACTTTTTCTCCCAACCCTTCATTACTTACTTTTCCGTTCTCTCGCTCTCGTACTCTCCTTTTTCCATTCGCTGGGGGTAAGCGCACACCTGACGCTAACGATTTATGGGTCTCCGAAGGCTGACACGATCGAGTTCCTAACAATATATAAGTTTAAGTCCTTGTTATCGTCTTTGCTGAATTGTCTGGCCTTCCTGTGGGGATATTGAATTTTTCACGCCGTTGAAGGGATTAGTTCTCTATTTTCTCTTTAACTGGATGCGTTCGACGCTTTCCTCGATGACAAGTTTACAAAATAATTTCAATTTAGCTAACTTTTCTTTGGTTACATATGCATATATGACTGGAATAAAAATGTCAACATTTTATAAATTTTTTATAAAGAAAGAAAAGAAATTTTCTTTTCTGCTGTTTTTGGCTTTATTGTTGTTCTGGTATCCAACAGTAACTCTTGAGTCTTTCGTGCAATAAAAGGTGTATCGATTTTTAGTCAGTCTCTCTTGCGCCAGAGTATTCATATTCCACGCACAATCTGAAAATCGATGCACGCCCTCTTCCATTTTCAAAATACAGTCTTATATAGCAGTTTATTACGACGATGAAATTTCTTCTTTGAACACACTGAAGCCTATTTTTCTTTTTCTTAATAACGTCGTCATCGTTCTTTCACAACTTGTTTTCTCGGACATCTGGCGCGCCAAATGCAAGTACAAAGAATTTTCCGTGTCAGCGATTGTCGGCTCTGTCCAGTAGACGAGACATCGAATATGAGAGAAAGAAAAGAGTTTCACAAGTCTTTAGCAATCTGCTTAGAGCTTGTTAGCGGCGTCGGGCGCAGTTGTCTCGCAAAGACACAAGCGCCACGGGAGAGCGGAAATTGAGAGGAAATGAGCTGGGACTTGGAGAAAATGGCGAGTGTTGCGCTTCGCTCAGCTGCGCATCCCGGCGGCAGCGCCGGCTATTTTGAGGTCGCGAACCAAGACAATGCGAAGGATATTTTAAACGTCAACTGGGTATTTGCCGTTAAACTGTTAATAGATATGACAATCAGATTGCCATTTGAACGTACACGAAACATTAGAACAATGCTGATCACGCTGTCATAATCTAAATGATTTCGATGAAAGGTGATTGTAGACAATATTAATTACAGTGTTGTAGGAACCGTAGTCTATTCGAGAAATTAAACAGTGAGAGCTCAGAAAAAGAGCATCCAGTATTAAATTGCGCGGGGAAGTCCGACAGAACTCCTCGCCAGCGCGCCGTGCTGCTTGTAAATCAACTCGAACCCAACAATAAGACGCGATGCCGATGTAAAGGAAGCCCCGCGAAAGAAGAAGAAGAAGAAGAAGGAGAAGAAGGAGAAGTAGAAGGAGGGAAAAAGTCGTCGCGGAGAAACTAATTTACGGTCGAAGTTAAGCCGAAATTAATTAACTCAACTTAATTACGTGCGTCAGTGCGGCGCGAGAAGATTTTTCTTCGGGGCTCATCATTAGCATCCTGCCCTGACGCGGCCACGGAAGGAAGAAGGCGAAAGAAGAGCGCGTGCGGTAGCTTCGATCGCTAGTTTCGGGATCCGGCCTCGAGAGAGCGAGAGAGCAAGCGCGCACGCGAATAACACGACTGGACGGAATAATAAATGAGCGTGAGGAAAGTGGAAAACAGCGCGAGAGGATCTCTCTCACTCCCTCTCACTCGGAGGGAGCGCCCACGCGAAGATAAAGGGAAAATAGTCGGAGAGGGCGATGAAAGCGTCGGATCGAAGCTCCCTCCCGCCCCCGCCCCCTCTCTCAATCTCCATCTCTTTGTCATTTCCTCATCCAGTTTCGCCGTCTCTCTTTTTCTTTCGAGCCCTTGCGCCAGAGGATTCCGACTGCTGTGGCGGTGGCGACGGCGTCGATTGCAGCGAGAAAGAGAGGAGAGAAAGCTAGGTGGAATTTTTTCCCCTCCAATGGGAAATCAACGGCTCCGTTTGAGGACTCGCGTCAGCGATTTTTTTTAGAAAAGAGTCGCGGGATAAGACTGATTGGGGGGGGGGGGGTGCGCGTATAGGGGGTGGCTGCCGGATTCGCGAGGTTTATGAGATGCGCGCGTGGTGCTGTGCGAACGGCGAAAATCAGTGGTGTTTTGATGGGAATCGGGAATTACGTGATTTTATGCTGTCTAGCTGTTACTTCTATTCTTTTCTACAACCATTACCAAAACTTTATTAACCGCCATTAATTTTATTTATCCCATTAATGTCATTTTTATGAATTATGTACGTTTAACCTTCCACATGTACTATTGGTATTCAAAATTAACGTCGGTTCATTAATTTCTTGTTGCAGGTAAACCGAGTTACGGATAAAGACGCCTGTATCGCTGATGGGTTCGCCGCTGCAAGCTCCGAAATAATTATATCCAAGCTTTAATGAATAGTGGAAAAGGCTGTGGTAGCGGCAGCATGAAATATTATCCGCGAAAGCTGCGTAACTCTGAATGCTGTTTTATTTTTATTTTTTCTATCCATCCGTGCACCCATACAGCTATTAATCAATAACTGCGCTTACGCAGATTTAATTAGCGAGTATGGAAAATACGTAGATGAATGTGGAATCATTTCTATGATATCTGCTTATCGGCGTATTTCCATACAGTCATAAATGCTTTTCAACTTTGAAGCTCAATTTTATTCCTCGACTTCAATTTTATTTGCCAGCTAATCTTTTGATTTTATATTTTCCCTTTGATAAAGCAATATGAAATTATAATACAAATTATAATTATTTGTTTCTTATTAGGTAGAAAAATAGCAATACTTTTTAAAAGCTTGATTTATTTTATTATAATACTACATATGATGAATAAAGGAATATACAACAAGCCAGGTTAGTATCAGAATATGAAAATCTTTGCTAAAATAGTTTTAGAAATTTTTTTAGAATATTATTTAACATTTATTCTTGAAATGCAAAAAAGTGTACTTTTTCCAAGATGAAGTTTTCGAATGCGAGCGGACGAGCTCTGCCGCTGCAAAACCATTCGTCCGTCTCAATCGATTCATTAGCCCGCGGCGGCGGCAATAGCGAGCTGGAAAATAACACGTTCTCCCTGCTCGTTCGTGCGCCGTGTACATTTATAAAAGCCATTTAACACGTCGAGGAGCAGAGAGTCGAGAGAGCGGAAGAGAGAGAGAGAGGATATATAGGGATAGATTTACCGGCGCGGAAGGAAGGAACGCGCGCTCTTCACCTCGTAAAAGAAGAGCCTCGGGAGTAGTGGGAGGCGACCGCGCGGCGTTTCGACACGCGCTTGAATTTTACGGCGACCTAATTGGTAGTAACCGGGCTACTTACGCGCTCTTAATGAGATCGTTAATCCGTAATTGCCGGCTCGGCTTTTAGGGGAATCGGCGACGCCTTTTTCCTGCCAGCACGCGGGCTCGATTTACAACCTTCATAATCAGCCGCTGATGGCCGATGCATTTATTATGCTGTTGCGGCGCCCTATGGGACGAGCTATCCCGATAGTTGCTGAATGCACGCGCGAAAGCCTAATGTCGACGACTGATGTAATCACCTGCGGGTACGGCGATCGAGTCCTGCCAAGTGTGCCAATAAAGTTAAAGTTCTATAAAAACTGGACGCAGACTTGTTGATATTCTACCGATCAGAGCAGGCACGTGCAGCGCCGTTTAGATTTGGAATCACAAAATACGGGTCTACGCTCCGGATCTCCCGTCGTTCTGTAAGGCTGATACAAAGTTTCATTTCTCTTTCGCGCAAAAGCCAATCAATCGGCGGAGATGAAATTTTTAGCGTTGAAAAATTTTTCTGCAAGATCGAGAACTGCGTTTCGCGTTCGTTAACCAAGTTTTCTCTCCGTCTAGTAAGGGGAAAGAAAAATTCTGGCGCACTCTCGGCATCTGACTTCCTTATGCTCTAATTGGATAGTAGTGGATTCGATGCCGACAGTGTAATTAATTTATCGTGCGATATGTGGATTATTTGAAATCTATAAATACCATTTTTCCCACTTTAATTAACAACCCGGTTGTACGATCATGAAGTGCCACAAGCAAATAGTTTACATTGAAATTGGCGTTGTGTAATTAATTACTCCTCATTGTACTCTCAATTCAGCGACACGCGACAATGCGCAATTATTCGCAGTGCTTATTACGAGCGACAAACACGGAGCGCCCAGCGTCCCGACGAAATGATGTCGCGGTAAAAGCGGCTTCACCGTCGATGAAACAGTTCGCCGTGCGCAACGGAAACACAGGAGGAAGGGAAAAACGAAAAGAATGACGGGGAGAAATTGCAGATATTCCGGTGGTCGTAATGGCAGCAGCTAAGACTCAAAGGGATCAAAGGCGGTAGATTGAGCGAAAGACGCGCGGAACGTGAACAATTTCGAATGAAAATACAAAACGAAAAGCGAGGTAGAGAGAGAGAGAGAGAGAGAGGGAGATGTTCTTTCTGGTAATTAAATGTTTGGCTACTCAGACGAAAATAGTAACTTTTTAATGCAACTTGTGTCTATGATAATATTTTTACAAACTATATCGTTATTAATCTTGCAATATTATCAGGTGGATTTCCGTCTTCTACGTAATACGGAAATAATAAAATAGTTGCAAAGTCTTAGAAGATTATAAAATATTATCAGTCTTTCATGAAAAATATTAAAGAAGCAAAACAAGTCAAGACATTTAATTGTAATTTTCACAGTTACATAAGTGTTTGAAATATTTTCCCCCCAGCCACCATTTAGTGTATTAAATTTGTAACAGCCGCAGTAAACAGTGTATTTTAATGCTCTGAAATCACATATTTATAGCTCGGTGAATGTCTCCCCTTTCCTCATTGCGTCACTCGATAATCACGCGTAACAAGACAGCCAGCCAAACACAGGCAGTATACGTATACGAGGCCTCCATTACGATTCCAACACTGGCGACAACAACAACGCCGGCGACAGCCTTACATCGTATCTCGGTCACGCCGCAGCAGGGACGGATACGCAAGCCTGCAGCATCGGCGCGCGTCTTCGCCTCATTAAAAACGAAATATACGAGACGCGCAGCAGTATGGTCTGCTCGTGCTTCATCGGTGCGCAAGCCCTATACCTATCGGTGCACCGACGGATCGATCGTCAATGCGAGCTGGCGACGCAGTCGTTGTCCCTCTATCGCGTGTGTGCTGTGCTCATACCTTATCTCTGCGGCTCGATGCCGTTTCTTCGTATGATCGACGTGCGCGCGAGCGACGCCTGGCTTTCGATCGCGTGATGATGGGAGGAAGCATCGCGAGACGGGGAATATCGGCGCTGAATAAAATATGGGGTAATTAATGTTTCGAGGGGCTGCCGATGCTTGGCGTATCATACGACAAGCTGGGTCGTGAGTTTTTTTATGCTTCTATAAAGCTCCTTTTTTCGATGAAATCCAAAAGTATCCAAATCGTAAGTTTTATAGATTTTTCACCATCTGGTTTTGAAGAAGCAGTGTAAATAAAATCTACGTGAGTCTATAATATTACATATATTCTTTTACGCCTTCAAATGATGTAGTATATTATTATCTGATAGTAATCATAACAACGTAGATTTTTTTATGATCTATCGTTTACTGAAAGCGCTCTCTAAGAAACGGAAAATACATTTCATGCGTTGAGAGTTGGGAAAAAAAGAAAGACTGTGTTTAACAGTCGCAATCTCAGGAAATGCAAATTGATATCCGACATCCAACTCGGTGGCAAACTTTCTTTGTTCTTCGGTAAAAAGCCGGGTCTTATTTGCTCTCGGCTCTTCGCTCGCGTGTGTAGTCCGCGGGCAAATCGAAAATCGTTGTGCCCGCACACACATACAGACATTGCTATTACTCGCGCGCGCGCGCTTACTTTCTAAATATCCATCGTTTGCATTCACTTTCGATTCGTACAGCACGCCTTCTCCGACTGTTTTTTTTATTTCGCTTCTCTTTGTGGATTCGTCCCTTTGTACTCTGAAATGCGTGGCGCTAAAGAGTTTTTCGCTCGATTCCCTGACGGGAGGTTGAGGAAATGCGATTCCCACAGCGAAGCTTGTTTTCTGACTGTCACAGAGGGATGCAGGATTGCGATGGACGGTACCGGCAGCCAATCTAATTACACGATTTTCGCTGTCGAATAATAATTGGTCTTTCCCTTTGGCGAAGCTTTTTTCTGGCTGGCGCACTAGATTTTACATTTCGTGTTTAGCACTGGAAATTTTGGATGTTTCGAAAAATTGTCTACTTTATCAAGAATAGTTTGAGAGAAAAATAATTTGTTTTATCCTGTACTCTGTATATTGTGATTAACCAAGCTTTTGTAAAAGAGATTTGCATAATAGTTTCTCGTTTTGTTATTCAAGTCCTTCCAGAACGAAAACGTTATTGCAACTGTGCAATGTAATGAAATAACAATGTCTGAAGAGCAAACTTATTTTACACGCGACACTCGCGTAATTCTACATTTAAAAGGCCCAGGCGACGGATTCGCCGCTACCTGTCAGCTGGTATATTCGTAGGACGCGTTTATTTGGCGGCGCTGTCTCGGCCAACTGAGATTAAATTCAATCTGCGCCGGGAGATGCAGCTCACGAGCCGATCAACTGCAGAGCAGGGAGGGGGAATGCGCAGCAAAGCTAAGGCGTTGGCATTGGAAGGCCCCGGCAACTTCCCTCATAGTTGCCCTATCGCTATTAAATCCGTTTACAAGGCGAAACTCCCGGGCGTGCGCATATATCCCCTTTGTGCGCGAGCATCGGCTTTGCGGCTTGACCTGATTACATACCAGATATATCTTTCGCGAGGTCTTTCGGATTATTTCTTTGTGCTGCGCGCGTGTGTGCGCCTGTCTAGCCTCACAGAGGAAAGCGTCCTTTAATTCGATGCGCGTTACGTAAGGTTTGCGAGAATGCTTAGCTGCACAGTGGTAAGTGATAAAAACACGACGTAGCGTAGGATTGAATAGGATTGAGCAATTTATAAATAGTTAATGTTGTTATATGAGATATAATAGGGTAGAAAGTAGTAAAGCAATAAACCCTGAAAAAATAAAAAGAAAAATGGTCCAAGAAAGTTGAAGAATCGAATTAAAAAATATCCGAGCTAGGAGCAGCATGTTTACCTTTCGGAATTGGTTAAATCAATTTTGGGGTGAGCACGTCCCCGCCGGCTCGTCATCCGATTAAAACTAGCGGGTATCGCCCGCGGCAGCGCCTGACGAGCGTGAAATTTTCAACTACTCCTGGCGACAGCGATATCCGTGTCTCGCCCTCTTGGACACAAGTGCTTCCGCAAATGCGGACACCGTCCGCTGCTGCTGCTGCTGGACAAATGGACACTGATTTCTGCCGCGCCCGCGGCTCTCGTACTATATCCCCGCGGGAGGGAGAGAGAAGATCGTGCAGTTGTCGGTCAGCGGGGGCTTTGGCGGGGCGAACTATGCGACGAATTTGCATGAATAAGCAGAACGCGGCGGGAAGAGAGAGCGAGAGAGAGATGCTGAAGCGCGCGCGTGTCTATCCACTGACTGTATCTTACCTGTGTACACTGATCGCTCCGCCCGTGTACTAGACGTGTCCCGCGGATCGTTGCCTCGTTACGCAGTGTTCGTATTTTTCTTGTTGCTGCGTGTCCCGTTAATCCGGGATCGCCAAGGATACGGTTCTCCGGCATTTTATCGACTGATTTTTTTCTTCTATTTCAAGACTGTAGGTGAACAAACCAAAATAAAACGAGTACGAGTGATAATAATTATGTCTAGTAAACAGAGTCAGCAAAATCCCGTTGAATAATGTTACCCATCATTTAAAAGCACATTCAAGTTCAGTATACTGTTTATTAACGGCCGCGTAAAGCCGGCAAAATTAAACTAATTGTGTAGCAATAAACATTAAAGTAACTGATTTGCATCAAACTTCATTGGTTTACACGAAACAAACTTCAAACATTTAAGCACACAGCTGTCGATATGCGACGGGACAAAGTGCGCGCAAAGCCTTCTGATTTATCGAAAACAATGTTGTTCGCTGGAGGTGTGGGCAAACAAATCAACGCTGCGTACTCAGGCCGGTAATGAACTCTCTTATTTCCCGCAGTTCGGACCCGCGTCGCCAGTCGCATTTCACGTGCTTCGACAGCTGTGGAATTTACAGGGCCGAATAACACAGCCAGTCACCACCGCTGCCGCACGCACGATTCCACATATTGATTAACAATATTCTTCGAATGGTGGAATCCTGCTGGAATAAGCGCGCATTGGCACACTGTACTCAAGCTGGATCGGAAATCGATAAATATGTATAATTACCAGGACTGCTCGCAGCTACAGACCATTTCTAGGGAAATGACTTTCGTCGAGCTGATGTCGAGGTAAAAATTGCTCGCGATCCTATCCAATATTTTGTCCAACTCTTTTTGCATTGCCTGCGATATACATTTGCTGGTTTTACATTTTAGCATATACTATGAACTGGCATTTTACCAATCAATATCGTCCTCTATTTTTTATTTTGTTTAAGACATTATTTTTAAACAATATTGACTTCCTAAAGTAAAAGAAGCTGTCTCAAAGCTTGAAAGTTCATCTTTACATGGGTCGATTGGTTTTGGAGAGAATTACAAGTGAGCAAACAGCCCTATGCGCGCACGGATTCCGACCGCGATCCATCCCCCATGTTATTTAAAATCCGACGTCTCGGGCATTCCTATATCCTCCCCGGTGGTGTCGCGTTGTCGCTTCCCCAATAATTGGAATTCTAGGTCGGGTTGCGCCTCGCCGTCCTGGCGCTCCTTCCTCCCTCTCCCCAATCAAGGAGAATCGAAAACCCTGCTGGCCTTCGCGCGCTTCCTCCGTGTCTCGCTGTCGGCGTCGTCGCCGCGGGTTTATTGTTCAGATTCTTGAGCCTCGAGGAGGCCGCCACCGAATCGGATTTCCAGCGACGGCGAGCGAAAGGCTTTGATATTTCGTTGTTCGCGGTTTATGTTGGCCCCCTGTCGTCGCGCTACCAAGGTATTGCGCTCCCGGCATTTCGGAGCTTTTATTTGCCGAGAATGGATTTCATATTTCAATTTGAAAGGCGAAAAAACTTTATCACGACGGTGGCGGGATCTTGGAGTCGGCAATATACGCTATTCGATGGAAAATTATTATCACTTGGGAAAAGGGATGGGATGAGTATTTTATTATAATTATCGACCGACTTGTGGCGATAAGCAAGGTACATTATACACAGTTTGAAAGTGTCACTCGTACGTTTCAAATAGGATATTTGAAAAAATGGAGAAAAGCAAGAACAAGATTTTCACGTAAAATAAAGTATCTCTACAACATTGAAACTGCCAAGTGTACCGTGGCTCTTCGCGAAAGTTCCGCAGCAGCGGCAGCTGCTAGTGCGCCGCCGCATCTTCTTGCCCTGAAACTCCGCGAGCGCTGGGGGCAAAACGAGCATCGCTCGCGACTCCGCCTGCATATGGCTCTCTAGCCTCAACGACACGGCGTCCTCAATAATAATACATGGCGGCGGGGGTGGCGTGCACACAAGCACAGAGAGAGTGAGCGAGGGGGAGGAAGGGAGGGAGCCAGAGAGATGCCTCGTGATCTTTGGCTCTGGCTCGGGCGATTGTCCCTTTGTGCGGACGCCAGCGGCACGGCCATGCCAGAGGAAACTCGCTGGCGCACAATACACATCGGCCTACTGTACCTTCGTCGTTGCTCTGCTATCTCTGTGTATATAGACGCGCTGCCGCCGACGTCGTCTCTCTCTCTCTCTCTCTCTCGCACTCTCTGTCTCCTAATTATGCTGATTGAATGAAGTCCGCAGGAGTATGGGGATTCATTGGGCTTTGGCCGCGCTGGACGATCGAAAAGGCAATTAGCCGACCGAGGCCGTTTTCTCCGTCACCGTTTCGTTTCCTTTTATTTCATCGACGACGTGCTTCTCATCGTGCGCTCGCCTTTATCTTCTTGCGATTCGTATTTCTCAATTTTGCGAGCCCGTCGTCGCCGAACGCCCTGTCTAATTAGTCACGGGATTCATTGCTGGTAAATGTAGCAGCTACGATGTTCGCTACAAGTCTACGCTATTGATTTCACTGCTATCTTAATTAGATGGCCATACTATTTTCTTCCTGTAATTTCTCGTTGAATTTTTGTTCTCCATTTAAAAAATCATTAAAAATGCACAGCTCAAGGAAGAAAAGTACTTACGGCAATAATTAATGTCTTCATATAATTTGTGATTAGTGTATATATATATATATATATATATATATACAGTCCTTAAATTTCGGGGTTATGGCTTACTGAATTTTTCTTTGTGTATGTGTAACCAAGTTATTCTGTCAACTTTTGGTTAATAATTTGCAGTAACGGAATTCGTTTATTAGTACATACCTTCCTTTTTCAGTCCCAAAGGTGGCATCAAATAGACATCAAACAGACATCGCGATTTCTTCACAGCGATTCTCGGAATAATGTAAAAGACAAATTTTTTGGCAGTCTATGGGCGCCGCCCGAGTTACACTTGCAAGCCTTTGAAAATTCGAAACGAGCAACGGAGCTGCGACCTCGTTAAAGCGAAACTCCCCCGCTAAGTGCAAAATCGCATTTCACGGCGACCGAAACTTTGCCGGCACGCGGAATGCGGAATTAAAGCGAAGTTTTTTCATCCGCGGCACAGTCCAGCTCTTAAAAAGATTTCGCCCCCCCCCTCTTCCCCCACTGAAAACAATCTCGCGAATACGCACGTATATCAAAGTGCTTTATTTAAATGACTCAGCTGGTGCGGCCCGCTCCCCGTTTATAGTGCATTAAAACGCAGGAACTTTTCTCCGAGCGTACCCTGGATGTGGATTGCCGACCAAAGCCCGAAAAGAGGGGGGACGAGTAATCTTGCTAATTGCCCGGTATCGGGTAGAGGAATAAAGTATGCTAGGATTATATTTTGGAAAATAATTTTCCTCCTTTCCCGCGAAACAGTTCCGTGGTCCGTTATGAATACGCGATTTCACGAGGTTACGCGTGAAATAATGCACTTTGCTCGAGGGGTATGATTCCACACGCAAGATATCCCTCAGAAAACTATTATCCAGTTTTCTGAGGAGTATCACGTGGAATACTTGACATTCCGAATACAGCATTGCGAATGTGTCTCCGTTTGTCGAAAGTCGTTTTCTGAAATGGCCAAGTAATATATAAGATAATTTTCTGTTTACTTTTTTCGATTGGAGCACTCGGAAAGTTTATTGCATCGTAAGTGCAATTCTATCGGTTTTAATTGAAAATTGATTTGAATTTAACATGCATTCATACACATTTACATACTTCATGTTTATTTATCAAAAATTTTTTACTTTCATCTACGATAAAATAATGTTTTAATTTACAATTAACTATCTGCAATTCTCACCAACGAACTTGGTTTGTCTTTTATTTTGAATATCAAATGGTTTATCTTAGTCATTGCGTCGTAAAATTCAAGCTATTGGTCTAATAATCAGAGCAATAAAATACTATGAGCACTAAAACGCCGTAAATGGCCCAGTTTTAGTGTTGTAGGTACACACTCTGAGGAAATGATATTGATTCTAAACTTTGATTTCATTTAAGAAACTTACGTTTCTCTGTTATAATGAATATAACATATATATTATCCACAAAAATATTTTCAATATACTATTTACTTTATTGAAAGATCAGATGATATAATTTAAAATATAATTTTAATTATGATAAAAATTAAAAAAGAACCATTATAGCGTATGTTAATTCGCCTTTGCACAATCATCTTTCGACCTAAAAATATCCAAAGTCCTTAAAAACATGATACATTAATATTCATAAAAACCCGATAACGATATCACACCGAAAAATGATCTATGCTTCCTTTATAGGAGCATATGTTGGAGGTGTGATACATTTTAATGAATTTGAATGTACAGTGAGTATCCGAGCAGTAGTTGAACCTGACGCAGCCCTTGAAAAAGCCAGCGAAGCGCGAAGTAACCGGGTGGTAGCGAATTAAGTAGCACGCGTGCGCGTACGTTAAAAGGCCAACGCTCCTAGAAAAGAGGCCCGAATTGCCCCTCGCACACCCCTGTTACTGTGTATGCGTGTGCGCCCAGTGGAACCATTCCCAGGACAGAAGACACGCCTAATTGCGAGATTTATTAGGTAGTCGCATGTGATTGCGACGAATTACAATGCGGACCAAAGAGTTGAAAAAAGGGAGGTTTTTAGCTTCAGAAATTGAAGTGTCTTACGCTTGGAAAACGATGGAGTACTATTGGCTCGACTATTAACGGCAAAAATAACTTTATATCTAAATCAGATTTTGAACAACTTAATTTAACAATGTTTTATTAAAATATTCAATTGTCGGGTTCAAATATTAATACTCAGTAATATTTGTATTACAAACAAATTTAAGGGAATTCTGGTAAAAATCTAAAAATATCGTTTAATATAACTTTCACGTACTCGTGCGAATGAAATGATAGAATTAAACTTTTTTTATTTTATTATATTTGTATATAAAGATTAATTGTCCATCCAATGGGAACTACAAAAACCAACGTGGCTAATTATAGTTGGGTATAATTATTCAAGCAAAACTATACTCAGCTGGGGCAAAAAATAAAACGTTCCTTAATTTCCTGACCCAGTTTTTTTTATTCGATTGTTTCTTATTGACCTGCGTCGTATAAAGGGTATTTCATTACATCGATTATTAAAGTCATACTTTAATATATATGTATCATACATTTTTCGGTGGCGCATCACTGACAATGCCAGTCGGAGCTGTTGATTGGCAAACGAGCCGTTTCATGCTTGTCGCTGCATTTCGTCCCCGTGCTTGTCCAAAATTTCGCGCTTTCATGACAAAGACGCACCGACCGAGTGGAATATAGATGTATGCGTTACATCGCGCACAAAGGAAGCGGCGCAGGCGTGGCTGTATATAGCTTCTCACGATGCCATGCGTGACGAATTACCGCGCGCGCCGCGACCTTATATGTACCCCTTTCCATATGCGTTACGCCGTGTGAGCATAGGGACGTCTTATTTTTTTGGCAAAAGAGAAGAAGTGTGTGTGTGAGAGAGAGAGAGAGAGAGAGAGAGAGACAGAGAGAGAGAGGAGGGGGGATAAAAGTAGTACTTCATTCAAAGCGGATCGCAATTCGCCTCTTTGGGGCCAAAGGAGTTTTAATTCCATTCTGGAGAGTCAGTCTAGCGAGACGAACGGTGATGATGCATAAGTAAAGGATGTAGTACAGAGTTCTGGCACACTGTTTTCTTAGACCATGATGTTGAAATCTTTCTTTTTCAAAAGAGTGAAAGAGTATATTTCAACATTTCTATTAGAAAATGTCATTTTATAAAAGATTTACTGAATTATCCGTTACTTTTTTAAAGATCAATTGAATTCGTAAAAAAATTATTGTACTACGCATTTACGTCGATACCATTAGCATCACCCACCGATCTAATATTTATAAAGCCCATTTTACCCGCTTAATGCAAAGTACACTTCAATAAAGTCACCCTTATGCAGAGGGTCCATTCGGAAATCAATAACATGCAAATATGTTTTTATAATTTAAGTGCTTGCGCGCGCGCTTGCTTCTCTAATAAAGTGGCTGTGTGGACTGGCTGCGCGGAAAAAGTCACCGTACCACGGGGATGCTTTCATAAATGTTTTATGCGCGGCAATAGAATGGTCAGTGTTCAATTAAGTAATTGATCCCGAACATTAATATTTTAAAAGTAAGCAGGAGAAAAGAATGAAGATAGAAAGCGAATAGCCAAGGGATAAAATTTTTTTCAATCGATGACTCTGTGTACGCATATAATAAGAGCAGTCATACCTTAGTCGTAGCTAAGTTGGCATCGTCGACGCTGAAAGCGTTTTGCGCGCCTTCATATTTTATTTTCGTGTCTCAATGTATTAGGCGTCGTTTCAATTTTTCAATTGATAGTGATTTCGATGCTTATTGCGTGAATGTTGCTCTTCATGTGTCGCGTCGCTTCATCACTTTACCGCGAACGGATGCGTGTAAATATTATTATCTAATGAATTTGAATTATGAAAAATCAATGAATTGACGATTTTCGCGCTTCAGACGTTAAAGTAAAAATAAAGTTTGCAACAATAGCAAATTCTCGAGTTCTGTTGCTGGATGAAATGTGAGAAGATAACCAATTTTAACTTGCTATTTAATTACGTAATCAATACGTTAAGTAAATTTTTCACTCGAAATAACTACACAAACGGTTTATACGAGAAAGTTAAATAACTGCAATCATTATACCTTTATTCGTAGTGATTTACAACGCAGTAAAATGTATATCAACTACAAATACACAAATTCGGCTTGGATATTGCTTGAACGTAAATCTCGGCTACAGTCAATAGAGTGAAAACTGAAGTTCATATCATCCGGAGCTGCTCTCCGAATTTCCCAGTTTGTTTCTATTTTTCGCACCCAGCCACACAGCATTCAACGGGTTAATTCTTTCCGCGCTGACGAGCGAACTCACGAGGCAGCGATCGTTAAGTAATCAGTTTATCGCGGCGCGCTGAGCACGGTAAAATCGACTCTCTCCCCCCTCCCTTCTCCTCTCTACCCTACACCATCATGATTTCGCGAACTAGTGTGCCACGCCGTGCGCTGCCCCAATTTCGAGTCCATTTGTACGATCAGCAAATGATCGGTTCTCTCTCTCTCTCTCTCTTTCTCTCTCCCTCTCTCTCTCTTCCTATCGTGGGCGCGCACGCTGATGCAACGAGCGCATTCTCTGCGGTTTTCCTCGCCTGTGTGCGCAGCGACGTGTCGAAAGCGCGCTCTACTCTTGATTGATGTCCGAAAAATACGGGCCGCGTGTCGACGAATATCGTTAGATTTCGCAGCCCGATGATTTTTCGTGAAAGAGGCGAATTGCCGAGAGCCGCTTCAAGTTTCAACTATCACTTTGGACATGTTGCTATTGTTTGTTTAACATTAATTTGAAGTAAGCTTATATTACTTTTAAAATATATCACTCGGCAAATGAACATTTGTTCTGTAACCATTTTTGTTTGGTCATTTATTTTTTTATTCCGTATTCCTGTAAGTATTGAGAGCCAGCGATGTTTTTAATTTGCTCTGTCAAACTTCACTCGAAGTAGTTTTCTTTGATAAATAAAAAAAGTTTGCTTTCCGAGTGACGTTCACAAAAAGTGACAAATTAAAAAAATGTGAATACTATAACAACGGTACCCTGAAACCCAACCCAATGTTTTTTCCGTATTGGTTTCATTCAAAAGCCATTAAATGAATTTTTCGCAATTCCATGCATAAATATATTCCAAAAACATTTCATTGATTGTGTAGTGTATCGCCCAACCCAAGATTTATTATAAAATCAGTAGAAAAATTCATGGTGTGACTATAATATGCAAAATAAAATAAAGGTTATAAATAATTAGATATTTATACAGGACTGAATATTATTAGAATCTTTATTACAGGACATTCTGTTAGAATGCTGTTGTGTTCATTATTTATTCAATAGGATTGTGCGTGCTCTCTGCACCGACAAAGGTAACGAAAGCACAAGGGGGAAAACCAGAAGTAGGCGAACAAGTACACTACAAATAGCAAACTCGCACGAGAGAACAAACGGATTCCGCGTGAGTCTCTAGCCTGCACAACTACACAGTGAGGGAGCGCGACGCGGCACTTTTCCGGCGAAACGTAATTTAAAAGTTGGCAAGCTTTCTCCCTCACGTGCGCGTGGGGGCGCGACATGCGCGCTCGCCTGTTAATGAAACTTCCACCTCCTGTAAAACGCGCTTTCAATTTCCCACGGCACTGGCGTGCATCTTGGAAAATTTTCATCCTCCTAGAAAGCGAGAGCGGGAAATGCACGCGTGCAACAATTTCGTTCGCGCCTGCGCCGCCTCACGTTGCTCACACTGTGCTAATGATAATAATAATAATCACGAGATTTTTCGAGCGGGGAAAAGTCGTGCGATGAGACGCAGCGATGCGTGGAGTAGTATATTGCTTATTACTCGGGATGCCGAGAGGGATTCGCGGATGTTTGAAATTGGGAATGCATGCCTTTTGCGCGGAAGAATATATGAAATTTTTAACGAGGTCAATTCAAACTTGAGTTAACAAATTTATTTCGCTAACCTTGTTCGTTTCAGTTTTTTCCTATATGTACTCTGTAATTTAAACATTTTTCAAAGCAATATCACTAATCTATCGTAAGAAAAATTTTACTTATAAATATTCGTGTCTAACAAATGTATAACTGACCTAATGCTAAAAAAAAGAAAAAAAAAAGAAAAATGAGAACTTCTTCCTTCTATACAGTTGCGTGGAGCTTCTTTTTAAATTACAAACTTTTGCATCTTTGCGCAGTTAAACTTCTTTTTTTTGTATTTAACGGCTAAGGAATGAGCGAGTGTAATACTTTTATGTCCGGCATAAGCGAGTTTTTCTTCGGCAATTTCGTTGCGTGTTTTCCCACCGCTCAATATCTAACTTTGCTCAACTCTTCCTGCCATTACTCCCTTGCCTATGTCTTTTATTTCTTTATGTATCTTACAATTTTACTACATTCGAAGCCGGAATATAATTTTAGAATCATAAAGTAGATAATATACAGACTCTTGTTGTCAGAAAAATTATTTAACTAGCTGATGAATACATTTAGTTGTAAGCAGATATGGATATATATATTTCCTTTCACGTATGTCACTGGAAAGTCAAAGTTAAAAAGAGATTCCAAATGTGTAGAGAGGTGAGAAAAACACTCAATTTCACGGTGTGTGAGATGTTTTATTTTTTTTCATAATAATGTAAAGTAGGGAACATAACAATGCCTCGAGTAATACTGTTAGTTTAATTTACAGACTTTTGTAATACTTATTTTATCAAAATTCGCAGTGAAGATTATATTTACTATAAAAACGGTTTCCTATATAGTGTCAATACATTTCAAAGACACTATCATTATAAAAATGTTCTGTATTTTATATAGAATGATTTACCAATAAAAAAAATTATTTTAAATAAAAATAAAATATTATTACATTATATAACGAAATGAATATTTACTCTTTAATGATTTTTCTCTAATTTTGAATTACTATTTGAATATGACTTTTATCTGCATAGTTTTTTAAGCAATATGAGAATATCAACAAGGTATAATTCTACAATATATATTAACTCATCCTTGAATAGGTGAACAGATGCTTCATTACTATTTTATTGCTTACTATTTATTTTCTGTTATGATTATCATCATTAGATTAACTCTAATAAATGACAGTCTATCCTCCGATGCCGTACTCAAGGTCGAGTCAGCACGCAGACGCGCAACATTCGCACTCGAAAACTCGGGCCAGACATCGTGTGTTCTTCTGGATAAAGAAGCTCTCGCCTTAGACACGCTTTCTCGCCCCCTGCTATACCTTCGCTATAATAATTATGCGAATGCGGCGCGAAGGAAGCGCCGCCACCGCAGCCTCGTAAGGCTCTATTCAACCGGGAAGGGAGGAAAGAGAGGGAAGGGGTTAAGACGGCTTGGATCATAACTTGGCTGCCTTTCTCCCCTCTCCGCCCTACTCTCGCACGTATCCCTTCAGGATCGAATTCCCGTTTCTAATTCAATTCGTTGAGAGGCTGCGTGTAACCTGCCCGCCTATACCTGCCGCGGATCGCCCGCGAACTTCTTTATCTGTTCGACAGGAATTCTTTCAATACACTTGCTTTTCGCAGAGGTACGATAGATTGTAAGTAAATGAATTATTCGAAGCATTATTTTCTTGCACGTTTAATATTTCAGTGTTGTTTTTATTGTTTGTTTCTGTTATAAGCCTTTAAATATTGCTTCAAATATAATAAAGTCAATTCTTAATTTGTATATTTTTACTGAACATTTGCATTTTTAGTCTCAAACATTTTAATCAAATTACAGTCAAGAACTTTTTAATTAATTATGAAGAAAATGGTTCCCATTAAAAGTGTAAACAACTACGTGGTATATCAAAATCACGGATTTTGAAAATAGATTATCGAACACAAGAGTACCATATTCCGTCGTCAAAAGGAAGTTTTGTAGAGCCTGCGCGGGTTTATAACGCAAGGACTCTCCATTATAGCGTATTAAATTCATCTGCTCGGAATACTGCAAATGTTTCCGCGACATTATATTAAATATGATGCGTGTTTTGGGTAACATCATTGAAAGTTTGTTAAAATGATTAAAATTTTATATTAAATAAGTTGTAGTTTCTGAAACTCGTGATGTATGCATATATGCATGCATAATATTCAAGAGAAAATAGCTCGCGAATGTAACGAGCATTGAGGGAAATTCGTTGATTTTTCTTTGTCCTTCTTCCCGACAACATTTCATCTGAACCGACACAATAAACAACGGCAGCAACTCACCCGGAAGCCCGACGCCCGGGAAAATATTTGAAAGCGATCCCGGCACCCGTAAATCCTTCGTCCTTCTCCTTCCTCCTCGCGTGTGCCGTACTTCATCTTTCCACCCCCGCGTTTTTTTACGAGCTCAGCTCACCGCTCATTAAGGCGCGCGCGCATGCGAGAGTGTGAGAGGGTGCAAGAGTGATAGGGGGATCCATAATACAGCGATTTTCTGTGTATATTTTGGCGTGGCGGCTGTAAGCTCGAGTGATCTATCGTCGTCGCTCTTGAGACAAAGGCGGGGGCGGTTTATGGCCTATTAGGTGCGCGAGTACTCGAGGCATAATTGCACGGAGAAAAATGTTGGGAGATGCTCGTCGGGATGTAGCCGTAATGCGGATGAATTCCAACTGACTGTTCTGACGTCTGGAAAGGCTCGTCGATTACTCAATGTGAATTGTTGCTTATTTTGAATTTTACATTTTTTATTCATACAAATTAATATTTCACCTTTTGTAAAACGTAGTGCTATGGACACCTCTTAGAGGAGATTATTTATCATCGGCCGGCGTAAAAAGAGGTCCGAAAAAAATGATGAATGAAATATCATCTCGACCCTCCGTAGTTACAGACCCAAGTCTCTTGTATTTATCCAGTAGCAGAGCTGCCGACAAAAGCGACATTGTGCTGGCGGACGGGCTGTTTTATTGCTTAGAATCAAAAGATGAACGGGGAGAGGAGCGCGCGCACGCGCTATGGCTACCCGAGCGTGAAACCAGTGGATAATGGGCGAATTTAAGGAGAACTGGTTTGTTTGCGATTGGAATCTCTCCTTGTGCCATTGAGAGTATCTGGTACGGTAAAAGTAGCGCGTGCTCATAAAAGAAATTTATTAGATTTGTTTTTCGAGATTACGCATCGCTTAGGGGGAGAGAGAGCCCTATTGTTTTTTCTTTATTGCTCCAGCTTCTTGAACGTGTCCTTTGCGTTTTGACAAAGACGAGTTTTTCTTAATGTGCTTTTGTCGTCTCATTGATTGGGGCTACTGTTTTTAACGAGTTTATTAATTCTATGGTTATGGATGCCGTAAAAATGAAGACTGCGATTCATGTCACTTTCAATTATAAGAGGAAGAAAAACCTAGTAGCCCTAATATTAAATTTAATTTTCAAGGTGAACGAAATATATTATAACACTGCAAAATTTCGTAGTGAAAGATTTGTTTTTTCTTTCGGTAAAAATTTTACTAAAAACAGTTTACTCCAATTCCGAATTCAAATAACCGAACCGTGCTGTACAAAACTAAGCTGCAGAAGCAAAAAGCGATCACACGAGCTGGTCAAACTTCGTAAAGAAGGTCAAAGCCTGCATCGGGCCGAATGGCGTAGCAGACCTCACGACACTTGGTCGCCTTCTATAATGAAGAAACATGAACTCGGGCGTCTCGACGTCTATTGCACCACTTTTCTTGCCCCTCACCCTCGGGGATAAGTATCGATGAGGTGAAATTTTCGCAGGAAGTAGGAGGAACGCGCAACGGAGAAGAGGAGGAGTAGGAACGGGGATAAGTTTGCAAAATCGATGAGATTGAAAAGTCTCGCTTGGCACTCCGGCGGAAAAACGTTGGGTGGCGAAGTGGGCTATACTGAATATATATGCAGTCTCGCTACGTACCAAAGTGCATAATACATTTTCAGATTCTCACCCTACCCTCCTCAGAATGAAAATAATATTTTTGCAAAAATTCAATCTATTTGTAAACAAGAAAATGGCGGGCAATAAATGTGTAAAATAACGCTTCGCGCTAATTTAGCCAAACAACACGACGGGCAAACAAATGTTGGGGCTAAAAAAGCAACAAAACGAGCACGTCATGCATGAAGCCCGCATTCATCCCATCCCTTAACAATTGCTCCCTTTTTAATGTTCAATTCCGTGTGCACCGCGCGGCAACACAATAGCTCAGAAAGCGCTCGGCAGAAATGAGCAGCGGCGCGCGCGGAAAAATGTGCACGCGCAGACGCTCGCGCGTGAGATAAAAACGCGCGCGAGCAAACACAAGCGAGCAACTGGGCACGCGAGGATGGCTCATCATCGCACGGCCGACTTGGCCCAATTTTCAAATTCACGCCGAATAATTCGTGCCTGCGCGCAGCTGTCGACCATATTATACAGCTCCCCCTTCGCAGTAGCCGCGCGACTCTGTAAAATGGAAATAACCGAGGCGCTCGCGCGAGTAATTAATGCCGCGCACTAAATTTATTTTAATCGTCGAGATTATCCGCCGTAATAACCGCTAAGTGCTGTGTCTCTTGCCTCTCCGATTTTAATGCTATATACCGCGCACTGCGAGCGCTACGAACAAATACGCGGGGACCCCTTACGCCGACGGCCCGCAGCGCCGTAAATTCATTCTAATCCGCGTTTATGGTATTGTACCTGGCAACCGCGCGCTCACTGGTAATGTATGCGGCTCAAGGTGATATACTAATCTGCGCCAGACCACGTGTGCTGTAAATATCCCTGATGCCTGAATTATGGTGCCCGGAGTGCGCCAAAGCTGGAGAGTATACTCGCAGGGCTTTCCGGTTTTTCGTTCCACTGAGATTCGATATATATTCGAGTACACGTCGCAGTGAGGCTCAAAAAATACCCTCAAAGAATAAGAGTTTTCAATCCTGTTAACATCGTGTCTGACCAATCGTTTCGTTTCCACTTAATCTCGATAAGCCTACCCGTACAGTTTAAATCCGTGTACTTGCTCTTAGATGCCGAGATATCGTATGATTTTCGGTCGTGACGCTAAGTAGTAACGGCCGTTGCGTGTCCGACGAAACATTGACTCAAACTCCTCGTTCCGTTATTTGCTCCGTCTCTCGCACCGATTCACTTACACAGTGTACCTTATCTCTCGACGAGTATCGTATGTCCACAATAAAGTTTTGTTCGCCTGGCCGCGCGTGCGCCCGTGCACTCGTTTCTCATGAATATTGATTGCGGCGAATAAGTTGTTCGTGTGTCGCGCGTTTTCGCATTAAGTTTTCACGGAATTCCAAGTCACCGCGCCGTGACTAAGAAGTGTAAAGGCAGTTTTGCACGCTAACATCATCAGGGGGAGAAGGAAAATTGCAATTTTTCCATCGAATGCAATCGAGGACGAACCAACAAGGCTATACAATTCGATACGATAAGTCAATTCGCGTATGGAGCTGTTATTCGATTTTTGGGAAAAATCGGGGCACACGGAAACAGCGGAACATTGGTAGGGAGTGAAATAGAAGTGACGTAGCGATGCCTTTTGTCGAACGAAGCAATTCGTTTCAATCTGCATTCGATCCAGACACCCACCATCCTACTTCAGCTTTGTGCATTTTTTTCTATACCTCGAGCCCCACGCACGCACTGTAATGGAAGACTTTTCTCGCAGGCCGTCAAGACACGAGACGCTCATAATTGGATCGTCGTTATTTCTTCTCGGTAAGCGAGCACATAGCTCCTTATTTCGCTCTCCTTGGCAACTCGTCCTTTTGTTTCTCGCGAGATCTGCGAGTGCGTTGCAATGCGAGCCTCGGGGCGTGGCAGGGATCCATTGTGGCGGATGGAGACTTTCCGATTCTCGGCCTTTTAATTAATGCTCGATGAATGGCGAAAATAATTGACATTAAATAATGCTGACGCTCGCTGCTGTTGCTTTGTTCTTCTTGCTTTTTTCAAAGTTGCAAGCTTTGAAAAAACGTTCAAGATTTTTTAATACAAATAAAGGATGAAAAATAAAAGCGCTAAGAATTGTACAAAAGTGTAAGATTCTACCGTAGTTAGTTGATGCGAGAAAAAAATTTGTAATTAAATCTTCTAAGAAGTTTCATAAATTCAGATTAGTATCGATAAAAATTCTGACATTTCCCCCATCGCTATTTTATTCATTACTCAATCGTAGAGCGTTGGGTATAAGTTCAAGTGCCCCGTGATAAATGATGCCTATTGACGAGCCAGTCGCACCTTTTATGTAGTGAATACAGAACGTCTGACTACTTTTTTTCTTTCCCGTCTCCCTTGTCTCTATCTCTTAAGTAAGCTTTTGTGGAGTCTATTTCAAACATCTTTGTTTTACCTTGGATATTGCCATCGATAACAGGGTCCCTTAAATCGTGTCTCTTCGGCAGGAAGAAATCCGCACGAGCCGCGAAATTATCCAATCCCGATCTGCACGGAAAGTGAGGGAAAGAGAAGAGGCAAAATGTGGATGTGCAAAAACATATCAATGAGTTTCGTGTGCGTGGGTTTACTTTCACGTTAACTTTGGATTGTTTTTTGCGGAAGAACTTTTTCATGATGTAGCTCGTTTAGCCGTACAATTAATTATAAAATATTTGTACAAAATAAAATAATAATAACCTAACTATCTGATATGTGTATAATGTAAATAAGATATTTCACTGAAATTATTTGTATCCAAAATATATGGTTATTTTCCACCCTTTCAGAAATAAATCCAGTTGAATTGGAACCGAATAATAAACACGGCGATATTTTAATTATGTAAATTGCATCATCAGACGCAACGTAACGAATATTCATCGAGGATCCGTTATTACAATAACACATTAAATCATCATTTAGCAAAATATATTCATATAAATATTTATTGCCAATTTCATACTGAGCCGCTACCTAAAATACTGAATTCAAATAAACACTACAAATGTACTTACGTATTTTTCTTTTGGTTTCAGGTAAGCTAATATGAACTTTGTGTGGACAATAAATTATATGAAATGCAAGTAAGTTCCTCTTTCTATTGGCCTTCCGGAAAGAATTACACGGCAATGCGCATATATTCCCCGCTTATAAAACTACAATACTTAAATGGTAATACTGTTTATTCATACGATCCCTCGCCACATTACACTTGCTCGATAGCCGTTCCAGTCTTACATCTCCGATGTGTATAATCCAGGTAACACAGTAGCCCGACGGAGCGCTAAATTGTTGTCGACCGCGCGCGAACCACTCCCAGACCAATAATTATCCGGAAACATAAGACGCGCCATTGTGTGTAAGCGCGCGCCGTCGCTATAGCCGCGCTCGCGCCACTCAATACGATTGTCCTAAGAGCTTATTGTTGGAAGTTTCTATTGTCGTTATTATTTCGGGCGCGTTACCAGCTAGATTTATCGTTTTGCCGCCAGAGTGAGAGAGAGAGCGAGTGGAGTTACCAAAGAAAGCACTGAAGCCTCTTCCCAGAAGTGAGAAAACTCGCTGGGATTAGTGGCTGTAAAGGCTGCATTCGCGCGCGCCACGCCGTGTTTTATTAAATTTTAACTTTGTTGTTAGATTTATTAATTTTGCTGGTTGATTGTTTCGAATTACTCTTTTCGTGTTCTCTTCGGGAAATAGCTTTTGGTGGTTACGTTAAAATTTCGTTTGCGGTCATTAAAAATCTCGAAAGTTTTTTTATTTTAAATAAGTTAACTAAATATAAACCTGTTACCTATTTTAAAGTTAACTTTAAAAAGGCAAAATAATGTTTAATCTATAGTAATTTAACAGTTTATTTTCAAACTAAATTACATAATTTTTATTTTATTTTAAGAATAATAACTTAATAATTGAATTGAAGTTCATAATTTAAATATTTGTAGCATGTGTGGATGTGTGTAACGGTAGTAATAGTCCTTATTGTTATTTTTTAATTCGTTGTCATTTTAAAAGGCCATGCAATTGAAAGCTTATTTATTGAATTTTTATTTGATTTTTGACAATATTTCATATTGTTAGTGTCATTATTCAGAAAGCACATGAATGTCAAGAAATTCATTTGTGACTTATATTTTCCTGGATTAATTAATTTCGAGAAAATTCTCGTACCATTTAATTATAAAATGATTACATAGCCACAAAGACCAGTTCGATTGAAGCAAACTTTGACTGACTCAATCGAAATCGCGAGTGCGCCAACCCCTCCGCGGCGACGACAAACAAAACGAGAAGTCAGCGTGTGCGGAAAGCTCGTTTTTACACGATCAACTCGATTCACTCGCCTTGCAAATCCCTTCAACTCGGGGGGACTAAAAAATCGCAGTGGGAAAACTTCGGTCGCGCGTTTGTACCGCTGTATACCGACGAAATACGAAATTTTTCACCATCGGAGATCAAAAGTCCGCCCGATCCTATCTCTCGGCGCATCGCGCATTTTTTTCCGTGTCCCGCGTCGCAACTTCTCCGCTAAAAGCTTCGGCAAATAGCAAAGTGCGTCATGGAAACGTCGGAATACGAACTTATTTCTAAAAATAGAGGCGGTATTACTCCATTCAACTTGTTGATTATGTGTAGTATATATATTGTATCGAAATTGCTTTGTTTTCATTTTTCGAAGAGAAAAAGTCTTGCAGTCTATCTCTGGAATTTGTGATTGAAATTGAAAAATTCTTCTACAGCAGCAAGATCGACATTGGAGAAGCATCACTTTTACGCTGATCCAATAACGTTATCGAAACTCGAAAGCGGCCCTTCACTGCTAGTCAGCCAACAAAAGCGAACCACGAAACTCAGCTCTCTACTTGGAAATCCTTATCGAGACTTCCTGCCGAAACTACCTTCTCGCTCGCAACGATCGAACGCTCCGCGTGTGATATTCCAGCCCGCGGAAAGGGGCAATTACGAGCCCGGCGTCGGCGATCGAATCAGATCGTCGTAGCGGCGCGAGGTGCGCGTATAGCCGTGAGCCCAGCCCCCGCGGATCGAAGAAGCGACGCAACGGTGACGTCGACGACGACTGCTTTACAGCGCCATTCCGGCCATTTATGGCTTTAATCCGCGAGCGCGCGGATAATGGCCTACGTGCGGACACTTAGTGTGCCGTATAAAGTCGAAGAAATGCCCGCGCAGCCCTCGTTTACGCTCCCCATGGGAGAGCGCGCGCGCGTCCGTATGGCGAACAGATAGAGCGCAAAGGTGGAGAAGAGAGAGAGAGAGAGAGAGAGAGAGAGAGAATGGGGGCGCGCCTCGCCTATGAGGAAAGAGCTCATCCACTTTGTCCTGCCTCGTCTGCATTTCTCCGCAGGTCGTATAACGTCGGCGCGCAAGTGGCCGGAGCAACAACTGCGCGCGAGCTACAAGCCACTGGTCGCGCTGCCTGCACTACTGCTCTAGTCAAGAGTGCGCCGCCCGGGGCTTTTTTACGAGCTGCCTCGAGTTAGCCGAGTGAGTTTTGAAGAAAGTACGCTTCTTTTCTCCGCTACAAGCAGTACCGAGCATTAAGCGGACCATTCGTTGTATTAGCGGAATTTAATAATCATTTCACTCTTGAATTGGCAGAAGAACAGGCTATAAACTTAATTCAGCGCCGTAACGTTGAACGTGCTGCTATTTCGAGAACGCGCGGTGTCCTGCGATTTTTCAACAAGCGTGGCGCGACAAAGGCCAGCAGCGCCGCGATGCAGCCCATTGTAGGAAATTATTAAGGTCAACGCTCGCGATGGCATCGAGGAAAGTGCGCTACGCGATATCTCTCGTACGACTGAGGTAATTCAAATGTAAACGAACGATATTAATTAAAGGATAGCGCTACGGAGGCACTATAAAGGACGCTATTATTCGCACCAATTTTCTCCTCTGCACTACCCTTTCTGCGTCGGATTTGCTTGCTGTGACTGTTTTCTTTTTTTTTTTTTTTAATAAACTATTATGGATAAAACAATATATTATTTGTTTTTCATCAAATTGTAAAATATCCTTACGTTTTTATAATTCATCGCCTACATCGTGCATACTATACTGCTTGTGTATTATGTGATTTTTATTACTTTATTCAATATTCATCATTTGACCTGTTCACACTATAATGGCTCCGTGAACAATAAAGCTCGGGCACGCAAGATTAAACCTGCAGATTACCGAAATCGAATGGGTCACGTGACGTCGTTGCAGACCGGCAACCTCACGAACATGAATATCAATAGCTGAAGGCGCGTGCGATACATCAATTCGCGCGTTCCCCATTTTTTCCCTAAAAATGTACAAGCAATGGGTTGCAAGCCGAAGGAAAATTTCAGACTGGCAGCTTTAATCGAATCCCCTCATTTTCGTTTCCTCTTCCCGTCTGTCGTTTTACGGCCTTCCCCGCACTTTCCTCCGACGCTGTTTCCTCTCTCCCTCTGTCCTCTGTTTTTCTCTGCGACTCTCGAGTTTCAGCGCGCTCGCGTCTCACCTTTGCGCCCGGCCACTCGTTTCCTCGGCAGCGCTACGATGGCACTCGTCGCGACGAGCGCAAAGTGGAAACAGTTCAAGTGGGCGCCTCTTACGCGCAGTGGGAGAAACGCGAGCCCTCGCACGTACCTGGAGTCGCGAAAAAAGATTGAAGGGTCCCGAGCCGCGCGCCCTTCTTAATGAAAGTCGATCGGCGCGAGTGCTGTGTTTATATTAAAAATTCACGAGCCTTGTCGTCGACTCCCGTGGGGGCACATCGCGCTCGAGGTAGAACTTTTAGAGGCAATTCGTTCGGCCCGATGGTTACACGCCCGTTTAAGCTTCTTATTAAGTGCTGCATATTAAATGGCGTTCAAGGAGATGGCGCGGTGTTGGCTAAATATTGTACTTTTCGCTGCTCAATTTTTCATTGAATCTACGAGAGTCAACTCCTTGTAGGGCGAAAGCTCGACAAAATTATTCACTTTTACAAGATGCCACTCATTATCCACTTGTAGTACTTGGAAAGTTTAATGAAACACCCGTGTTAAATACTTTATTGCATTTCTTAACAAAGATGTTTTTAAATCTTCTATACTCGTTTAAAACATCATAAACAAGTCCAGATTTCATTATTATGTATAATGGATGCGTAGATTTTCACAGAACAATTACGGTTGATTATGTAGTCTAAATTAGAACTGTAATACACATATTTTAATAACGATAAAAAGACATTGATTATTTTAATATAAACAAGTTGAAATAATTTAAAAAAATAATGATCAAGCCTGCAGAGCAACAATTTTAGAGAATCAAAGAATAAAGCAGCAATTTTTCTAAACGAATTAAAGCTGTCACTTCAATGCGTCTACCCATTAACATTGAAAACGCAATCTCCACGCTCACTAGATAACAATTTCATACGCGCAAAGCCGGCATAAAAAGTATATGTGCATGCGAATATAACAATAGCTATTCTATCTTGCATAATAATCGCGAAATTACTATTTCGAAAAGCAGGAGCGCCTCGCGTCAGGGGAAAAAGTCTCCCTCTCTTTCTCTACCAATCGATATTCAATTAAAGCCCCGTTTGGTTTTTCATAAATCCAGAAGCAAAGAAAGGCTGGGAGAGAGGGGGAGCCGCGGCGGCGGTTAACGAGCGCACGAGCGCGCCGGAATATCCTTTTCGTTAAAGCCATTACGTCCACTGGCAGTTTCCATTAACCTGCGCGAAGGCTTGCTCATTTTTTTCTCGCTCTTCCCTCCATTCTCTTTCTCTCTCTCTCTCACTCTCTCTCTCTCACTCTCTCTCTCTCTTTATATGCATTTTCGTTCCTTCTGTTTCTCTTTTCCGATTTTATTCTCTCCCTCTCTCTCTATCTCTCTCTGCATGTGCGCAAATTTCCTCCTATATTTATTTATTTGCGCCTTTTTCCATTTACAGCGCAGACTCTGCTATCTCTGGGGTTTCCGCATATAGCGGTAGAAGTGCACTTGTCTGACGCAAGGATTAAGTTTTCACAGACAATGGATTCGCTTCTATTGGCGTTAATTAAATTTTAATTATGGCAATTATTGTGCTCAGCATAGGAAAATTAAGTCAGGTCTAAAGTTATGCACTGAAATTTTATGATTTTCAAAGTAGAATGTATCTGTATTAAATCATGTCAGTTATGCTTTGATCTGCTATAACATGTTTGGAATATCTAATATAATTATTTTCGAGTTAATAGACTTATTTCCATAACATTATGATTTTCCTTTTACATAATACTATGATGAATTGTATAAACAACGTGTGTTATTAGTTCGTGAAATAATTGAATACTTAAACAAAATTCATTCCTCATAAAGAATAAATAATTTAAAATATTGATAAAGTACGCAGAACTAAATTGGTGAAATGCTTTAATTCGCTTACTTAACATTTTCTGCATTTTACCACATGAAAATATTTATTTATTTATTTATATATATATATATATATATCACTTGAAAACGTGAGTTAAATGTATGTATGGAATATTCGTATGGTAATTTAAAAAAAATGCACTACTATAATTGAACTTCCCGCGAAAGCAAATGCAGTTTAGTAGGTTTTTAATTTTTCGAAAACAAGAGAAAAAAATTTGCATTGATTAGCCGATTTGGATAAAAGCACTACGTACGACCAGCCCTCTTTCGTGAACTAAGTCCTTTCCAATTATACAAACAAAATTCCGGCTCCTTAATGGACAAAGCCTTGCTCACTCACATATTAATATAGTTCTGGGCAGTAGAATCAAAGCCCCCTGAAACAAATTCGGAAATCCCGAGAGAAAAATACTTACGAGATCTCTTTGACCATTCCCTTTTTGCGAGCGTAGTGCTGCGATATCGGAGCTCTGTTCACATATACAGTCGCAGGCGCACACGTGCAAGCTTTCGAAATCGTGGTGAAAGAGCAGAAGCCGTCCGATTTTGTTAGCGGAGCGAGCGCACGCGGCGCGCACTTCCCCGATAATTCGCGACCAGGGCTTTGACGCCCGCGCGCTTGTGCGCAAAAAACTCGAGTGAAAAACGAGTCCGGCGACGCGCATGGGATAACGATGAGGGAGCGAGGGAGTCAGAAAGAGAAAAAGAGAAAATAGAAGAATCGGCAGAAGGAAACGGGGAAAATGTTATATTTCGCGCACGGAAGTCAGAAAGATGTACGGGCTGCGGCGAGTGGAAAAATCAATTTACCGAT
Source organism: Torymus tubicola (assembly GCA_035583055.1). Taxonomy (NCBI): domain Eukaryota; kingdom Metazoa; phylum Arthropoda; class Insecta; order Hymenoptera; family Torymidae; genus Torymus; species Torymus tubicola. Next base: position 22,088,252 of record JAWWEQ010000001.1, on the reverse strand, counting down.
CGCCGCACGAATTCTCGCGTGCGAGCAGCCTTGGTTTTCGCAATTAATGGGTCACGAGCATTTTACACGCCCGCCACCCGTAAAAAATCGCCGTAGCGTACAGTAAAAGTGTAGTAAACTGCTGCGTCGCGGTTGTTGTTTAGCCCCGCGTGGACAGGCTTTCTGCCGGATATTTCCGTGAGTAATTTTTTTTGTTCCTCCTATAACACTCTCCATGAAGGAGTTCGCACTTTTAATGCCTTTGCTTTTTTTTCGTTGGCAATAGGGATGACCATTGCTTTATTGCGTTCATGTAACATCACCGTGTTTTCCTTCAAAAAACCCGATGTGACATATTAAAACGTTTTTTGAATATTTCATATGTAAATAAATATATTTGCAAAATTTTATTGATGGCTAAAACGTATAGCATGCCTTTATATTTTTAATCGCTCTTGTTAGTTAAACTTGTAGCTCAAGTGTAAATTGGGACTGTCGCAATTTACATTATAGAGGTGCGATTCTCATAAATCAATCAATCAAACCATTCCAATTAATATTCATTACTATAATTATACCTACAAATTGCATTCTTGATTTGAGAATTTAGATAAGCCCCTTGTTCCACTCAACCACGCGATAGCATACTTGTTATGCGAAGTAATGGGCTCCATGTAAGCGAAAGCGCTTACAATTATATTCATAATTAGAAAGCTTATTTAGTTTGTTTTGCTTGAATCATTAATCAATAATATAACATTCTCAATCTAGGTCTAAAAGTTTTAGTTGCTGCTGTAACAGAACAGCGTCGGCACCAATGAACAAAGAATGCATAGGCGTAAGGAATAAATAAGAAAGAAAACTCGCAAAGGCATTTCGTTCGTATACACACATAAAAGATATAATCTAAGTAGACTGTTTTCATCGGTTGGCTATAAAGACAAGCACGTTAGTAATAGGTATTTTTTAAACCAAAGAAAAAATAAGGAAAGACAGGGCGCGCAGCTTGAAAGTCCTGTGTGCTTACTGCATGGTAAAAAGCACTCGAGCGAATCCCCAATCCGCACCGGTGCCGTTATCTGGCAAGCCGTTACGCTAATCAGCATCCAGCGCAGGCGAGCACCTCCAGCACCAAGAGGCACGAGCGAGGAAAAAAGAGAGACGGGCGCGCTGGCAAACCTCTTATATGTACATTGTCAATATAGAATCAGCGCCGGTAGCGGCCTCTTAATTAAATGAGCCGTCCTTATAGGGCGTCCCCGACATTACGCTTAATGAATTTGTCTCTCTCGCGCCCGCGCACGCCTGCTAAAATGTAGCCCGGCTCTTTGCCCTCCCCCTCTCTCCCGTAAACGGGGACACGCAATTTAATCGGCGACTCGCTCCCGTGAGAGAGGCTGACCGGAAGCGCTAGCTCGCCCACTCGGTGTAAATAGCGCGGACGGGGCGGGGAAAAAAGGGCGTGGGAACCTGCCGGAAATGGAATGGAAGACGACAAAAAGGGCGATTAGGGAGACGAGTCTGCGCTGCTGACGCTGGTGGCGAGCGTCCACTCACCGCAAGCCCGATCTCGAGGTGCGCCGCGCAATTTCAACAGCTGCTGAAGATGTTCTTCCAGCGAATTGATGATTGAGGAACTTTTTCGGCTCGGGGACATAGGGACGCCTTTCAAACCTACACAAGTTGCGCTCTAGTATATAACTGTCATTTCTTTCAATTAAATCTCTTTCAATTTGAAATTGAAATAAATTGTTTGACATTTTAATTATTATTGTCGTTTATAACTGGAAAACACAGTCTCTATAATTACGGCTCTAAAAAAGTCATAAACATTTTACAAGCAATTTCAAAGCTCAAAAAGCTTTCCGCGCGTGTGACCTATTTCGTTGGGAATTGGCCTCGCGTAAATGTTACATTTTTGCACAGTGCGTAAATAATTACACTTTTAACTTGAGAGAAATACACAAAAAATATCATGATCGGGCGATGTTTTTAACTTAATGCATTTATAATGATATTGTACCCTTGACGTTGAATTACGAAAGCGCGCAAATCTTTTAAAATGACCAAGTAAACTTATAAAAAAAAATTGAAGTATGAATAGGATAACTTTCAAAATTTAGTAGCTGTGATGTAGTACTAAGTTGCTTGATTAAATTATACTGGTAGCAAACAATCAATCATAATTGACGCTGTATTAGTTTTCATTCGCAGTTTCACTTCTCCAAACACTCGATCGGATAACGTCATCGTCTCGAGCTAACTAGTCCACATTTACTTTCCATTCTACATCGCGATAACGACGCGTAATTGTTATTAAATGAAAATCCAATCATCAAGGACCGTAGAATACGGAGTGCGCGCGTGAACAGCTCATCGACTTTCTCTTCTCTCTCGCTCTCTGTCTGTCTGTCTCTCTTACACTGGACGCCTCCTCCTGACATACTGTGGCGATTCGTCCCTTTCACGGGGGATCCATTATTCCGAGTAGAGAATTCATTAACTCCCGCTTTCTCGCCAACTGCGGCTCGTCCTCGCGTGGGCCGATCAGGTCGCGATCATTTCGTTAATTGCGGTCACGCGACAATAATTACGTTATCCCGCGGTCGCAGTTTTCGCTCGCTCGAGGGGATTACCGACTCTGACCCGTTCGATTCCCCCAACTCGTTTCGACTTTCGGTTATTGCGTTTCGCCGTTTGACGAATTGGTCTGGGGCACAAAAACTATCAGCCGGGTTGATTGAAAGACAACGCGGGCGAGTTTTATCACCTAGCGTTTTTTTCGCCTGCAAAAATTTTTCAAATTACCGATGCGTACATGAATTCGTAGAACGCTGTGTACAGTGTGCGTATTTTGCACTGCAGCGTATTCAACAGAGTGCATATGAATAGTATTTGGAATATTTAATAATATTGTCGAAACTCAGATGGAATGCTCGAGCTAGAATGATGTTGACAAATGATTCGCTCAGCTGATATACACTTGAAATGTGATGCAGTAATGCTTTGTATTAGCAGAAAAAGACTTGTACAATCGACTGAATTTCCGGTGTCGAATGCCAAACCTCATCGTACGAATTCACGCGAATCCGAATAACAGTTTGCGTTAATTGTAAAAGGAGTCGCTGTCCATAAAGCCGGAACGTGCCTCTTGAATCCAGCTTAATTTAATTACAGCCAAACGCCGCAATATTGTCTCGCGATCGCGCACGCGTCGACTAATGCAATTTAGTGCATCGCCCTCCTGCAAGGCGCGCGAATTCGCATTTATACGCGCGCTTTTGTAACCCTACGCTCTCTCTCACACTCTCTCTCTCCCGCTTTGTATCGTTAGTCTGCGGACTCGTTCTGTGCGGTTATAATGTTTGCAAAGCAAACGCTGGGAGTACGGAATTCTGGATTCACGCTAGGATATGGTATCTATTTTAAATAGTGGAAATAACATTATTTTTAAAATGTAGTATTCAGTGCGTTTATTTCTAATCAGTCAAAATAGCAAAGTAGAAAAACTTCATGTGGTTGATTTAATGCTATGTTAACATATTGAAATGTAATAATAATCATATACGTACCAATAATGTTATTGTACTTTTCTTCAATGGGTATTATTGTAAAACTGTATATTGTAACTGTATATCGTGTAAAATTCGTTGAGCTCTGCACGTTTCAACTTAGGGGGTAATTCGTAATATTTGAAGAATTCAAACTACAACAAATAATCTTGTTCCCTGATTGATTAAATTTCTCTTATAAAATGGCTAATGAAATTTATCGGTTCACATCACCGAACTCGTGCTCTATTTGAACAGCAGTTTTTGATCGCACAAGTGCATAGTCTCGATAAAGAAAAACAAGGACCCGTCTCACACTGCCTTTATCAGTCGCTCGAGCGCACGTTGCTTTTGCACTCGCGTTTGTCTTCGTGATTTCGATATTGATTTTGCTAATTATCTGTACCGAGCCCTTGCCCTCGCGTGTTTGCGTTTCGTATCTCCCCCTGTTTTACTAACGCATGAGCGAGCCCAAGGGGTTTTATTTTAGCGCGATATAACGTAACTAAGCCCTAGCGGAATTAGTTGTAAGAGCCTCAAATTGTGCACCACGCGATGTGAGATGTAAGTCGAATTAAGCAATCGAGGTGGCAGAAGGGTTCCGAACCTCTCAACTGTGTTATATTGAGCCTACGAGCTGCTGTTTTAATGTTAAGGAATTGATTAACAGCAAGATTTGGTGATAGTCAAAATTCTGAAGGATGAGGAAAAGTGGTCTAATGTCAGTGATTAAAAAGTTAAATAAAATATTGATGCTATCATCAGTAATAGTTAATTATAAAAATAAAATACGATGGCAGATAATGTCAATTCGAAACTTTCATAATTACGTCCACTTGAGAGCAAAGTTCTGACTCCGACTCGATATCTTGATTCGACGTTAGCTCCTCTCGGCCGCACTCGATTCACAATTAGATAAATACTGTGGCTAGCTTTGTAAAGGAGACGGAGAAAAAGTTCCAACGGAAGGGCTCTCGTCATTTTTATTGCAGTTAATCTACAGCCGATGGGGGAAGAAAGAGAGAAAGGGCAAAAACGGGCGCTCGTTAAAACTGAAGCGCCGAAAGATTTAATTTCTCTTCATTTTTACGGGATATATCTGCGGCGATTAAGGGATTCATTTCTGCCGCTAGATTCAGTCGCCGCCGCCGCTGACCTTCTAATCCGCGTAATGAGATCGACCTCTTTATGAAAGCCGCGCGCCGCGGAGCTTCGTGAAAAGAGCAATTATCCCGCGGTCCCGCGAGGAGGGAGAGGAGGAAAATTAGAATAAATAATTCTCTCTGTGTCTCGGCGCGGCTATCAGCTCTGCGCTTAATCCGCGAAATGCGAAAATTAAGAAATTTTTCCCAGCCGCGCTGGGGAATATAGTCAGTCGAGCGGAGCTTTGTAATTTTGAATATGTCATTTACAGCACATTAAAACAGGTAATGCGAGCTAACGTTGTAAATTGTCATAGAATTTGAAGCTCGTTCAGAATTTATCAGGTAGTGCGCGCTACAAAATGCAAAGGATTTAATTTTAAGCTTGCGTTATGTCATTTTATTAAAAAGCAAAGAGAGACGATTATCGACGATATAATCTTCTCGAAATGATATAAAATGTGCAGGGCCAAGCTTTATCAATTGTATGCCTTCATGATCAGGTAGCTTAATATTTAAATAGTCGATATGAAAAGGCGGGATAAAGTTTAATTTATTCGAAACGAGGATTAACGTAAAATTCTTGGGAATGTAATTATTGCTGATATTTTGCTGATTTTGTTTGCGATTGGGGAAAAAATTACTAATCGCGTTTGCTTTCTGTTAGCTGAGTATTCAATGAGAGCATGGAGTAATCGTGCAATTTAAGCGCGACATGGTTCGACAGTTTGACACCTCCCAGCAAAAGCCCGTTAAATTAGCAAGGGCTTTGTCCGGCAGACTCTCGTGCTAATTAGCCACCACAAAAGTCAGTGGGCTCGAGCAAAAGAAAGCCGCTCTCAAACTGTTTACTCGCACAAAGCCTACTCCGATTCCCACTCGCGCGGAAAAGTTCTCACGCGCGTGGCACGAGGGAGGGAAAAATTTTGCGATTTCGCGTTGACGGGCGATAAGAGTGCGCCAGCGGCGGGGAGAAACAATTGCCGGGCGCGCTATCGCGATGTTCCCTCTCTCTGGCCTTCTCTTTCTCCGGGCAGACGGGTATAATTAAAACGCAGCGTAACTGAAGCGCACTTTCTAAACTTCGCGTAATGGGCGTTATCAGTACGTAACAGTCGTTCTAACGAGTACCGCCGGAAGCCTCCGCCCCTGACCCGCCAGATCAGGCACCAATTATCCCCTAAACCTTCGCTCGCCTCCGCGCGCGCGAGCTCGCCTATGCTGGGTAGCGGCCCTCATATTGTCTCGAGTGTTTTTGCCTCGGTCTCCTCTCTTTTTCTTCTTTCTCGCCTTTGCTCCTGCTCTTCTTCTCGTTAATGATTTTAATTAGGCTTACATCATGCGTGGAAGACCAGCATTTTCGCCGGGTTAACAATGCTTATAACAGAATGTGTAGCTTCTACGTGCTTCAGTGATCCATACAGACTCTCTTAGGGGTTACATGTTGAACGAGAAACTTTGACTCGTTAAATATTCGATAGATTAACAGGTCTAGCGCTCCATAAGATAAATTACTCGAAATTCACTGAGATTTTTTATAGGATTATTTTCATTACTAGTTGACTAAAGTCTAGCGAGGTTACTGATAACTGATTTTCTTTTATTTCAGGTAAGTTGACATTTCATTGTCACGTCTCATACAGTCGAAAAAAAATCGTCCCGGCCCCTTAAAACTCACACGAATTTCATCACGCACCAAGAATTTTCGCTCTCCGGCACACCCTGGCTGTATCGAAGGAAGTAACGAGTACACTCGGTGCTCACGCGCGGGGGCGGATTAACTTTTCAATTAAAATAGCGCGCCGGGGGATTTTCAGCAGCGCACGCGTCGCTTGTCGCATTCACTGCTGGCGTCAGCAGCCGCCGCGTTGAAAATTTATTTCGGCGCTGCGGTAATCGCGCGGAATGAGGCAAATGTGCGGGCACCGCCCGCTGATGGAATATATTCTCGACGTGAATTTCGGGCTTGACGCGCGTGACTTTTTCTTTTTCCTTCTCGGTTATTGCGAGTCGATGATTATGCAGGCAAAGTTAGGGTTAGGCTGTTACGCTTGTTTTGCTTTTCCTTTCGCGCCAATGGACTTTTACAAAAGTTTACATGTGCTCTTAATATTTGCGCTGAAGAAAATAAAACTCTATTGAGTTAATTTAGTTTAATAATTAAACTTATAAATGTATTCGTTTTTTTATATTGAAAATAAGCTAGTATGAAATGTAAGATTATTTGTTAGCTAATAAAAAATGTGAAAAATGAATAAGGTTTAGAAAATTAAAAATTTTATTATAAATTTGGATTTTGGAATTGCTTCTAGCCACCTGCTCTTTAAGCATTTCATTAGGAAATTATCGCTAGGTTTCTAGATAAGAACATTCGCTTTTACACGTGCACACACATCGCCCGTACACTGCAAACTTGATTAGATCTTTAAAAAGAGCACCGATGTACTTTATCTGCCCGAGCGAAAACGCGTTCACAAACTCGCCAATCGAATTGATGTACGCGCCCTCCATTCAGATTAACGTTAGTTAGCTCGCTCGTGAGAGTGCAATATACTCCCTTATCTTCATTGACATACATACAAGTACATGAGTTTACAAGTGGAGTCTGCTGAGAAAGTGACGTTTGAAAAAGTTGCACGATTTGGGCGAGATGGATGTATTTATAAATAGAATGTGTCGATGCGTGTTTATGAATTTTAAATTTATCGAGAACCTTATTGACAACCCCAAAATGAAAAGCAGATTATCTACTTGAAAAATGTTATGAATAAAATATCTGTCAGATATTTGTATAATAATTATACTTATTATAAAAAGTAAATGTTTTATATAGTAATCTTAGAATAGATTATAATTATTTGTTCCCAAAGGCAATTAATATTTATTAATGTTTAATTTCACCGAGTGCAGCAAAGTAGATGCGCTAGTATAGAAACTGTCGATTCACGAGAAAACTGACAGGGAAAAGAGCGCAGAGCGATTCGATGCGCGCACTCAATCGTTTGTCCGCAGGCGAATACGCAAAATAGCCGCCGCTGCCGCGGCATGCTCGCAATTTGTGGAAGTGAACTTCTCTCGTTGCAGCAGTATAAACAGTTGCGCTGCAATAAACGTGTTTACGTTTCCGCCCTTTCGAATCCTGCCAGCTGAAATTCACTTTTTTCGGGAGGGAAAATTCCCAAGCCATCGTCTGGGAGAGGAGGAAGCGAACTCCATCACTTCCGTGCAAAGTGGCCGCTGTAAACATGAAGGCTGCCTTGTGATTGGAAAGCTTCGCAGAGTGGTGCGGCATTGAAATGCAGAATAAAATTTTTCTCAAGTTTAATGAAGGTGTCGCAAAATTATGGTAATAATAGTTATAAAAAGGAAAATATTAGAAAAAAGATGAAAAACTCTCTCGAAGCTGTAAGCAATTTATGAGGCGTCATTCTATATTGCATTACGATAACTTAATCAGAAGGGCATTTTATCAGCAGCAGTGCACGCAGGCGTTTTCGCAGAAATTTAATACTCGCAAACATCGAGGTCGGCTTTTCTCTTGGCTTCGCTCTCGCAAGATAGGCGTGCAGCATGCGATTTGTAATTTTACTTGAAAGTGGACAAGCCGGAGCGGGAACACGTGTTGCCAAGGTCATAATGCGGGCGGAGGTCCTTTTTATTTAACGCGACGCGTGATTCATCATACTCAAGCGCAGGTGCCACGAGCGTACGGGCGTGTACACGTGAGAGAGCGAGGAACGATTTAGCTACCTTTCACGTCGTCTTGTTTTTAATTTCGGATCGCATTTATTCTTATGTTTGCACGCGCGCGCACGAAAGAGAGAGAGAGAGAGAGAGAGAAAGATGAGCGACGTCGCACTTTATAAATTGCCCGAGGCGTTTTCACGCGATGCACGTGCAAATTTCCCGCTGATTAAACATTCCCCTGGAAATTTCTCTTGAAGAGAGATTTTTATTTTACCGTCAGAGGATGATGTAGGTGCGCTGCGGTGTTTTCCTTGACAAAAACTGTCGCTGCAACTGAGACGCGCATTCGCGAAAGACTTTTTTCAAGCTTGTTTTTATTTGTATTGCTTTTTCAAAATTTTTATTTTCTAAGGATTCAAGGAGTTGTTAGTACATATTTCACGTTTTAAATTTTAACGATACGTTGCACTGAAAATACACATATATATTCGACACAAATGGGAACAAAATTCTTATTTTCAAGATTCTGAAAATTTGAAAGCAGAGAAAACTATGAAATACAGAATTTTCTTTCTTGGAGAACGTAGTATTGTACATCATAAAATTAATTTTTTTCGTAAAGAAAGTTTTTTCCCATTTAATGTGCCGCATTACACCCAAGGAGAAAAAGAACGAAATATCAATCTTGTGCGTATAGTTTTCCTTCGGGGCACGTAGTTGCTCGTGAAAGATCAGTCACGCATCAGCACAGATGCGATGCGCTCGGTCTAACGACATCGGGCCAAATGAAGCCATCCATCTTCGGCTCGCGTGCATGACCTATTTCTTTCCCACCAAAAAGACCGCGTTCCCGTTTGTACGCTCTTCCCCCGCGCGTTTGCACTTTACGATTGTTTTAAGATCCGGCCGTCCATGCGCGGATTTAACGTCCCTGTACACAGACAGGCGTGCCGTTTTTCCACTATGGGCCACAGCCCGAAACGACGGGGCGACTTTACGAGAGCCGCACCGGCATATCATTCCGCTAAGTTATGGTTTCCATTATCCCCGCCGGCGCTTTTCGGACGCGGCGAGTTACACGCGTCACGCGCGAGGGATTTGTAGCACCGACTATAACTTATATGGAGGCAGCTATAGCGCGACCGCGCGCGCACCGGGATATGCACTTACCTGACGAAAACTCGCGCTCGCTCTCGAAATAATCTATTCTGAGATTGGCGGCAGCTGTGCGGTCAGTCGGCGCATGAATAAACATGCGTAGGCCTCTACGTGCAAACATTGAATTATGCAGAGAGCAGCGGACTCGGAGACGTTTCCTCGCGCATAGCCCAGTTACGGCGCGCATAATTTCGAGCTCCAGCGCGCTTTTCGCCCTGCGCCAACTTTTCGAGAGACGCGCCAGTTTGTCTTACCACGACGAGGCCGCGCGATTCGGCGAATCCCCCTGCGATGTTGTGGCTGTTTTGCAAGCGGCATTTCCTTCGTCCGAGGAAGCTAACAACACCCTCAACTTTAACCGAACGCCAACACTGGGGGCACAACGCGCATCGAAAGAACGCAAATTCAGTAAAAAACGAGCAGTGCTGCACGCAGTCGCTGTTTCATGTCCCCTCAGAATTAACATTCGCGGCGCATTTCGCGCCTCCAGTCGATCGCGCTTCCATACACGGTTCATCAGCGCCAAAGAGCAAAATATTCCTCGTAAAAAATGCCGCGTGCGCACAGCAGCCACACGTTTATTCCGAATCAATCGTGCGTCGACAATGGGGGAGCGCGCGACGACTCAGCGAGGCGCGTGATCGGTCGGGAATTCAAAATTCCCGTATATACCGCGAATGGCCTTCTCTTTCCCCTTCCTCGCGGCCGCGTTGGCCGTAATAAACGGCGCACCGCGAGACACACCACTTCTCCCCTCCCCCTCCCCTTTAGCGGGCTCGACCGTTGGAACGGACGTTGATGTGTCTCCTAAATTCGCACGCCTGTGTCGAGACAGCCAGAGAGCGAGAGAAAGAGATAGAGAGCGCTTTTATGCGCTGTATATACGGGGTTTTAAAAAAAGGGACCATACGTCATAGCGCTTCGACGCTTCAATTTATGAAGGGATAAAGCGCGCGCGGTGCATATTTTTTTTTATTTTTTTCGCGGGGAAAAGGGAACGCCCGTGTTTTTTCCAATGATGCTTTTAATTTACAACATTTTCGAGATATACGTAATGTACTAAAAATTTTACTGATCGCAGTTTAGCAGAGCGTACCAATAATTTTTAATACTTATTCCTTCATTTATTGTTGCAACACAGTCGAGACAAAATATGTTTTTTATTATTCAAAGGATTCATATAACTTACCGATGATAATGTTGCTATACTTGTTTTTATATCAGATATAAAGATTGCGGTTCGATAAATATAATGTGCGCGCGCACATGAAAATTAGATTCGGAAGAGGATTTTTGTCTAGACTTTGCAGAAACAGAGTAGAATATCTGGGATTTTCATGCTGTGCATATTAATCACATGACTCATAATTTCTTTTTCAGCAGCGTTTACCGCACTAAATTGACTTTACCTACGTCCTCCGGCCCATCATCCATGAAATTGTTTTATTTCACTCGAAAAAAAGCCAACCCAAAAAATTCGGCAACAAACTCTGCTCCTGGGACAGCCTGGAAAGGCATAAAGGACACATTCCCGATAGAATTTTTCCGGACTGACGCGGGAGCGAAGCCAAGGCAAGATCGATCACCGTTCGCCTATCGAGACACGCGCCTGTAAAAGTCATTAGACGAAAAGAAAAAAGAGCTCCTCGGACGGAAAAAGCTCGCTGATGCCCGTGTAAGAAAATCGGCGAAATTCCGGGCTCCTCGCGGTCATTAATCGCGCGGATTAGGCGGATATCGCGATGGGAGGCGGAGAGCAGACGCGCCCTGTCATTGATAGTTGTGATTAATGCGCGCCGCCGCGATAACTCGATTATGCGGGACAGCGTTTCTCACTTCTCTCGCTCGCTCGCTAGCCCCGCGTCTTCACTCAATCGGCCGTCTCCTGCGGTTGTATCTACATCGACACTAAACACCCCGCGCTTGTTTCTCGCTTTTGTTCGCTTGGCAAGTGCACTTTCCACGCGCAGTGTACAAAAGTCTTTTTTCTTGCAGCGGAAAAGCTTTTTTTACTGTTGATTTATTAACTCTGAATGAGAGTCGTTTACTCGTATGGCGGGGATACACGATTTCGAGGGGAGCAGTACTAGCAATACACTCGATGCGGATGCTGACCGCAGAATCAGTTGTTACTTTGGTAGTGGAAGAAGTTTGTTGCTTATACTTTGTAGAGAATGTAATCAGTAGGCGAAAAAAGTGCAGTGTCATTTATCAGTATCATTTATCTAGATGCTAATATAGATAAGACATTTACAAGTTTTCTCTTAAGGACTCTATTTTCGGTAAAAAGTAAATGGATAAAAGTATTATCCCATTTTTTTAAATAGACATTGTTATTAGACGTTGTCACTGTTGCAATCGAAATGTATTGTAACAGAATTCAATATATATTTGATTTGATGCTAATAAAATCAGAACTTAGGTTGAGAAACCCTCAGGCTATGAATGTAGTTGTTGCGTAATTAACTGTTTGAAATTGACTGATTTGGTTAATTAGATATGGTACACACAATTACGTACTCTCTCATTATTCTACATTTAGAGAAATATATTTTAAATTTATGTTCTAAGTATTGCAAACTTTTGTTATTTTTTTGAACAAATCGTTTTATCATGGGTTCAGATAAAAAGTAAAGTGCGTGTTTTATCTACTGCGTAGATAACCTTCAACGTCTCAATCGTGTGTATATGATTCACATCGATAATAATCTGATGATGATAAATATATCATCGAACGGAGCAGATGAAAAAAGCCATCTCCTTGGCATGTTCAATTCGCACGGTTCGGGTCTATTTAAAATGCGGAAAAGAGTGGCCATTGTCCGACGAGAGGGTTTAAAATACTACTCGTAGTGGGCAGCGAGGGGGATCGAGGTATATGTAAGCGCGCGTTGATATGATTGATGATGCCCGGGAGAAAGGCTTTGCGAGCAGGTGCTACTACACGGCGACGAGGTGGAGAGAGAGAGAGAGACTCTGCGCTGAGTAATTCCTCGCGTGATGCGAATGAACTCTCGAGGGAGTTGGGAGTTTTGAAGGAGAGTTGGCGATAAAAATGACGTGAATGGTAGAAATTAGCGGAGATGAAAATGGCCTTTTGTTTTCCGTGGGGCGAAAGTTGAATAGGGTGGAAAGGTTGAAGTGGAAAATGGAGAGATTCAACAAGAAGAAAGATTAATCAGTTTATTGTCTCGGAATGCCAATTTTATTTTTCTATTTATAAATATATTCTACTCTGGATTGAATGGAGTTCAGCCTATGAAAAATTACTGTTTGAACCTTATCTTGAATTGCGTAGTAGCTGAGCATGATTATAGAAAAACATTAATGAGAATAGAAGCAGTATTGAAAATATATTTATGATTTGGAAATCACGAACGAAGATATATTCTATGTTTAATTTGAATTTAATCAAAATAAAACGAACGTTTGTTGCGCGTATAAAAATATTCATTAATTGAAATCCGTTTGTTTAAAACAACAATTTGTTGCGAGCCGTAACTTTCACAAACGAATTAATCCACCTTCGTTAGTACTTTTCCGTCGCTTTCGCAACCTCTGGGCGACAATTACACTAATGGCGTCATTATTAACAATTTAAATTTAATTAGGATACAGCATTTGCGTTATAATTAAATCGAAATTACGAGAAACATTTAACTGTTAATGGCTTTGTTGCGTTCGCGACGTATTTAATTCCCGTTCCCTTCCTCCGTCCTTTATTTCTGCGTTTTCTTCCGTTATTATATCGAAATCAATTCACGCGCGGTGCCGAATGTTTTCGCACCATCAAAGATCCATATTCTCCCGGACTCGTTCCCCCCTCTGCCTGTATGTTTTGTGAATCGGACACGGGATAGTGCAACACGCGCGCGGGCTTATATACACTCCATAGGTGCGCAGGGGGAAGAGGGGCGTTGACGAGAAATACCTATACGCGAAACAACGGAAAATAAAACGGAAGCCCGCGCGTATCGCTATAAAAAAATTCGATATGAAAAATTGCGCGCACGCCGCTGCGGGGCTGAATTCAATTAAAAAAAAATACAATGCCACCGTTGACAACGGCCTATTTCGCACCCTTTAAAGGGGATGCCACTTGCGTGTCTCGCGCGTACGGCGTTGTTCAAATACACTTCCACGGGGCACTGTAGTGCACATTAAAACAATTATTCAATTTCCGAGAACCTTTTTCGAGTCCTTTACAACGTCTAAAGTACATTAATAAATTTTTTTCTTTCTTTTTTAGCGCATAAAAATAATGCGTTTAAATACTAATGGTCTTTCAAAGACTTTTTGCAAGAAAAAACGTCACAAAACTTACACAAATAATTGTCCAATAACATTATGATGTGATAATCAACAAGCCCAAAAGGTGGAACTTTACTGCGAGTGACTTATAAGACAGGCAATGTTTCCCTTTCAAAAATAGAAAGAAAGAGTGAAAATAAATCCAGGAGCAATCCTCGAGCCAACGGAATGCCGCACAGTCAGCGCTCCCTCGGCCGCTAACACGCTTCCGGGGCGCTATTTTCGTCGTCGATAAATAAACAGCCGAGCTCTGTTGCTCGCGCGCGCGCGCAATGATTACTCAAAAGCGAGAAGCCCGTGCTGCGCGAATCGCGCCGCGGGCCGTCCTTGTTACGTCTCTTGATTTATGAGCCTACGGCTGCCAGCGCCGTCGCGTACTTACGTGCGAGAGTTCGAAGCACTCGCTCCGACGGGGGAAAAAGTGCGCGCGTGCGGTAATTTTTATTGATCTCGGCTCTGCACGCCGAGGGTGCTTCAATTATAATGTTCGACGCGCTGTGTGAGCTCCACCGTTATTACCGGGGATCGATGCCAGAGGATAGAATCGTTGAAATAATCATCGAATGCTACGTCTTCGGTTATAGGTATATACCACGCTACGCTGAAATCTGGCACTTGTGTATAATATCTTTCATTCTTCCGTTAAATGCATAATTGAAATTTTATTGTTAAGGTATACAACTTCTCTCACAATTTCTAATTGTAATGAATGAATTCAAATGTATTTTAAAAGATGAAGAGTTTACAATGAATAATATGCTTTGAAAAATATTTAAATAAAAATGAATAAATCGCCGTTTTTCTAAACAAGTGTAACGATTTCTATATTCTTTTATTTTCCAAAGCCGTAATTTGAGTTAAATCTTTTGTTTCGCAAAGATTTTTTAAAGTCGCCTAGAACAAAGAGAATGAAAACAATAATATTTTCAACTGGAGTTGGACTGGAACAACTACATCTTCACTAGTTATAGGATTTCCAATTTTACTTTGTAAAGCCTTTTTGCAAACTTTGTTTCATGTAGCTGCGCTGTATTAAAAGAGAAACGAATGGCAACAACGTTGCCGAGTCCGTAGAGTAACTCGTTTAATTTTTTCGATAACGCCTTGTAGATGGAAAGTTTTGAGTACTCTCGATGGATTGCCACTGTTTTATTCAGAGCAACTTGCTTATTTTTTTATTAATTTGATTTGTAATTGAAAAATTTCTTTGAATTTACTTTATGACGAATGTTTTTGTTTATTTACTATTCCAGCAGGTAAATTTATTTTTGTTTGTATGCGCCCGTTACTCTCTAGATTTAACTTTTTTGCACATTTATATTTATAGTTATACAGCAATTCAATGTATTATTTGGCAAAATAATCACTTTCTTGACAGCCGTCAATTGAACTTCAATTTGCTCTCTCGATTTTTGCAACCTCCACATTTCCCATTGGCCTCCGCATGTTTATAGAAGCAAGCATTATTATGCGGTACACTTACTGTACGGGGAAAACTGCGTACGGGCAGCGCGCGGTGCTTCCATAAAATCGGCCGCACTTGCACGCGCGCAGTCATGTTCACTTCCGCGCGCAATTCGGGCCCGCCAGGCATAACAAGCGCGGTTATTACCGCGAGGATCATAAATAATACAAAGCGAGCTCTGTCACTCTCCGTCACTGGGCCAGCCAGCCACTTTTTTCGCACTTTCGGTGTACAACGTTATCGCCGAGCCATCAGTGTGCCTGCTCGCGCGCGATGAAGATTGAACGATCAAAATTAATCGTATTCCGCGCCGGAGCGGTCGATGGCATTAATTGGCTGCCGCACCACCGCCGCGGCTCGGTTCGTGGTTTGACTGCCGCTGCATTGCGCCACTGGCCAGAAGAATTTTATGGCCATGGACGCCGCGCGTGCTCGTCATTTTGCGGACGGAGATCGTTGTCATTGCGTAAGTACGTTATTTATGCGCTTCGCTGGAAATTTCAGATTTATTGTTATGCACGTTCAGCTCGTGACTCGTCAAATTTACTCGCTAATCAACAGCAAAAAGGAAAAAATTGATTCTAGCAGTAGAAAAAAACTCCTTATATTTTCCTCGTGCATTTGCTACACATACAACTATAGCATCAGTCTCACTATTGATTAAAGCGTGAGGTTATAACCGTACGAAAGTCTCTACTTACCCCTCCTTTGATTGATCCAAGAGTGTCGTTGGAATGTGGATTGTCTTTGTAATGACAATTGTAGCGAGGTACCGGTGTCATTATTTAATACTTGTACCATGAAAACGTTAAAAAAATTCTATTCTCAGTATCTTCTCGTATATAAAGTTATTTTTCAGGGTACACAGGTACCATGATTTTCACGTTTTAGACTGATACGCTTTTTATCACGAAGTCCGAAGCAGCACGAGAGTTTCGTTGTAAATAAAAGCGTGGTGTTAAAAAAGAGTGAAGCAAGGATCCGCGTAAAGTTGGCCACTCCTCGGCGAGCGTCGCATCATCGTCGTCCTCGTCGTCGCAGAAAGAATCAAAAAGCCGTTAAGCGCCTTACAGAATTTTTCATAGGAGAAAAGAAAGAGTAAGAGAGAAAGGGGGAGACGTCCACCGGGAAGACGCGGAGGAACGTAAAAAAGGCGCAAAGTCGCCTTTGCAGGCGTACACACACGTGGGCAGTGAAAAAGGAGAAAATCGGCTTAGGTACTTGGGAATCGCATTGGAATCGGCTCTCGCGCTGAACTTGGCCGGACGCGCAGACGGAGCGAGCAGTTGCGTGCGTCCCTTTTCGCGCCTCGAGAACCAGTTAGCTCCAAAGTTTCAGCCAAGTTTCGGCAAGCGCGCACACGTGCGCGCGGGGACGAAACTTTTTGGCCGGTCGTTTGACATATTTACGGTCGCGCGCACGCGCTGGCTCCGTAGGAAAGATGAGGAGGCGCGCTCGGAATTAGCGGCTTTTAAGCCGCGAAAAAGCTGCGTCGGACGATCGTGTATTCTAGTCGCTTCGACGGTAAATCAAGCTTTACATTCTTATTTTTCTTATCTGCAGGCGAGGGATTGACTTTATCTGCGGTGTGTGCACGCTTGCCGCGGCGCGCTGCGCGGATTGTAAAAAGAAATAATGGACGCGGCATTTTTATCGCTTTGCCGATGGAACCAGATCTCAGAGAGTCTTGCTACCGGGAAAAATGCAGTATTTGTATTTTCTTTTCACTTCCATTTTGATATACGGGAGTAACATGAATTTATTCTAGATGGCTTGTATTGTATTGTTTTGCTTTCTCATTATCGGTATTGCTTTTTCAAATAAGTATTTTTTTAATGAAGAGTTATTCCTTTACAAACGAAACTCTGTGAAGCTAAAAAAAATTTCTTAGATGTGAATTTATAAATCGTCTTGGAATATTACAGAGGATATTGCGTGTAAAAAAAATACAATATTTCACCAAAGTTCAATAATGTACAGCTCTCCCGTGTTATTTAAGTTTAAAACATATTACAATATATTAGAAACCTTCGTAGATTTATAAATCTCATGCATTGTTTGTAAAAAAATGTAATTATTATAATGTTTATTGATATGATGTGTGTCACATCAGGTGTGAATTTTGATGAATTCACTCTGCAAAAATGCAGTCAGCGCATGTTTTTCTAACATCAGACTACAAAGACGCATACAGCAGGCAGTGTTGGTGTACATTTGAAAAGCAAAGCATATTGAAAAGATTTTATAACTCTGTCCCCCCCAAGCGCAACAACAGCTGCACATCCGGCGTCATTTCAATTTCACGCACGCGCAAGTGTCTAATAGAAGAGGCGAGAGCGCGTGCGTCGGTCTAAAATAATAAGAAAGCAGTATAAAAGTTGTAAGAACTCGTCGAACTCTCTCCGTTTCTCCTCTGCAGGAGGAGAAGAAGAGACTTCCACTCCATTTCGACTCGGGACGACGCGGAATGCAAGAAACCGAAAGAAAGAGCCTCAACGCCGGGGAAACGATCAACAGCTCGGTTCCCAGCTGGGATTTTCGATACGAACACAGAGGCGCGCCGGCCGATTGGATTATTTAAACTTTTCGCGTCGAAGTTCTGGCGACGGGCGCGAGCTTTTTCTCCGGGAGAAGAGAAAAATAATCTATATGTATATATTCACGTGCGCGCTCCTGCACGCATTGCCGAATTGGAAATCCCTTTTCATCTTGCTGAAAGTTTCCCTACCGCCTTTGGCGCATCGTTTTGCGGTCCGCGCATTCTCATTTGCCCGGCGAGAGAGCCACGGCCCTCGTCTTCGACATTCGACTCTAACTCCTCACCCGACGCTGATTAGAAAGTGCCAGCCGCAATCTTTTACCGCCCAAACGACGGACTTTGAGGGATTTTGCTTTCGCGGCGATTGCCGCCACTGCCGATTATAATTGACGCGTTCCAGTGCCTGCCGCCGGCTTTTGCTCACAGCCCAATGAAATGATCGGGTTTTTCGTAATCACGCGAATCTCTTTGACCTGATCGTTTGCAAAATTAACGGACGAGAGCTTAAAATATCTAAGAATAATCATGCTTTAGATGATCGTGTCATTTTACGTTTACTTCCCAGAAGAAACTTAATCTTAGTCATTACTACTTCACTACTCACACAAACGATCATCAATCTAAATCAATCGACTGCCGTGACCACAATGCTATTGTTAGCTTTTTATCGCAGCATATTAATTTAAGCTTTAATTTTCCCCAAATAAAATCGACTATTTTGATCCCATCTGAACTATTATTCATCCTTTCTTGTACCCATTGACAACGTTCGCAGATCACAGTGTGCGACTTATTTTTTTTCACACCGAGAAAAGTCGCTTAATTCAATCGAAGCACTTTCAGTGCGCTTGCGGCAAATGAAAGGCGCACCGACTCCTCGTAAAAATCACTCAAACGATAGTTACTCGACAAAGCTCTCCTAGTCCCTCTCTCTGCCTCTCCTTCGCCGGCGCGCGCGCGCACAGAGAGCGAACGTGGCAAAGTCGGAATATATCGTGACGTGACTCCGCGCACGAAGCCTAGGAAAAAGCGTCGGGAAATAATGGAGGAAAGTGATTTCCGGGAAGTTAAAAGCTGCGGATCAAGAAACTCGCTTCTCCCTCCTTCTCTTGCCGACTGTTCGCCGGCTCTGTTTTTCTCTCTCGGCACGCTTTCTTTCACTTCAACTCGCTGCCTCTGTTCTCCTCTATTTTCTTTTACGGCCTTGGAATGAAATTCAACAAAGAGGGAGAGAGACAGAGAGGAGCTCGGCAATTGAATGAATTGGTATTACGCGCATCGCTCTTTTTCTTAATTTGCGGAGCGCCGCAAGAAAGTGATTTGCTAACGGCCGATCGTCGGCACTCGTAAGGGGGAGCGAGAGGAAAAACAATTCTGCTACCACTTAAAGTTCGCGTGCGCCACCGGAGATCCCGAAACTTTCTTTTACCGCCTCTTCTCGGATTTGGCCGCTGCACTGCTAACGCCTTGCTGATTACTTTTTAACGATTTGTTCCGTGTAGTGCTGCAAATTTTTGCACTGTCCTTATTTTGAATAAAATACAAAAGTGATTATAGAGTTATATGTAAGAGGCCGACGCTGTGATTAAAAACAAACAGGCAGCATGTACTCTGGCAACAAATTTTAATTAAAATTTAATAAAACGTATGGATAAAAAACTTTTTACTGAAAATTCGACTGCATTTTCACACAAAATTACTTTCCGGTATCACTTTATTCAATTATCAAATTTACATCTGAGTTGGTGGTGTAGGGTGATTAGTGAGACCGAAACATAAAGTTCACAGGGTAACAGTATTAGATACGACCTCAAAAGAGTGAAAACTTATAAATATCTCTGAACGCATCAATTACTTTCGATCGATTATTCATAGGCTTCCCCTGTAAAAAGGGCTCGAGGAGTAAGGCCCGACCCTGTCTTCCCCTCGAAGCGAATGTAAAGAGGCAATCTACGAGCAAAGTCGCACGCGCCGTTCGTGAAATTCATTCCAGACCAGGAGGCGCTCGGCCTCCTTAAAAGCCGAGAAAAGAGAACGTAATGGTCTCTTTTCTCTCTCTCTCTCTCTCTCTCTCTCTCTTTCTTCTCCGCACACGTTTTCGACTCGCGGAATTTGCATTCGCAGGGTCAACGCCGCGGGGATTCCTGACTCATATTCTCTCCGCTACATTGGTGAGTAAAGTGCGCGAAATACTCGAGCGTGTATGAATTTATTTCACGCCTCGACAAAGAGTGCTGGCTATCGAGTGGAAAATATCTCCGGTCGAAATATGGAATTTCACTTGGCGGATGCACGCGTCCCGATTCGGCGAATTGTCTTTTTTCTGCGAGACAGTATAGTCCCTGTGCGCGAGGAAGCATAACTTCACTAGGTTTATCGCGTTTATTTTAGTCTCCTTTTGTTGCGGAGCGCGCTCACGTAAACAATGCCCGCTCGAGAAGGACCAAGTGGTTTTTTCCCGTGGAATAGAATTTATTGGATGTTTTAATTTCATATCAATTCCCCTTGTGCTTTTATTTCTCTGCAAAGCCTTTTGTTAGGGAAAAAATTTCCTTTGAATTTTCAACAATATTTATCATCATTTGATGTTTATCGTACTAGGGACCATTTTGTTATGGATATTCGTATTACTATCATGAAAAAATTCTATATTACAATCCCGATACTAGGGAAAAATATATGTATATATCAAAGAACAATGAATAATGAATGAAAGAAAAAAGCGCTCGTGTAACGAGAAATGCAACATACCATTTTCTGACAAATTTCAAATTTCCGCGCCAATTAAATATAAATCGGACACCAATGTACTGATAAATAATTAAAGATAAATTGCACAACGCCAAGAGCCTTACGGTTTCACTGGACAACATGGGCTATCGAGACGCGTAACCCAAAAACGCGCAGCTGAAAATTTTTCGAAACAAATTCGAACCAGCACTTTTGCCGCGCGTTTAATTTGCAGCTTTGATGAAAGTCACAGGCGAGCGAGCAGCGTCGGCAACAGCGAGGCATCGCACATCGCATCCGCGCGTTGACGACAATCAATTGTCATTTCGGCAAATGAAAATGTCCGCTCGAATCTTTGTTTGGGAGGCCGAGCTACAAATCGCTGTCGAAGCGGAGGGAGAAAGAGAGAGAGAGAGGGAGCTGTTATCGTGCCACTTCGTAATACTGTCATCCGATTTCAGTGCGGTTATAAAATCAAGTCGTTAGCAAAATTGTGCGTGCGCTTTGGCCACGTTTGGAAAATAAAGAAAGGAAGTGAATGCGCCCGCGAGCTTTGCGACTAATTGAGCCAGTCTCTTTGGCCGCGATTGTTGATTAACAAGGTATTTTCATAGGGGATTTTTCGCAATCAACGAACTTTTGCGTTAAACAGCGAGGCCTACTAATAAAACGGGGCTCTAGATGTTTTAGTATTTGCCCGCGGTTATTTCTATCGTCGTTAAACATCTTTTTTATTTAATAATATTTATTTTCTATGTTATCTAATGATAACAAAAATATTTTTATTAAATATTTTTTTATAACACACTTACAATATCAGGTTAAATAAATAACCAAGCAACTGTGAAAATAGGCATGACAAATTTTTTCATTTTTTTTTAAATACATAGACCACACTTTTGGTAACACTAACTATCAATACGAAGTTTGACCCCATCCAGTTTAAAAAAGAGTAATATGTCACGAAACATAATTCAACTGGCACACAAAAGTATAACAGCCTTTCGAAACGTAATTACTAAACTCATTCAGGGTAAAAAATTGCTAAAAATAGAGAAAATTGATCGTCGAGCCAGAACCAGACGAAAAAGTTGATTTAACATGGGAATCAATTTATGAGCCCGTGGAAATTTAATTTTTCACAGCACTCGTTTAGCTACGAGTTAACCCTTGATGCGCG
Organism: Torymus tubicola; assembly: GCA_035583055.1. Taxonomy (NCBI): domain Eukaryota; kingdom Metazoa; phylum Arthropoda; class Insecta; order Hymenoptera; family Torymidae; genus Torymus; species Torymus tubicola. The sequence continues at coordinate 22,066,510 of JAWWEQ010000001.1, read as the reverse complement.
TCACATACATACACTTGCCGTTCGGCTGACCGCGCGCAGACTCGTGTCACTTGTGCCGCGCATGTTCTAGTCTGTAGAGAGCTTCGGCGGTCGCGGGCTTTGACCATGGGCCGAATTATTAATTGATTGTTAATGTTGAGGTAAACAGAATTAGTTACATATTTATCAATGAATTTCATTATTTAAAAAAAAACTGCATCCAAAGATTGGTAGACTATCCGATTTCCTACGGATTTATTTAATAATATAATATCAATTTGTAAGATAAAAGACATTGTTTATAAATTGTTTAAAATTTTGTTGTCAAACGTGAACTAAATAATATATTTTATGCAAAATTGTGTACTCTATGATATGTTACTTGGACGAGTAACAAAAAACATTTCCTCATTCATGGCAGTCAGATACAAACGCTTAGACAATTGAAATCCATAGCAATAACAGTAATTTGCACTCTGCAGTAATCCAATGCACTTTGACCGAAGCGTCTGGAGAGTGGGTACAGTCAGCGGTAGTATTAGATTTTTCGCCGAAAAAGTTGAAACACGTTAAGCGGATTTAACGGTTTCCCGTTTCCCCACGGGTCAAGCGCATTTCGCCGTCGCCTCGACACAGTCACGGCTGGCACGAATTTCAAAGCACCGTCTCTAGTGAGTAATGACTTTAGGATGGTCATACGCGCCATCTGATCGATGCAGATCCATGAACCAACATATTGTATTTTCTGCCAAACAGAAAGGCATTGTGATCCGCATACGCGACAAGTGTTTATTACTTGAGGGTTATGATTTACTCTTCAGTACTACTGTCATAGAATATCGACAGGACCTTAAAAATGTCTTGTATTCGGGCAATATCTGTTATTGATCAGATTCTAAATGTATTTTTATTTTGCGTTTTCACTGTTTTTCGTACCATTCGTTTTGATTCAGCAAAATATTTAGCCAACAACAAATTCTTCAATACCGAACTATTGATATTTCATCATACTAATACATGGCAGTTATATAGACTTCGCCGTCCACTTTGTTTTTATTATCAGTTGACACTTGTTACTCAAGAGGGTTAGTATAGTTTTAATATTATTCTCACTGCTCAATTACGAGAATGTTTTTGGTGGTTGATCGAAGACGCAATTTTAGTTTTTATAAAATATTAGATTTTAATTATATCAATAAATAGGAATAATCATTATTTTAGATTTTTTTCGACAAAATATTATGTATGCGACGCTTATGAAAAAGAGTTAAAAGTATATTAAAGTTTTTCATTTAAACTCTTCGCAAAATACTCGTTACTCAAGATATTTTGTTATTTATGTTTCAGGTATGTATCTGTGAAGTAACTGTACAAAGAGCCCCGTTTATTGGCAAGCCCAGTTCATTAAGTAAGTAGCTTCACATCTGCGCCTGTGTAACAATGCGTGCTTTGCTTTTCTTTCTTTACGTTGTAATTCGCCGTACAACATGTTTTTTTTATTCTTGTTTCTCCGTTATCGTTTACCTTCGGTTCGTTTTGCTTCTGTGTTATGAGCGAAAGCTCAGTGCAAAGTGGAACGTAAGATGGATGGTTTTTTACGCTTTACGTTATAGTCTGTATTATACTTTATGCTTCGTTATAAAATTTGGCTTCCGAAAGTGCAGTGCTTGAAATTTTCTTTAATTTTTTTAAGTTATTACGCGCCGGAGATTTTTTACGACGCCATGATATAATGGTTTTTATCGTTATAACCTCATAATTTTTACTTTTTACGTGGGTTTAATAACGTCTGAAATGATTTTTTTTATATTTCCCGTAAAAGAGGCATTTTTACGTTATATCTTATTTATTTGATATCTGATAAGTTCACTTCTCAATTTCGGAAGCATATTTCGTATTATATACGTATCTATTCAACTGTTAAATTCATATTATGCTAATACTCAACAATGAAAATGTATACAGACAGATTTTAAAGTTTTCATTGTAAGGTAGATTGACGCAAGATGTGAGAAAAAAGAGCATAGTTTGCTTTTATTATGAAATATAAAGGATTTGTAATATAGGACAGTTAATTCATATCGTTAAAACTATTATTGAAATTTGTACATAAAGAAAAATTATTAATTAATAACATTTTAAAAGCATAAAATTAAAATTAAACTCGAAACTTTCATCTTTTTCCCCTTCTCTCTTTCTCTCTTTGTCTTTTTCTTGTTGCCATGCACGTCAGTTTCATCGCACGTGCCATGCTCTCCCGATGCACGCAAATACCGTCTGGTAAAACGAAGATAGAGACCGCACTCGCGTGTGCGACTATCGCATTATATTACGCTACCGATGTTTTTCAAGTTGCCGTTACCACTGCGGATCGGTGATTTACTTTGAGGATACTATCGGTTGATTCGTTTGCGTAGAAGATTCATATGGGCTAGAAAGCAATTACGGGTATTTAAGAATAAATCAGCATCATTTACTATCTCAGTAGATATTGACCGAAAGAGTTGCGCTGATGGTATATTTTGGTACGCTGTATTCACAACTATTTTGGATAATAAATAAATTTAAAGTAATGTCTTCAATAATCTTAAATCATTAGAAAAATGTTACTTGTCTATTCAAAATTCAGGAATTATAATGCGAGGAGAAGCCATAAACGTATCGTTATTTACAGAAAAGTTTTTATATATATATATATCCCATGCACTATTTCAAGCAGCCAATCGCGCGGTGCAGAAAACTGTAGTCGATTTCTTCCGCAAGTTTTTAATATAACATTGGCTGCAAGCTCCTCTCGATAAATCGAGCGGCCTTCTCTCACCGCTGCAACTTTAAAGCCTTAAAGTCGGACGAAGCAGCTATATTCGTTGCGGCAGTAAAATTTTCCGCTTGGTTGTTCAAAGAAACCCGCTTTTTCTTTTCTTCTCGTTCAAGTAAAGCTGTATCCAAGGTTAGAATTATGGTGCAATGACCGCATATTTTGCAAATAATCGAAAGATGTATTTTAATTAATGACGAAGAAACATAAACTATATTCATCAAAATATGAGATTTTTGCAAAATAAATTAAACTTTGCTCATAATAGTTGAAAAATTAAGCTTTCACCCTATATTTGAACTGATAAAAATAATAAAAGTTTTCAGTTTATTATTTTAAAATTAGAAAGATTTCGTTATGTTTTGAGTTGCCAATGTATGTCTACTGTAACCGAACACTCTACAGAAAAAACAACATCGCCCGTGATCCTACATGAAACTATCTACCGTGTCTGCGCCTCGATTCTCGCGTTACGCGCATTTCATTGCAAGCGGCTTGCTGCCATTAATCGAAATCCGACTTTAATGTCCTTTTTCTCGTAATTTTTAGTTGTTGATTAACTCGCCCATAAATTCCATCGCGTAAAAGCTTGCGCACATGCGGCGAACCACAAAAACTACGGCTCTATGTAAGCGTATAAGGTGTAGTCAATTAATTGCTATGAAACGCAACGTTCCTTGCTACTCTACGCTTATAAAGCGGCATGCGAAGAAAGCGACAAATGCGCTGGCATAATTTTCAATGTACACATACTTGATGCAACGCACCAAAGGAGAACGTTTTATGTGAGTATGAGTGCGTACGTATTCCCTATTTTACAAAGATGAACTTCAAGTTTTAAGCACATTTTCGAGAGGTGCATCCAAGTTTTGCGCTATGGGGAATCGGCCGTAACGCTTGAACTTTGTTGCCGCTCTTAGCGGATATTCAGGGGCAGAAAATTTCGTAATAAAGTACTTGTTAGGGTTAATAAGCTGGATTAAAGAGGACTTGAAGTTTTTTCACACCGAATGAGCGTACTTTTAAAAATCCCTCGTACTTCACAATTTGCTCGATTTAGAATTACTAGTATAATGAAAACATAATTAAAATTTGTGAAACATTGAATTATTTAGGGGATACAATTTGTAGGCAAAGAGTGAAGCATTCGAACTTTTTCATTATACCCAGAAAGTTTACTTTCAACTCTCAGCCCACTATACTGGAACAAAAATTGATAGTTTTCCCCAACTATTGACACACCATTAATCCACTCTACGGCAAGTCCTTAAAACCCACTTCTCCCCTCCTCTCCAGTGCGAAAATGAATCGATTTCACGACTGCTGGCATTCGTAAAAACGGTTTCAACGAATTCGGTAGTCATTGCGTGGCGCGCGCCTTTTTCCCTTACGCGCGCCAGCCCCGAAGATTAACCGTCGCGAACCGTTAGGCTTTTACGATGCTGTAAAAGGCCGCGACGCGCACGGCGAGGAAAAATTGCTAGTCTACTCACGTCGCCTCGCATAAAGCGGCTCATGTAGACGCGCGTCTTTGCGCGACGTAATACAAATGGGGGAAGGGGGACTGCATCGTATTAAAAAATAATTGGCTTTATATGCAAAAGAGCGCACCACGCGTGCGCCGACTGATGATTAAAGCATTAAGGATGCATTCGCGTATGTGCTCGTCCGCGCGCGGTCGCATTATGCTCACGACTCTCTTTTTCTTCTTGTTCACTGCGTTACGTTTTTGTTTTGTTTGTGTTTCCAGCGCTCGCGTTCTAAGAATGTCCGCTTTTGCTGTTCAATGACTCATATAAATGCGCTATGATGCGGAATTGAGATGACAATTGAATTTTTAGACGACGTTTTGTTATTGGCCCAATTAATTATATTTTAATCTTTGAAAGTATCGATTTTCGATTTTTAATGATAAAATATTCACCGTGAAGAGAACCTTAATTTAATTTTCAACTCTACATTTCATTAATTCTATAATAAATATAATAAAATAGAAGATGCTATTTTTTAAAAAATTTATGCGCTTTAGTGTTCAACTTATAAATCGGTACGTAGTTTAGGCAAGCGATGAGTACCAGGACTTCTGTGGAAAAGGGGCCTGGATCGGTGGATAAAACGATCTCGAGAACTGGGCGCGGGAAGAATAATGAAGGGAAATGCAAACCGTTTGTTTGCGTGAAAAATATAGAGCGGAAAAATATCCCGACGCGTGTATCATTTTTTTTATTCCTCGTCGCATGCAGAAAAAAAATGAATAAGCGATGAAAATCTCGTTTACACCAGAAATCGATCGTGATATATATGTGCACTAGCTGGGTGGCATCCGCCGAAAAAAATCGCGTTAAAATATTTATGTCTCCATTTACATTTTAAATCCACCCCCGCGCGAGCTGCTGTGTTGTTTCACCGGATTTTCGGGCAGACGACCGAGGCGAAAAATATAAATCTTGCACTAGTGCGAAGAGTTTTTAACGTCCTTCAGCGTAAAACAATAATAAACAATCCATTACGACGTCGGCCTCGTAAAAGTTTGCACGCCTTTAAAACACTACGAGCTTTCATTGTCGGTGCAATCTGCACGTGCATTGGTGGTTATGGTTGCTTCATTATAATCAAACCTTTCTTTTACGTAAGAGCACTAAGTGAGCACCTTTCATCCTTCGATCTTATACCAACGTAGAATATATGAAATTTTTCCGCACGTAGCATCTTTTCTCGAGGTAGACCGTCTTTAAAAAGCAATATTTATTGTTGACACTGTAATCAACTTGATATTTATGCGACATTAGCGTTCTCCCGAAGAACGTTTGGTTATTCATTAGCACCCAAACTGCAAAAACATTTTTCATACTGCAAAAACATTTTTCATGCTTAAAAGAAGGTAATTAAGGTAAATACACGGACGAGTCGCCCCCTACCCGGTGTTTTTCCAATAAAAACGTCGAAAAAAGCACAGTCGATCGATTGAAGCAACAGCGGCGGCGGCGACGGCAACAGCAACACTCTTGTTAATTCATTGATAATTAAACATCGTTAGAGCGGCGGCGATAAGTAATCATCATTACCAGAGCGACGGGCCGCTGGCCAATAATCGAGCCCGATGGGAAACAATTAATCAACTTATTTCTTCATTAAAAGCGTCGTCGTCGTCGGCGTCGAAACTGAGCTGTAGGTAGCTTCGGGTTAGTATTCAGAGGAGCGGCACTTGGACAGGCGTGCGAGCGTCAGAGAGCGCAGGAGTTTGCTCTAAGTTTTGATTGCTTTCGCAATGAGCTTCGTTAAATGTTAAATAGGATGATGTGTCATTGTCTGGCGAGTTCGACTTATACCGGGCTGTACGATCGATAGATCGTGCGCGAGCGCCGCAATTACGCAAAGTAGATTCGCTTGGGTGTCGTCAAGAGCCCGACGGCGGTGATATCTATACACTGCCGCAGTTCTGCAATCCGCTCCTCCACCTTGACACTACTAAAGCTTCATTCTCATCGAAATCATATATAAACGCAGGAGAATGTTTGTGTAGTCTATAATCTTTATTTTCTCGCTTCAACTGAAACTTCCGTGAGCTGCGATCCTTCGGCCACTACAACCGCCAAGCGAGTCAATATGCAGAGCGCGTGCGGTTAAAAGTCAGCCTATGCAAAGCACTGCCGGCACGTCGCGCTTTTTGGTCAAAGGACCTGCGCCGTCGGTGGCACACATAACCCAGAAGGGATGCCCCCTCCCCGCCGAATTCTTGATTAGGCCTCTCCTCGCTCTCGCGCATTAGTTGTATAACAGACTGCGGGCCCTCGGTTACGGTTAGGGCGCGCTGCTGCAACTAGTTGCACGCACAACAGCCCGCGGCGCCTCCGAATTAGAGACAAAGTTTCGCCGCTCTGCCCGCGGCACGCGCTACTTCACTCTACTCCCTCGTCCTCTCTCTCTAGCTCTCTGTGTCGCGCGCGGAACTAAAATTTCTCGGTTCCCACGCGAATTAAAGCGCGCTCGCGCGCATTTGCATGCAAACACACGCGTAGGACGACAGCGCGTGAGTGCGGCAAACACGGATGTGTACGCACTCGTGCGGCGGCGAACGAGCGTGCGTGCGAGCTGGGCATTAGGGCAGAGGGAGGAACTCGCGCGGCCGAGAGAAGCCCGTAAAGTAGCTTCGCTCGCGCGCCAAATGGCCGTGGAACGTCAGTTTTCTCGCGAGTGCTGCACACAGAACTTTCCTAATGAAAGACCTCTCCCGAGTGCGTCCACTTTGGGGAGGAGGGCGCCAGACACGTGGCTTTTTCTCAACGAGCCGAGTGATGAATTGATGGTCGGTAATGGAGTTCGTCTCGACCGAGCATTGCTAACGTGATAGCCATTGTTGTTTGACGACAACAATTTTCAAATTTTTCAAAACAACCCCAATTAACCGCGAGATTCATCACTTTGCGAGACTTTGGCTCCTGTGAAATTTCGCGAATCTGAACTTGCTCTAATTCACCGCTCCAGTTGGCTCTCGTCCAATCTAATAAAATACGTGAGAAGGTAGCGAGATGTAGCATCAGGGCTCCTGGAAGACCAATACTTTCATGCTACTTTAAAAAATTGCACGATACTCACAAAATTATATCAGACCGTCGTCCTAATTTCATACCTTTTGCATGATATCTCATTCCAATTTGATGAACATGGAAACTGAATTCAAAAGAACGTAAGTGGAAGGAAGGATAATGCGAGAAAATAAATGGGAGTTAAAAGTCAGATGTAAAAAATGAGCGGAGCGCATTTGACGCGAAGAAAACGGAAAATTATTTGTGTGCAGGATTTGCGACGAAAGAAGTGGAAAAAAATGAGAAAAGTGATTTATCGACTTTAAAAAAAAGAATCGGGATTCAGTTGAAGAATAAAGGGAAATCAAATAAAAAGTTTTACAAGCTCCAGAGAATTGAAGTCGAATGACGAAAAATAAAATTGAAATTAAGAAAATCGAATAAAATTATGTAAATAAAATTTTATCAATCTCCTGTTACTGGCGTAAGAGATCCGGACGATTGACAAAAGGTTTAATAACTTCAAAAAAAGGTATAGATAATTCCAGTTCACGTGCAATCTGTATAAGACACGCATCGAGGTTCCACTGTGTCGCGTTGAAAAGGAAAGGCGGGGATGGCAGAGAAAGGGAGGAGCGTGTAGACGAAAAGGAAAAAAAGGACGATTCGCTTTAATTAAAAGTGCATCTACGTATCCGCGTGGAAAACAATATCTTTTTCAATTAAAACTTTCACAACGGGATTCAAGACTCGATTACGGTATAACGCGAAACTTGCTAAGGAGCGAGGGAGGGGGGTAGTCCCGTGCGATAAATTAGCGGCTATCCTAGAGGGCGGCCATTGATAGCGAGCTAGCAGCTCTACACTATAGCAGCGTCTAGTTTGAGAGCGGGCAAGTTCGGCCGGGTGCTGCAGAGAGAAACTTGGCCCGGGAGGGCGAAAGTAGTCTCTCGCGCGCCCGCAACGTACAAGCGTGCTGCTGCAGCTCCAAGCCGCCGCCGCCGCCGCCGGCCCTTTGTTTTCGCCTACACCCTTGCGTGCTGTATATATAAGCGCTGATATTTTCGCGTAGCGCCTTTGCCAGGACGCTGATGATGTATGCGAGCGCGCCCTCACCGTGTAGACACAAACTCTTGTTAATCGCTCTTTTTCTTTCTCAAAGGGGTCGAGCTTTTGCCGCGGCTTTTTATCAATACACCTCGCGCGTCCTTTCTACGGGCCGCTTTGCGCTTATTTTCTGCCTTCTTCCTTCTCTTCTTGTTTCGGGAAGGAACCTGCTTTAGTCCGCCCTTCAAGGGAAAGCAGGTCAATCTCTTTGCAATGATTTTGCATGGTTTCGAGAATCAATTAATGCTTCTCCTAATTAAATGATTTAATTCTACCCTCCATCGCAGTTGATTCTGACAAATTGGAAAACTGCATATTTTTTACATTCAACGCCACTGTAAAGCTAGATGTTTTGTTCCAAATAGAGCGGCAATCCTATCGAGAAATTTCTCCTGGAAAAATAACATCCCCGGCGGAACATAATGCTTATCGAGATCTCGCTCCTGCACAGGCCGGCCCTCGATCGAACCCTCGCTCCGCTCGCCCAACGAACAAGCATCGCAAAAAAGTCAGCCGAGTGGTATGGCAGTGAATTTGCGATCGCGCGCGGAGTCGTTAAAACGCGCGCTGTCTAGTCACCGCCGTTAACTTAACGGCCCGCTAAACTTAATCGCCACTTTGCAGAGCGAGCGCGACTTTATCGATGCGCCTCCTCCTCTGTCTCCCCCCTCGCTCTCCTCTAGTCCGTTCGCTCACCGGCGAAAAAAATAGTTTCCCCACCTACGCTTTTTCGTCGGCGACAAAAGTTATGGAGCTATTCGCCAGCGCAGTTTCGCGGCCGATTGAAAGTCCGCGGTTATCTGCTGAATCGCCGTCGACGACGACAACACTCAACGTACTATTGCGGGAATATCGCGCTCGAGTGTCATGTCGGTTACGCGCGCATGCATTCGCATGCATACGCGTGTCTATGTGTGCGAGTGTATATTCCGTTTTCAAGGCGCTGTTTTTGCGATTGTTTAGCCGGGGGTTTATCGGGCAGTTGGGGGGTAGTTTACGCACGGTGCCTCGGCAGTAACCCGAGTTATGAGCTTTTTAAGGCTCCGCGATAAAAGTCTTTTTATTCAATGGAAAATTCATTTTCGATGCGTACTTTCTTTACTTTTGGAAAAGAATAAATCAACACTGTCACGCAACAACTTTTATTATTTTTTGAGAATTGATTCGTCTTGTCGAATCACATAGATTAAATTTAGTTCACTGGGCGATTAAATATAAACCGCAGGGGTTTATTGTACGACAAGTCTTCTGTCAGCTCAACCGAAGTTACATCCATTGACTTAGCAATCGCGGCTTCCAAGTACTCTGTTGTATTAAACCGATTAATTCGATTTGTCCAGTAAAGAGCGCCGCCACTTCCACTAATTCGATGCAGTTGAAGTGCGTCAGAGTAAGCAACGTTTTCTCAATTACACTTTCCAAGTATCGCCAATGGAATAAAATCTATAATTATTTAGTCGCTCGCGAATAAAAAGGCACTAGCTCATCGGTCGGTTATAAAAGGTGCTAACTCAAAAGTTTCTTTTTTTCCTCCGATTTAGGTTGGCACTACTAATGCTATAGCATTAATACTTTATTTTAACGAGTGAAAAATGAATTTTTATACGAAAATTACTAGTATAGCGGCGAGTATGCAAAAAATTATATTATGTATTTGAATCAAAATTAAGATCATATCACAAACATATCACAATTAAGAGACATTATTTTAACCACGTTATAAAAATCACAGATGCCGAGTACATGCCAGATCAACAAACAGTTCTTTTTCTGTTTAAGTATGCAACTGATACCGTTGAGAAACGTATGGTCGCACACACTGTGTGCGCGAAGAAAATTTGAATTTGAAAAAGAAAGTAAATTAAATATTAATGGGATATTATCCATCGAGCTTATTTACTTAATTCACAATTGAGTGAATGAGGCTATATATAATTTTTTCATTCGTTGGAACAAAATATTAATGCTATAGCATTAGCAGTGCCAGCCTTAATCAGAGAAAAAAAAGAAACTTTTGAGTTAGCGCCTTCTCCAAGCGGCCGGCAAGTTAGCACCTTCGTCCAACCGGCCGATGAGCTAGCGCCTTTTTATTCGAGAACGAAGAAATATACCAGTCCTCAATCGCGAAATTTAGGAAGTGTATAACGTTTGAAAAAAAACGGCACCCATCTGTCAAAGAGTATCCCTGGCGTTACTTGACATACCCGCATACATTATTCCACTCTCATAAATACACTGCCAGAGAATCTGCTTCGTTTTTGGGAAAATATTTTCCAGCAGAATAAAATAAAATCATTTTACAAGCGACTCTTCTCTTTCTGGCTGCGCTTTTTTTTAATAAAGCCTGTTTGTTGCCCCGTGAATTACGAGAGTACAAAACACGTACGCGTACATTTTTCGGAGGAATTTTACGAGCGGGGCGTTTTTTTGGAAAATGCCGATGTGTCGCCGACAGAGCGCGCGATGCGCGCAAACAAGTGTGAGTTGAGCGCCAAGTGTTCGCCGCTCGGTGGACCGTGACTCTCGACTAGCGCGCACACTTTTGCACCGCGTAGTGCAAAGCGCGAGAAATCGAATTGATCGCGAGAGCGGAAAGGGACGGTCGCCTGAGGCGCACGATCAAAACAGGAGAGCGTAGAAGGAAATGCCTTTCGCATTCGTTTTGTTCGCTTGCGCCGACTTACTGCTGTGAAAATAAAATTTTCAAAGATTATTGCCGAAATTTTTGTAAATTCAATAACAACAATTCTCTTTATTTACTTTTCATCAAACTTTTCCATGTGTAAATTTAAACGTAATCCATTCGCTCGATCGCTATAGTACGACAAATTTGTAGAAAACGTTTATGAACATTAATCATTTGATACATTTAATTAACAATATTTTAAAAATATATGACTTGTACCTATCAAGAAAAGTATTTGTATAACACTATAAACATGAATTTGAACTGTGAAATAAATTTTGTTTGCTTAAAACCATTTTTATAAAAATAAAGTACGTATAACATATACTATATTTTTAAATGTTAAAGAATATTTTGATAAAGTAAATACTTGTTTGATATAAAACAAAGTACTTTAAATCCAAAAAAAGAGTGATTTTTTTAAATATTAATTTTAAATCAATCTAAAAGGCCGTTGAAATTTCTGTTACAATTTTAAAATCTGATTCTATTTTGTTTCTCTTAAAGATAAGATTTCAAGCTTTTTCCGAGTCTATAAAAGATAAATAACAAATAGCAAGTTTGACGTCACATCGATAGTAAGAGAGTTACTGGATAAATCGAAACAATGCAAGTACGAAACAGTGTTAGTGGAAATGAAAAACGGGGCGAAAAAGTTCAGAGAAAGACGAGGACTCGAAACGATTGGTCTTTGTAATTTGATTTGCCAAAGCGGTTTGCGCGCCCCTACGGGTAGACACATATGTCCCTAACTCATTTAGCGCCTATTATCGTCAATGCTATTATTTTAAGGAGGCTAGACATCTTTTATTTCTGAAATAAAAAAGTCTGATTTAGTATCAAAATATTAAATAATTATTATTTCTACTTTTTACACATAAAGTGAAGTATATTTAC
>JAWWEQ010000001.1:22035301-22054397 GCA_035583055.1 Torymus tubicola | reverse complement strand
ATAGTTACGAATGATTCAGGAATCTCTCCATCAGCTGTTGTTGCAAAAATAGCTGCCACTTCATTCGTTCGTTGAAAATTGTACCTTCTTTTATCAGTTCCTGGTTTTAACGTAAACAATAGTTGTAATTCAGGTTCATTTTCATGTTGACCCAAAAGTAACCGCTGAGTCTCAATTTCTATTTTCATCATTTCATAAGATTGAGCAAATACATTATGTTCTCTAATTATTTTATCTAAAATTGTGATTGTTTCACGATCGAATCGAGTATTTTGATTCATCCTAAAATAAAGTGCTTCTTCCGGGTCTACAATAAAAAGCTGTCCGAATAAAGGATTTTCATTTTCAGATGGGTACAGGGCCGTGTTGATTTGGTAATAAATTTGTCCTTGTATCTTAAAACAATAAGGTCCCGGACGGCGTGATTGAAAATTGCATAAGTTGGCATTAAATGATGCAAATGACAATGAATTGTTGTAACATCTAATATTTTCAAAAAAGTTATTGGATTTACGATGCGTTCCATCAAACATTGCGGAAAGTTCTTCAGGAAAAATAGGTCTTGGATCTAAAACAACCACTCCATGGCTACAACAATCATTAAATGAAAGTTTTTTATTAGCTACTTTTTCATCGACAAAATGTTTTGCGTTACAATGAGAACATAAAACATTCATTTCCCCTAAATAATCTTCATGTCTACGTTCGTCGATTAGACGATTACGAGCAACTTGTCGACGACATCTTTGAATTTCTGAATTTCGTATACGTCTTTGAACATTATAAGATTCCTGTTCTTCCAAAGTTCGTCTTCGTCGTGGCATGTTTACGTAAAATAGTATATAATGTAATAATAAAGAATAAAAAAAACAAATAATAATATAGCAATCGTAATAATAGTAAAAATCCTATGTAAAATAATGAAAACAACAAAAAATATGGTTTTATAAACTTTTTATTGATTTTTGTTATACAGTTATCATATTTTTTGTTTCTATTTACTTACAGTACATAAATTGTAGGTCATTTTATTAATAAATTAGTTCATTATCCAATGTGTTTTGATCAATTTGTCGGTTTGTGTATTAAATAATTTTTTTTAGGTTTATTTGGCTTTGATAGATTTATATAGGTTTCTATTAGTCAATCTGAGTTTTATTTCTTTGATAGGTTTATGTAGATTAATATATTTGCTAAGTTTATGTAAGTTTCAATATTTAATAGGTTTATATAGGTTTATTTAGGGTAGTACAAAATATTTCTGTTTATTAATACAATATAATTATTTTAATTGTTATTGCGAATCTAACTATTTCTTGAATTTCAATAGTATTTTAAAATCTTCTTGTAATCTTCTATTCTTCAATTCCCAAATGCACGAAATGTTAGTCCAAAAAATCTGAAAGAAAAAAATTAAATTTGTAAACATTTGCAATATTTCTACGAAAAATTCTAGAAGGATCTTTTCATTACATCATTTTCATATGAAATTACTATGAAATATAATAATCCAATTACTCTTATTTATAGTTATTTGAATGATATGAATTTATTTATTATAGTTAAATGCATATTATATTAGCAAAAAATTATTTAGTAAAAAATATAGTTAAGAACATAAAAGTGCAATAATAATGATTCATTATGTAGATACTAATTTCTAGTTATATTGAATTTCAATTAATAAAAATCTATCATTGCATATTATACATATAGCGTATACTATTACACCATCTCTATAGTAAAATAAAGATCTTTATAAATCAATTTTTTTGTTACAAAAATAAGATAACGTTTAAGTTTGTAGTGACACTAATAAAAATTGATGTAACTAATGACATGTGTATTGCACTAAATAATATGGTTTCTAACTAAGTAAAATTTATTTATTTCTATTATTACCTCTCAGAACTTTGATTTTGATGCTCACTCCAGTACCTTTATTGATTTTGATGGATCAAAACTTTGAAGGATTCAATAATTTCAATCAATCTGCAAATAAAGAAGTAAAACCATTTATAAATTGACTTGTAATATATGATTCAACTATATTTGACTAATTCAGGAAAAATAATAAATGGTATCATGATGTTAGTAAAAAGTATTAGATATGTAACTGAAAAATACTGTTACAGTGAAGTTTTTCATAAGTGTTTATTTCTAAAAGACACAACCTATTACAGTAATAACTAAGAAAACTTAACCTCAAATACAGTGAAATTTAGTTGAAGATATTCGTATAATTTATTTATTTAATCTTTTACTTACATAAAATTATCCGTCATCGTGGAATGACAAAAGTCCTTGAGAATGCGCATGACAATAATAATTATTGCAAAAATCACGATTTCTTACGGTTGAATTCAATGCAAGTATTCAAAGGATGAATTTGAAAATATTAAAAATTCAAATTCTTGAAAATGCAAAACCACTTAATAATAATTTGTCGAAGAAAAACTATTGTAAAGGTTAATGAAAGAATAATTTCGTCTTTTACCGAACACAATATCTACAGAAGCCGAAGCATGTCTTTTTTGCGGTTAAGTAGTGACACCAACTATTGATGTATGGCCATGAAGGAAGCCGGAACATGAGCATGAGCATTGACAAAATAAGTGACTGTAAACATAAGGCCATAAAATTTTACGAAATATCAGCATTTTCATCATTTTAGCGATATTTTTATTATTAACATTAATTTCTCGAAGACTTATGTAAATCTGCGAGAAATATGTTTTGGCTCCATAGATTTGTTTTGTTTTTAAAAATAGCTATTTTCAAACTGTTTAAAACCTAATGTATATAATGCAATAACATTATATACGTAATGTATATATAAGACCTAAATTATATAAAATCTCTGTCAAAATAATCCTTTTTTAATATCTCATAAAAGTTACTGGGTACATCAAGAACACAATATAATTTTTGTATGCATTTTAGAACAATTTGTGTCGTTTGTTACATGAGAATGCACAACATACACTTGACAAAAAAATTAATTTTATATTAATAAAATATGTTATATATATATGAACAATTGGGCATAAATAAAAAAAGACAATTCTATTTATAACTTTTAATTAAGTTCAACTGAAAATTATTACATAAAAATACTGTTTTATATTATTAATAGTAGTAGTAGTATTTAAGTAAGTAATACATAAGAATACAATATTAAAGAACTTTCTTTAAATACAATGTAAATAACTAAATATAATTATTTAAATTAATACAAGAGATTTAGACAAAAAGTACCCTTTCGAAGTCTTGTATCAAGGAATATATATAAAAATATTTGTACGGAGTCTAAAACTAAAAATATACACCTAGAAGAAGGGTACCTTTAAACTTATTATTATAAACAATATAATATTTTCTTTAAGCTAACTACAATCTTTTAGAGTGTTATAAGAAATTACAATATAATATTTTCTTGAAGCTAACTATAATCTTATTATAAAAATATCACATTATTATGTAATTTACAATAAATATGTTTTCTTGAAGCTAACTACAACTTTTAGAATATTGTAAGAAATTATAATAAATATAATATTTTCTTAAAGCTAACTACAATCTTATTTTATAGAAATAATATCACATTACAATGCAATTTTTGGAATAAACTTCAACAATTTGATAAAATCGAAAAAAAATACTATGCAGCAGAAGATTCCTCTTGTTGGGGTTAACATGGCTGCATTACTAAGATTGGCAACTTCATCAGCAGTTAATCGTGCTTTGTCTTAATTTACTGTTGAAGCTGAACTTGTATGAAATAGCTATAGGTCCAGCTAAAAATCTGAAATTAAATATAATTAAAAACGATTAATATAAAATAATATAAAAAAGTTTTGTTATATAAAAATATTTTGTATATATTTTATACATAAAAAGGGAAGTTTATATTTACCATTAGTATTTACCATTGTAATTAAAACTTGAACAATATATTAAAATCGAAAAAAATACTACGCAGCAGAAGAGATTCCTCTTTTTGGAGTTTTAATAGCTGTATTAATAAGATTAGCAACTTCATCAGCAGTTAATGGTGCTTTGTCTGAGTTTACGGTTACACTTGAGCTGTCTACGCATGAAATAGTTACAGGTCCAGCTGAAAATATAAAATATATATTTATAATATGTATAAAAGATTATAAAAATATAAAAAAGTTTATATAAGTATTTGTGTATACATTTTGTATATGTTTAATATATTTCTATATATATATATAATTTGTATATTATTTGTATACATAAAATTTGTATATAATATTTTAAACATAAAAAATAAGGAAATTTATATTTACCATTAGGTTTAATTTCTCCTACCACTGTCACATAAATCCCCTTTGCAATGCTGATGGGAGTGTAGTGTGAGATCTGGACTGTTACTTTATGAGTCTTATCGGTTATTGAACCACATCCGTAACTCATGTTATTATATTTGTCAGCAGTTTGTACAAATGGTGTCTTAACGTACCCAGAAATAGCTGTAAATATTTTGTGAAAGTTAATATGAAATAACTTAATTATTAATTCACAATTTAAAAAAAATCTATTAAAAATCTCAAATACTTACATATTAATCCTTCGGCTTTTCCAATATCTTCAAATGAAACATCTTGGACAGGTTTTGAAATTGCTTTCAAACTTGTATGATATCCCAAATATTCCACAACAGTATTCTTTTGAATGATCAGCTCGAATGGGACTAAATTTTGATTCTCCTTGTAGTAATTCATTTGGACAGCTTTTGTATAACCACCGTCAATGTGAAGAATCTGTAAAATATTGTGAATATTTATTATAAGTAATGAATTATAATATACACATAGTGATTATAATATACACATAGTGATTGATTAAATTAATTTTCATTTGATTAAACAAATAAATAAACTTACCCGATGAATAGTAATGTCATTTTTGTACTTAGTGATAAGCTCGTCTCCCCACATTATACAGAGCATTCTTCTATCGCCAGTATTACCATTTCTGTTGCTGATTACAAACTTGAATAGTTTATATTTCTTCTTTTGTCCCACTTCTTGCATACCAGTGATTTCATCCACATAGCCAATCAATTCACTATAATAACATAAAATAAGGTAACTTTAGGCAAACAAACATAGGAATATAATAAATATTTTATTAATAATTTATAATATCTTACGTAGTTTGGTCTCTATCTACCAGCTCATCAAAGGCTTCATCTGTTGAATACGGTATTGATTCTTGAGACATTGTGAAGCAGCAAATAAATTTTTCAGCAGATAACCTAAACATTATAAAATAAACTCAAATAAATAAATAATTCAAATAATAATACATAAAAGAAGTATCGTTGTCTAATTTTACTTTTAAGAAAAACATATTTAAGAAAAAATTAATAAGTAATCATAATTAACTTAACCTCAAAAAATCAGTACTAATATAATTTACATTAATTAAATAAAAACATATTTAATACTAAAAATAATAATAGAGCATATAAATAACAGATCACACTTACCTTTTGTACAATATATATCCAAATATTTTCGCAGAAAATTACAGATGCCAATTGATTTTAAATTTATTATTAAATTGTTGCTTAAGAAACTTTCGCACGTGCATAGGAAGAATTAAGAAAGGGTTGGGTTAGGATTAACACTCGCGTCAACCCTACATGTAAATTACGTCAGATTACGTCAGATTCTTTCGATTTATGTAATTAACATTATATATTCTTATACTCTTATTATAGCAAAATGTTTTTAAGAACAAACTTGAATTATCGAAAAGTCATCACATATCAAATAAATTTATTTATTGTTTACAAATTTTGCAAAAAAGCATTTTATTTATTATTATACAATATATTATAATATCCAAGTTAAAAGAAATTTGAAATTAAAATCGAATTTGAGCGCCATAACGCCATCTTGATTTTCAATAACCAATCAAAACAGTCTTATTGTGATGACAGATTTCGTCCATCACTTTTTTAAGAGAGGATTTTTGAAATAAAAATAGATATCGATCTCGGGTAAAGTGGAGCATATTCTACAGATATTTTCCCATAAAAATGGAAAATAAAAAAAAATCGATTTTTTGAAGAAAAAAAGGTGTCTAGCCCCCTTAAGTAATTTACGATACTACTGACGGCTAGCATTTAAAAATTAAATTGAACACTATTGGACGCCGAGTTGAAATGATTTTGCCCAATTTCGGGTTCTTCATGATTCCGTGATGTGTCTACATGTGTGGCGAATGAGGGATGAAAACTCACGTCGATGCGCGCAATTATTCTAATATCGCTCCGATACCAAGCTTTTCAAAATTATTCGTAAATGTAACTCATATCAGTATTGTATCCGAGTTATTTATATTTTAAGTTGTATTCCTGTCAATTTGGACTATTAACATAATATGAGATATTCCTTTGAAAGCCATGAATTAAAAAAATTAATTTTATTTATTATCTAGATTTACGACTATTAATAATATTTCATTTTATGTTACCGGTATGTTTACCAGGTCAAGCAATAGTCAAATTCATGTGATGTTATATAGTAAGAAATCTTAATAATAAATTCCTTTTTCTTTTTTATTGTGGTAAAAACTTTTCTCCAAATATTTAAACCAAGTCCCTAAGTATAAAGTAGTATTCTTTTGTACTATGCATTTATTATCTACTTATAGCAGAAAGAAAATAACAATGTTATTTTGGCTTGACCTGAATAACCTCGTTCGATCATTCACAATCGACACGAGCTCTCGTCCGAAAACCTGCCAAGATCAAAACGTCGTCGATCTCAATCTCAATTCGTGCTTGTCATCTGAAATATAGGAAAAAAGTCAAGCGTGTAAATAAATCAAACGAAAACGCGAGCGAAACACCATCGAGTCGCGGGCATCGATCGCACCCAATGGCCGTTATGACTATCGCGGACGCGCGTGCGGGTAGCGGGCTTCGCTGATCTGTCAGGCGACGCGACGCCTATCAGATTTTAGACTAAATCCGCATGCCGCATTATGACGTCATATTATTAGATAATGCGACAGTGTTTGTATACACGCCTGCTTTACATAAATTTCGATACGCGGCCGAAGGAATCGGTTCGCATGTGGAATCGCGCTCATACTCCTGTTTGGCGTGCACTGCTCGCGCCGAGTTTAATTTAGGTCGAGGGATATGGGAAATCTATAATTTTGTAATTGAAAAAGCTGCTTGGCTTGGCTTTCTAATTAAAACTTTGCAGTCCGCACAAATAGAGAAAAGTGTTTATTATTAAAAATTTTAAAATCAATAGATTTAAAGTTTTGATAATTTTTCGATTAAAATTAATTCACCTTCAGAAATGTGCTGCTATTGAATATGTAAACTAGTTTTAGTAAAAAAATTTCAAATATTGTTATATAAAAATTTGATTTATTTGGTGTTACATATGTTGGTTTACAATTCTTTGAAAATACAGCCATCTAAATTCCACAATTGGTATCAGAAATCTGTAGAGAACAATAAGCAGCACTCGTATATGAATGGGTGCTGTTACCTAAGTTATTCTAAAAGAAGTGAGCTCTATTATTTCATCATCTAACTTTCACTGAAGCGCATAAGAACGCACAGCTCGGCTGTTTTGTCACGTGAAGTCGTCTATACGCCACCGCAAAGGTTTTGCCGTTGTGTTTCATCTGCACGTGCGCCCGTGGATATCTACCAGCACGAAACTCGTTCGCAAATGAATTTCGCCGAGAATTAAATCCGCAGCCGCCAGCCACTCTGCCAGCGGCAGCAAACTTTTCCAATCATTCGCAAGTTTTCGGCCCGTTGCAAATTTATTATTAAACATCAACAGCGTGGACGCATTTCGCGCCAATGAATCTCCGTTTTGAAAAACAGCGCTAGTTCAGGAGTTACTGTGTGCTAATTTACTGGTCACATGCGTCTCATGCGAATGTATGTATATATGAGTATTTGGAGGTTATGGACCGTCGGTAAGCATATATTCGCCTTCATATACATATACATATACATTTGTGTATAAATATTTTTCAGAGTCGGATAAGCGCGTGCCGCCGGCCAATTTCATGCCGGGCATACGCCGGTAACTTATGCAGATTGCGCACGCAAGGAGGGTAGCTTTTTCTCCCACGTATGCCTTTCTAGCGATCTCGCGTATTTTTGCCCCGCTAAGCTTTGATCATTCTCGCTTGATAACGGACTATGTGCCTGATTTTTCAAAACGCTTTATATACAAGTAGTTTCTGCATTTAAAAAGTGCGACGACTTGCTTCTCATATTATTTATAAAAGCGAGTAGGTTACACGATTTCATTAAATTTTATATCAGCTCTTGTTGAATCACTTTGCGCGCTTTATAGTTGCTTAATGCACGAGCAAAGATATGGCCGCGAACACCTATAATTCATGTCGTGCAAATGTGCTGCGTTGCACGGCAAACTGGGTTATTACTTCATTATAATTAAGGCAAAGTACTGCGGCGTCAAGAGACTTCGATCCAGGAGTGTTAGAAAAACGCTTTTATATACACGTAAATTTCAACGCGCCCGGGGCCACAACGACTTTACCTATCGCTTTCAATATTTATGAGCCTGTAAATCAGCTTTAACGCTCCAGCTTACCGGCTGACGCGCGGCGCGCGCGTCCTTCACAATTTCTGCAGCGCTTTGCCGGCACTTTTTAACGCAATATTTGCCCTTCTATACACAGGAGCGAAACGACGTTAGCCGAGTGCTCTCCGATACGAGGCGGAAAAATCGCCAGCCGTTAACCCAATTGCGCGTCATTATCGACGTCGAGGCTGCTGTGCCCTTAAATATTCCGCAAGCTCTCCGCCGCTATCTCGCTGTGCGCGCGGGCCATAAAGCGGGCGACAATGGCAGGGCCTCGCTCGGCCGCTTTAACTGGCCGCCCTGCTGATATTTGATCGCGCGGCCGAGCCTACCTGCATCATACCGCTCGGCCAGTTTCGAAGCTTACACTGTGGATATACTTCGCTGCTATGAAATTAAATTCGCAATTTCCAGGCGCGCTGGAAAAACAACGCGGCCACTCGCAAATCAGATAAGAAGAATTATATTTACAAAGAGATCCGGCGCCCGATGCAGTTAGCCTTTGAGGGACACTCACGTGGGCAGTCCTTAGCCACGCGAGCGGCACGCGTAACTGCATTTAGCCCATCCGATCGGCGCGGTAAAAGAAAGGACGCGTGGCCAGGAAGCGGCCTCGATAAGAGATCGCTTTGAGACCGATAATAAAGGAAAGTGGCGTCCAGAAAGGCAGAGAAGCTCCGCGTAATCGAGTTACCGCGCGTTTTAAGCGCGCGACGAGTGCACCGACGGAGCTCCGCCCGGGTGAACGCGACCGTCGCAGTTTTCCCAAGGGGACGTCAAAAATATGAGTCAAAGAAAACGGCCGCGTTTCCAGGCGGCCTTTGAGCTCTCGGACAAGTCGCCGGCGAATCGCTATCTGCCGTCTAACCTCTTTGAACGATCCAAAGCGGAAAGAGACACGGGAGCTGGAGAGGAGAGAAACTTGTGCCGAGTAGCAGTGACGGCAGCATCCTATGCATTACGGGAATAAGGGAGTTTCTTCCGAGCATAATAAATTCCACTGGGTTACGAGGACGAAGAACGCCGAGTTTATTTACATTTTTATGAACTTCCTTTTGTTTATAGACGCTTACGCGGTAAATAAAAATACGACGCGCGCTGTCTGCCGCGATGGAAATTTTTCGTTTCCTAGTTTTTCACAATTTCCCGGCGAGCGCGTAATGGCCGTGAGCGCGTTGTTTCGCACCCCACTCAATGTAGCTGCGGACAGAGTGGATTTTTACATAAAAAGAAGAGTCGCGCTGCTGCTTCGTGGAATATATCTTTTTTCTTTTAGCGCTGCCCCGACTGTTTTCCCTGTCTTTTGTATAGAAAATCGATGCCAAAGCAAAAATACCTTTTTCAACTAAATGCTATAGTTTTATACTTTGCGGACTTGGTACATTAGTGTGAGTAAAGAGATGGAGTTTATGATTTTCTTTTAAAATCAAATAAAGTAAACTTTTGTAGGATGTTGAAAAAAAGATTTACGTCAGTTCGGTAAATTGTATAAAACAAATTATTCTAAAAGCCGAGCCACACATATTTCAGCTTTAATTCGAAATAATTCATAAATATTTTATTGGAAGTATTCAAACGAGCAAGAGTCCCGGAAAATACGTTCACGTACTTTCATTCGCACAAGCCCCCATTACTGATGCGCATAATAATCGTACAGGCAGGCAAAAAGCGCAACCAACTGTGTTTCGAAATTGGCTCCCCCAGGCGGCTGAAAAATTCGACCGAATCTTCCGCACTGCACGTGGTTCCGTTCGTGCCAGGGTTCCCTCTCCCCCCCCCCCCCCCGTCTCCTTTCGTCCCTAAACCCCGAAGTCGGCTGCTCACCGCGGGTGCACTGGAGCGGCGCCAGCCCTGGTATCGAGTGAAGTAACAGGGGAAGAAAGGCTCGCTGAATGGACCGGGCGAACGGCTTTTTCCGCGCAATGCGGTCATGTATAATTAATCTGTTCCCGCGATTTTCCTTTTCGTTCGAACTCGGCTTTTTTTACCGGCTCGCCTTGGGATACCGAGGACTTGTGACGCGAATTCCGCTCCACTATGCTTCCGTTGACTATTGTTCGCTATTTCGCGAGTAATCTAATAATAATCTAATAATCTCGGGCGTAATAGCACTCGAATCCGCAACTTGTTTGCTCGACAGACTATTAGTAAAGTTGGAAAAGGTCCGAAATAAATTCTGCGACGCTGCTTGGTCTTCGAAAAGTTTTTACAAGCGCAGCGTCAAAGCATTCCGGGAGCCTTATTCCCCCCAGTGGCGGCAATAAATTCTAGCGTATTGAGAGCATTTAATAACGCATTGATATTCTCTGCGTAAAATCAGTGCGGGTGGGGGTAAGCCGCCGTCGGCAGCAGCGGCGCCGCTCTTTCACTGGCTCGCGCACTCAAAGCGCCCGCGCAAGTGGGTAAGAACATTAGTATTACATCAAACCTCGAGATCTATGGA
The DNA here is from genome assembly GCA_035583055.1 of Torymus tubicola. NCBI lineage: Eukaryota > Metazoa > Arthropoda > Insecta > Hymenoptera > Torymidae > Torymus > Torymus tubicola. The sequence goes on along the minus strand of JAWWEQ010000001.1, from coordinate 22,043,330 downwards.
ACGTTAATGGCTGGTTTGAGAAAAAGCTTTTAAAAGCGGAAACGCGCGGCTGCTCGTAAAATTTTTAAGCGATTTGTTCATGGCGTCAGTTCTGACGGCCGCGGACGACGCTTAAGTTTTATGTCGCACGTTGGAGCCCATTTCGTGGCCAGCCTCGCGCGAATTCTACGGGTCTCGGAGCCTTGTTCAGCCGCGCGAGAGCCTTTAAATTAAAAGTCCTCGGTGCGCGTGATCCTCGCCGTGCGTATAATCGCACCGATACTTCCGTTGGTATTCCAACCTGAGCTCTCGTAGAGGGCATAGGCAACCGACAGGGCGAGCTTCAACGAGGCTAACGGTTTGTAGAAATATTAATAAAATCTAGCCACTATTTACATGAATGCTGTGTCGGCATAATTCAGACGCCGTAAAGTTAAAGATACTCCTAATCTAGTTGAGCCACTAAGCTATCGTTAACGCGGGGCATCATCCTGCGATTACCGAATCAAAACAGCTCCTCTGCCGATTACGGGGCGTTGATTAAACGAAGTGACGGCGTATAAGCACGGAGCGCATTATCGTGCCTCTTCCTTGAGCGTCGCAATTCATCCCCCGCTTACATATACGTGCACGTGCACAGCCACATGCTCGAGACGGTGCAATATAGATTAAGTTAGGCGTCTGGCTGCATCGTAGAGGGGAATAAGCTATGCGCGCGCGGCTTTATACCCCGATGCGACATGTCAACGGCCATTAGCGATTTCGGCAGGTGGAAGAGAGTAAGGGGAGAGGGAGTTGAGAGACACGGCACTTCAACGTCGCCGTGTCTGATGATTGCGCGAGGCAATGTATCATTCCATTACTCCCTCTAATATCCATTCATTACCGAACTGTGATTTTGGTCCCTTTGACTCACTCGAGCTGTATTATTGTTGCGTCTTGGGTAATATTTGCTTGTGTACCTATGATGTTAATTGGATCTTGATGATTCAGCAATGTTCAGAACTTATTAATCAATCTCATTTTTGGTTTTTGAACTAGGTTAAAGGGTGTTTTGTTGAACACTTTCTGCATTATCTACATCGAGAATAATATCTATATGTCTATGTCAGTCAATGCGATTTTGACTTTACCACATTTGTGGGATACATCGTATACATTCCGATCTAAAGGAAATTACAATATATTTACATGATTTAGCATTAGACCTAGTATCAGATTACTAAATAATATATTTGACGTACCGCACCTCATCTGATAAATTTTTCGGCATTATCAAATTTCAATTACAGATTAAACGTTACTGTCAAAATATATTTTGCAATTTCCACAAAGGACGGAAGCATCAATTTTCCATGAACGTTCATTACGAACTTGAAAGTTTTGTGAAAAGCATAAAGTGATCGTTGACAATTTGCTACCAAATGTCGTTATTTACTTGTTTTACTGGTTTATTCTCTCTGTACCTTCCTCGTCTCCTTAACAACTTCACACACAAGCCAAAGTGTGACGACAAGCACTTGCGCGTGCGCATGCGCATTCACGGTTTTTTGCTACCACCAGAGATTACTTCTTCGGCTTGACCCCTGCGGGTCTTGGAGGAAAATCGAAGATAAACCAACTCAAAACACATTACCTCTTGCACATGAAACAGCTTAAAAGAGTTCCATTATCTTTTTTACTTTCTTTTAATACAGCTTCCTAATATTATTTTCTAACAAAAGTTTCTGAAGACCCTTTCATTTCTTTGATCAAACTGATACTAAATAACATTTGAGATTTCAACCTAAATTTAATATTTGAAATACACTACAATTGATTTTTTTCATATGGCTGAAAGCTTTCGCAACACAATAACACATTTTTATTTTATTAGTCAAAATATACGTTTCATTTTCGCTCATAATTATTTATCTTATTTAAGAACTGTCATTCTACATGATTTCGAAAAAATAACCTTTTTTAAAATGGAATTCTCGTTTTAATTCTACATGGTAGAAGTCTTGAGTTGATATGTTTGATACTGAAATTATTTGCTGGTTTCAAGTGGCATGAGTAGAGCACCATAATTAGATTAACAAACGCACATGTGTGTGTTAATATATTTCATTACATTTCTCTTTAAAGGTAAATGCAAGATGAAATCGTAAAATTAAGAGAGATGATTTATCAAGTAATTGCAAAGTATAACTTATTATATTCCGTAAGGTCTGTTAGTATGTCCAACCGTACCCCAACTACTACTACTTAGACCTGATTGCTTTCTCAATGTGTACTTAGAAACCATTGGATTTTCCTTTAAGTATTTCCTTTTTTATTAACTTTTTAATTTTTTTATGTATTTAATTATATTATTTAGCATTTAATAGTCTTTTATTTTGCATGAATAACATAGAAACTACATATTTATTATGCTATAGCTCAAATTAATGGACAAAATTATATTTGAAAATTAATTCGATGGATAAATGAAAATACAACCGAATAATCGTCACATTATAATGACTGAATGTGCTAAGAGCTTCCGAAAATTATATTCGAAAACTTAAATAGCGCGAGCAATTAAGAACATTCGCGAACAAAGTGTTGCGCGCGCCGAGAATACGCAGCTCGAGAATGAATGAAGTACTGGAAAGTTCGAGCACAGTGGCAGGCGCCGCATTCAAGAATGGAGCGTCGGTGATATTAAATGTCTACACAGCCCCGGTATTTAACTATGCACATTATAATCAAGTGTATATATAAGCGCTTTATCGTTTGCCCCGCAAGTTACGTGACGTATTTGACTTTTTGCCTCGGATTTGACACAGTGTTAAAGTACAACTTGACATTTTATCGGGTAAACTTTGTAGCTGTTATTGTTTTGATTATGGCACACTCAACTACCCTCTAAAGTTACAATTCATTTACTAAACATACACAACATGTAATTACCGGTGAAAAACGTTTTTGTTCATCAAAGCGAAGGCGCGAAAAAATCTTGGCATTGGTATAGATGAAGAAAGAAAAAAGAGAGAAACAGGAGGGAAAGCCGGCGACACTTTAACGGGCGACAGTTGATTTTCATTAAAACGCAAAACCCAGAGGTCAAAGGGCAACGGCGAGGACAAGGTTATTGTTCGCGACGAGAGGCTTCGGACTTCATAAAGTTTGCCTCCTTTCTTTCTCTCTCTTTCTCTTGTCACCGTCTCTTTTTCTCGGCCTTCTTGGCAAAAGACTTTGCCTCCCTCGGTATTTTTGCTCCTGCGCGATGTTTACACTTTAAGAGGTCTCAAACCGTCGTCCGCTTCGCGCGCTTTACGCGTCCCCGGGGGTTGACGAAGGCTCGCCGGCGTCTATATAAAGGTACGTATATAATATACACGCGCGCGCGGCTCGCAGCCTTCTTTTATTCGGAGCTGAAGGTGGTAAAAGTCGATGGTTGCCGCTGTGAGCTGATTTGACTCGGCCGCGGCTTGTCAACACTGCTGCGCACCAAGTCATTTCCTTCAAGTCGACCATGTAGCAAAATAAATAACTCAATAAATATCAATATAGTTCCGTCAATTTGACTAGACATTGCTTTAAATTTCTTGAATATATTATGGCGATTTCTTGCGAATATACCTACTACTTTTCTAAAAGACTAGTCATCCGGAAGAGCAAGCGTCTATACGTTCGCCGATAAAACGGTAACAACGGGAAAATTCTCTCGTCGGGGAGTGTGCTAACGCTATTCCGACCGAAAAACTGATTAGTCGTCTTTTTGTCATTCATCTCGGGAGTTTTCAAACGCACACGAAAATAAATGTTTTATCCGGAGGGGGTTTGCCTGTTTTTTCTCTCAACTCTATTGCATAATGTCGATTTCGATTTACATTCGTTATGTATACATCCGGTACCGACTACTTTTAGACGGGATTTTCATTATTTAGTCGGAAAGAGAAACAAAAAGTACGTGTACACTGGTGTAGACGTAAAGATTACAGAAGACTGCTCAGATGCGAAATGCCCCTTGAATGAGAATCTTGTAAACTTTAATAAACGTAACGGCTTGGTACGAGATTCCCTTCTTAAAGTGTCTTTACGCTAATTTGTATCACAAGCAATTTTACTGTAACAGGTTGCCTGCATCGTTTGTTTGTCGAACTAATTGTCAAAAATTTCTAGCTTTACTATTGTGCTTTCAATGTTATTGAGGCAGCCACATTTTGAGAATACTTCATTTAACACTACTCTCACAAAAATTAAGTTGTCTGTTGATTTTGTTTTCTCGAGATTTTGCAATTATATTTATTAAGCATAAATATGTGCGTAACACATGAGGAAAAAACACAATAAAAATTTCTGAATCATGTGTGTATTAAGATAGCCAGATTTTCCCTTTAATTTTACCGTGGTTATTTAATTTTCTCAGATATCCTGGAAATCTCGACGTCGCCGCCGGCGCAAAATCCACGCAAAATCCACCTTGTCAAGATAAATATTCATTCGGCCACTGCTCAAGAATCTCTCGATAAAAAGAGAGAGGTTCTCTCTCGAGCGTTTTGTCCGCTTGTAATGGTCTGAGCAAAAACATTCGGCCCCGACTTATTTGTGTAATAGAAAACTCCTCGCGTTCTCCTCTCGTGTTTTATGTTCCTCCTCTTTCTGTGTAAACGAAAGGCAGCAGTCGGGATATCTGGCTTTGTTTTTTCGGCTTTTTCCCACTGATTCCGGGAGGAGAGAGGGAGAGTAGCAGCACGTGACTCGAAATAAAACGATCGAGCGATTTTCCGGCGCGTGCAGGCAGCCAGACAGACAAAAAGGAATCGGACCGGACGCGCGGTGAGTTACGCCCGTGGTTCCGCCGTCTGTTTTTCCGAGCGAGAGCGCGAAATTCGCGAAGGGGCTGTATAAGGGCGCGTACGTGTACGAGAGATCCTCTTGACTCGAGTAAGGCCTTCCGGTGAACGGCGCTGCGGGACGAGAGAGAAAGAGGGAACGTATGTACTCTGGCGTATGCGTATATAAGCTCGCTACGCAAATTGAGGGATCCCGGGGGCGGAGGCATTTTCCGCAACAAGCTTTCTAGGAGAGTGTGACATTACGGAGGAAAAAAATTGAACAAGTTTAAAAGAACAAGAATTTATTTAAATCTGCGGTAAAGGTTGAACAAGCGGTTCCGACTGCAACTCGTAATTTCCAAATTATTCAAAAACGTAGAAAAACATAGAAAATGTATGACATATTCTGGACAATGTGCTCTTGGCCAGGGCGTGATGCCCCATTAACCTAGCATCCCATAAAGCCACGCGCGTGTCACTCTCGTCGAAAAGGGGTACAGCCCGGACTGCAGCTTCAAAGTCTACGACATCGTGTCCCTCGGCCTTACCGCCCGACGCTTTCCCCCGTGGATAACCTTAAAGGCTGGACGCGGCAGCCTCGTTTAGCTACTTTATCGCGTTTCACGTGGCTGTACGTCGCGCGACGGGACGGATTCATCCTGCCGTCGCCCTGTTCTCCCCGCGCCCCTCCCACTCTTTTTCTCTTTTCCTTGTTCTTTTTCCCACACGCCTCGCACCCTTTGGCTTTATATCCGTCGGCGAGGCGGGTTTTAATAAGCTCTCGGAGTTAAATTACACCCGGTCCATTTGTTCTCGCGCAAGGGCGAAATTTACGGATGGCTGTGTCGTTTTTTTAAATTTTTCTGGCCCCTGGCTAAATGAAGAGGGCCGTGAAAAAAGAGTCCAGTTTGTTATTCTGGAAACGAAGTTTTATCGAACTCGTGTTGTTTCTTTGCGAGGATGATCGTCTTGCTCCGACACAATGTCGAACAAACTTCAATTGGTTTATTTTTAACTTTTGCGTAATACCGGCAGATTCTTGACAAAAGTTAGAGGCGTTTTGGAATACTCCGTTTTAATAAGGTTATTAAAGTAACTTCCGTCGTTTCATTTTACTATATCATCAAAAGTTTTACCGTTTCTATGCGAGACAAAGATAAAAAGTTGAAAAATTCGGCCTCTAATTTCAGATGGAATTTTTCAGCTACATTTTCTTCCGTATGCTGGAAGTTCCGCCAGCTTTGCAACGCATTATCTGTGCGCAAGCTTCCATCAATGCTATCAAGCAAATAATTTCTTCGCACCTCGCAAGTTCGAGCTTGATTAAATTCACGAGAAATTAAGCTTTTTCGTAAACGCCGATTATGCAAATAAATCAGAAAACAAATCAGAAGCCACACTCCAACGCGACGGTGTTGCATATTAGGGTGAGTCTCGTCTTAATCCAGCCGCGCTCGTAACACCTCTCGCGCCTCGCCCCGAGGCAGACGGCCTCTATAGGTACATGCGCGCGTGTGTTCAGTATGTTCGGAGCTGGAGAGCGCAGCGGGCGGAATATTTAGTGGGATGAAAGGCAGGCCGTGATAAACGCCCCGCACGTGTATTGCCTCGGCTTGGGAACAGTACTTTTCTAATATTTACGTAGACGAGGATAGAATAGTTTAAATCGTGTCCCATACAATGAATTTAATTTATGTCTCCTGTTCTACGGTTATACGCCGAAATTATCATCATTAGTTATTGGGGGCTTTTCGTAAGTCGCTGACGTCAAGCGAAGAGCAGAGAAAAAAGAGAGGAAAATTTTATCTCGCGGCCCGTAATAAAAGAAGGTCGAGCCTGCTGCCCAGGCGGGAGCAAACAATCATCGTAAAAAGGTTATCTTACAACGTCATCTTACTCAATGAAAATATAGCCACGAGATGTGAACAGGAAGAGAATGACAAACGCATCGTTTATATCAATGGAATCGCGAAAAGTGAGGCAACATGTCTCTATGACGAGTCTAAACTGACACTGTCTGCAAAGATGAATAAAATATGAATTCTTCAGCTACAGCTACAGTTGGCGCGCCAGCTAATCCGCCTGGCGCGCGTAATCGTTCGCTCATCCACGCGTGAACGAAATTGCGGAGATCCCTCGACGGCTTAATGAACGTCGTCGTGCGAGCGCAAACTCTCCGGTTCCCGATGCGACGCAGTAGCAGCAGCCGCTGCCGCGAGTAAGTACACAGACTGCAATTAATCCGAGGCGTTAAATCAAGTCCGTGAATAAGCCGGGCAGCCCGAGAGCGGGCGAGACGAGGCAGGGCGATGTCTTATGTACGAGGGCGCGCCCTAGTCTCTCGTCTTTCGCAGCGAGAGACTTTGTCGTCATCGCGCGCCCGTGCGATTGTAGCCGAGCGACCGCGGGAGCAAACGCAAGCGGTCCTTTGTTTGAATTTGCCGCTGGAGCTGGCCTAGTTTTCCGCGGCGAGGCTGTTGCGACGCTGCTATCTACAGGCAGAGCTTTCGATGAAGGTCCGGCATCCTGATTCTCTTGAAGGAGATCGAATTTTATTTCATCTAATATTCAAGCGGAATATTTGTAGACGTAAAAGTTTAAGCGGCAAGAAATGACTCGAGGCAAAATATAATCACTTGACGCAGGACGCTCTCTGGTGTATACAGGCAAGAAAGGCATCTATCTTACGAGCGATCGCTTTTATCCATATTACCACGTGAAAAACCACCGACTCTTCTCCCTTATTTGCCGCGAAAAGAGATAAACGTTTCTCGACAATATTCAGTTTACGCTCGGCGAGAGTCCCGCGGGCACGAATCATCGAGGAGTATAATTCACTTTCCGCCTACTTTCTCTCCCAGCTTCTCGAAAAGTTGCCTTTCCATAAAATCATAAACACGCTTCGCACGCGTCGAAAGTCTGCAACGTGCTGCATTTTCCATCATGAAAGATGGTTGGTGTTTGCATTCGCCTTCTTTTATAAGCATAGACTGCAGCGAGGAGGTGAAAATAGGCAGTGTGTGCTTTATCGATATTGTAACAAAAATTGATGTAAAAATAACCAATTTTGTCTATTAATCCGTTGCATTCAGAAGGTATAGCCTCAAAATTTTCTCAATCGTTTTATTTCACATCATTTACATTCGACATGTACTAGTGCGGAATAGTATACACGGAGAGAAACAATATAATAAATATAAATATAATTTGTAATAAAAATTACTATATTGTATAGGAAAAGTGGG
>JAWWEQ010000001.1:22023175-22035201 GCA_035583055.1 Torymus tubicola | reverse complement strand
AGATATTGATTTGAGTGTCTTAGCATTTATTTTATCAACTCCCCCATTCTTTGGTTTCAAGTTTGCAATTATTTTTTATTTATGATGCAATTATTTTTATTATTTTATGAAATCATTGAATAATTATAATATACTTATTTAATGTGCATTATTTCATCGTTCAAATGCAGAAGTAGATGTATATAAGAAGATGTTGACTGTTGACTGATACCCTCAGTGACTACATATATAAATTAAATAAAAATACCTGCACTTCTTGATTTTTGATATATTAAACATCACGTTATAGAGGTTATTATGTTGGGTTTTATGTCTATCCGTTATGTTAGTTATTATTCTCTCTCTCTTCCCCTCTCTCTCTGTCTCTCTCTCTCTCTCTCTCTCTCGATCTTGAACACGGACTTTTCAATATTCCCTTCGGTGCAACGCATCCCGTCACAAACGCTAGAAATTGGCTCGACTTAATCATTGTTGATTCTTCGGACAAAGTTTTTTCATTTACCAAATCAGAGGTGCCTTTCATTTGTAATAATGATTACCTTCTTCTTGATTACAAACTTATTACTAAGAACGTTAGAACTACCATTATCAGAACACGTGATTTTCGTAACTCGATCAAGCGAAATTTTCGTTGCAGCTTAGAACCTTGGTCGACACATCCACCTTTAGAAATTATCTTAATATTGACTCAAATCAGCTTTTGAATATGTTTCAAAAACCGCTCTCCTGACATTTGATGAAATGACACCGTTTGCTAACAAAACTACTCGTAAGAACTCTCCCCATGGTCTGTGCCTCATCTTCGAGATAGATGCAAACGTTGAGATAGACTATATAATAAAGCTAAAAAGTTGGATTGCCCTGCGCTTTTATCTAATTATAGAGCTTTGCGTAAACAAATAAAACATGACATTAAGTTGGCGGGAGATGAATACTTCTCTTCCAAATTGAACGATACGAATAATTACTCAAAAATATGGTCTCTTTTGAACAAACTTGGAGTGGTCGGATCTCGTTCAAATTCACCACTAACATTGTTTTTATCACATGAGCTAAAATAGCTTTTATGCGTTGGTTGCAACTGCCCATCCTTTATGCTCTCCCACTGAGCTTGCTACCATTCTTCCGATACCCCTAAATATGAATGCTCCTATTTTTACTGTAAATGCAATAACGAACGTGCAAGTTCTTCAAACCTGTATAGCAGCTTTACCCAAGGCCAAGAGTCGAACTATATTATCATAAAATTTGGATAATAATATAAAAACATTCATTACATTAAGTTAGAACTATTATTATGCATGTTATAAATTTTATCATTGAAAATAATATCTTCTCAAGATTATTAGTAAATGATTTTCAATAAATTAAAAAATAAAATACAAGTTTTGCATATGCATTTTTAATCTGCGGAATGAAATATATTTTTTCGTATACGTATATTAAAAAACAATTGATGTTTGCTTATTTCGTGTTTGGCAGTGCGTTAGTAGTCTCGCGGTTAACAAACTCGACTGTCGTCCGGACGACTGGAGTGTGAATCCCGGTCAGTGCGTTTTTTTTTCAAAAGCGATCAAAATAATATTTATGTGTTAGGTTTAGTATAGGTAGGTAGAAAAAAGTGCGAACATACGACAATTGCGCTGAAATATGTGAATACTATATAATAACATAAACAAAAAGCTAATCGGTGAAATTCGACTAATACAACTAAATCATCTTCCAATGTGTACAAGTATGAAATTAGTCTTTAAAAAAATTACTATGTTGAAAAACAAAAATTGCTATATTTAGTAGGAAAGATGATTTGTGTAAATTTTAGTATTTATTACGCTATTTTTCTCCTTTTTACTATTGTTTGACTTCAAAAAAGCATTTGATTCCTTCAAACATTCAACATTGCTTAGGACAATGCAAAAACTTAATTATTCGAATAATTTTATTAGGTGATGCATGTCTTATTTATCCGGCTGATCTCAAGCTATAGTTGACCTCCGCGGTGATCTGTCTGACTTTATCAAACTCTTCTGGTATACCGCAGGGATCTCACCCCGGGCCTGTAGCGTTTCTGATTCTCGTCGATAGTATTGTGAAGTATTTAAGTAATTTCTCTGAAAATTGCATGGTGTTCGTTGATGACTTTCAAATCTACATCCAATGCAAGCGTAAAGAGATACCTGATTTTATTCACAAGTTGAATGTAGATGCTCAACGTATCCATGAATGGGCTTCTACCTATGATTTAACTTTAAATTTCGCAAAGATAGTTGCAATCGTCTTTGGCTCTAATCAAAATTTGAAATTGATTGATCTTAACCTTTTACCTCATATTACCATTAATGGTCACAACACGATCGACGTAGTTAAGTCAGTAAAAAATCTTGGGTTTGTACTAAATGATTATCTAAATTGGAAGATGCAAGTGGCTCGTATATCATCCAGGGTGATTGGTGTTCTCAAGAGACTACGTTTTAGGGTAAATTTTCTGTTTGTTAATCTGAAAAAGCAGTTTGTTACTTTGAACCCAAGCAACAAAAATTACAGCCAGAGATTAATAAAATTCTCTTCAACAGAAAAAATCTTTGCTTTACGCTTTCTTCGGGTACAGCATGAGCGTTCTCGGGGTAATTAACGAGTTTTATGGCTAACAAGATGGGGCTTTCGACAGAAACAATAGCGAGATTAAATTCCAGCGAGTATGATACATCTCTACCTTGAGATATACGATGTGCATATATGTAAGTGTAACTTAGAAAAGAACTTTTGGTAAAAAGCAGTTAAAAACATTGGCAGCTGAATTATGCACCGGTTGTATTTCAGATGTAGTGTCTTTAATTTTTTTCATGTGGAAAATTTCTTTTTTTCGTCCATTTTACCTATGTGAAATTATTAGTCGTTACTTCTCTTAAAACTATTCTACAGTACATTAATATTTAGCAAAACTTTTTTTGTTTATTAGTCAGTACTAAACGAGTCTACTCAAAATGCAGCTTATATAACTCTATTTGGCTTGACACTTAATTTTGTGAAGCTGAAAATTTTATTTTTTGCGTAACATTTTTATTTAAAATAACAAAAAACACAGGATTACGCTCTATTATTACTTAACTCAACTCTTAATTTGTCCAGTGGACCAAAGTATGGTATAAGGTTTCATTTTCTAATAAATGTATCAAATTGTTCGCAAAAAAGCAATCTATGTTTGATAGAAATTACGTGACCGAAATTCAATTTACACTTCAGAGAAGGTTATGCAAGCATACATGACTCTGAGAAACTCGCTCCGCACTTGTAATGATAATGTAATTAACACTTCGCCCAGCATTTTGCAAGTCTCGAGATTGTTTCCCCAGAAGATGGCGTGTGTGTGTGTGTGTGGATCTGCGTGTCTGCTGCGAACATGTGTATATAAAAAAATGCTGAAGTACATAATGTTAATTTAACTAACCGCTCACGATACGTCAGTTTATTAAACATTTAGTGAAGAACGAAAGAAACGGTCATTAGTATGAAATAATGCCGTTTATAGTTTTTAGATTAATGTGCTTATAGGCTTCTGGGAATATATTCTTGAATGCTACATTCAAAAAATTTCATCAATCGAAAAATTAATTCTTTCTAAAACTACGAATAAAAATAAGATTTTTTAATACTCAATTATATCTATTCAAACCTAAGTAAAAAGAAACCTACTTAAATTCGGCCAAAATGCACATTTTACACAAACGCACACATCAAAACCAATATAGTAGTACATTTTAAAGCTTTTCTCATCATTCTTTTAATGCATTTATAGAAGGAGATAGAAAATAATACACTTAAGGTGACCGTATTACTTCAACTTACCTTCATAAAATTAAGAATGACAATTTCATATAACAACCCTGTTTCGTCAATATTGATTTCGACATGAAAGTATAAATGATTCTCTCGTACATTAATAAAATGAGTCTGTGTATGTATGTGTATTTACACATACACACACAAACACTAGTACTGCAATAGCGAAATACTGCATTATCGTGTCGCAAACCCGCTATTCGTTAAAATTGATAAAAATTTGATTAGTGCAATAGATTAAAGTCATTCAATGAATGTTGTATTTTTTTATTGATTTAAGTATTGTAAAGTATTAAACTAGCATTACTATTATTGGTAAGAGTCCACACAAATGATTTTGAACGTAGCAAATCGGGGTAGCGTGTTTCGGAAAGCTATAATTCATGTTTGAAACTCTGAATGAAAAATAAGCGGTTTATCATTCTCCAGTTTTAGTTTCTATTTCAAAATAACACATACGGCGTTTCAAACTAATCTAATTTGAAAGTATTTATTTAAAAAAAAGTCTCAAAAAAGGTTTCTTATTCGACGGTAACCATTTTATTTTGAAAAGACTTGAGTATTATTTAAAAATAGAAAATAAAATTAAAGAACATAACCTTTGATATACTTTTCCAAAAACTAAAAAATGTTGATTCCTTGCAAAGTTATGAAAATATAAAGGAGCAAAAAATACGGTGTTTAAAGCTTGAAATTGACTGATCGACTGCGTACGTATTTCGTCGCATATTCGATGCTGAACTTTGAACTTCGATAACTTTGCGAAGAATCGACATTTTTTAATTTAAAAAAAAAATCAAGTGAAAACTCATCTTTTCTAGTTTCTAATCATAAAAAATTTATTAACAAATGCTTAAAAATGTTAAATGTTAAAATGTGAAAAAATTTTTTAACACATTTATTAACATAAGCTCCTTTAATATCCATATCATGTTGATGAAAATAACCCAAAACCGCCAATTTTTCATTCAGAGTTTCAAACATGAATTGTAGCTTTCTGAAAAACACTATCTCGATTTCCTATGTTCAAAATCATTTTCGTGTACTATATTAATTACAGAATGAGGAAAATGAGTTTTTTGGAGTGTACTTCATATTTTTTTTGTCATTTTTTTAGACAAGTTATGGGCAATTTTTTATGAAAATCTACATAAATCGATACTTTTTCAAGATTTAGAATGAATACTAGAAGTATTTGTATGGCTTGTAAAAGGAATAATTTTGAGATTTAAAATTGATCATGTATAAACGATGTAAAAGAGAAGGTAATCACCCAATTGTGTACTCATAAACCATTCTTCAATAGAAAATGAAAAAACGTAAATTTTTTTTATACGTGTATGCATAGAAGTTTCCACCAAAGTAAGAAAGTTTTTGAAACGTCTAATCCAATGTAAGTGCTTATTCGATAAGCTGATCGCACTTCAATTTCATCATTCTCTTTGCGCCCGAAAATGCCGACATTCCATCATAAGCAAATGAAATGATCCACCGCGGTAACTCGAGTACACCGCGTGTGCGCGGCACATATCCTCGCCTAAATATGTTCATAACAGAGAGATACACTGCGCACACAGCCCGGCCCCCATTAAGCCTCGTTCACACACGTGTTTGTACATTGGTGTTAGGCACCAACGAAGAGTTAAAGACCCGGGGATTAACGTTTTGATAGATCGCGCGTTTGAATAACGCTCCGTCTCCCCTCTTCCTCGACGCTTGCCCCTCCCCTCACCCAGAGAAGCACCGGCTCGCGTAAATCCCGCGTCCGCGTATTATCGTAATTCACGTTTCGGGGCATGGCGCCAAATAATATCGAGCGCGAGCCGAGGTATGAATTATGCGCATCGTAGTTGCCGCGAGCGCGCGAAAATGGCGCGACGATTGCCGCGGCTCGTTAATCTGTCACCTCACTCGTTTTTTTCTGCCCGAAAAAGAGGAAAACGGCTTTCGCTGCTTTGTTTCGTTTTTGCGGCCGGAAGTTTTCCGGATGTGCTGTCGAGACTCCACGCGAAAAAGACCGAACCTAGCTGGTACAATTTTTTCCTCCTCTTAAATATTTCATAGAATCTGGGCTCATTTCCAAAGTTGCTCGAATAATATATATACATTCATCACATCCAAGATACAAGAGGGTAATCCTGTAAGATTTAATAAAGTTACGATACTAAAGGACAAACTTCTCCTATAAATCAAAACTAACTGCATACCAAATAACTCTGGACGATACGGAAACTTGGCAAACCAAAAAATCGAATTTTAATTTAAATATCCTGGGCGTTTATTTAGCGCGGACGGCAAAGTGCGCTTCTTTGAAAAATGTTACGAGAGCACATTAAAACTGGAAATAAGACAGAGATTCGTCGGTACATCTTGTCTTTAACAGCTATAGGAGATTCGAAGTGCACGCGTGGGGAGGAGATACGAGCGGAGTTGGTGAGTTCTGGTTTATGACGGCGAATTTTGGAAAAGCTTTCCCAAAAGAACGAACTTTATATCGATGCCTATCTTTAATGATATCTTCATTTTGCTTTTACGTTCTCAGCTTTATTGTGAAATTATTTTTCAACTTTAGATCTAAAATGTTGCCGGTATAAATGCTAGAATCAAAATGTTTTTACCGAACTTTTTAAATAACATTACAATATTCGATATATAATGTTTTCTTCCCGATGCCTGCTGACTTTCCCCTGTCGCCAATGTGAACAATAAACTTCATTCTATACTTAGTGGTTAGGCGGGACTGCTGATTTCACCAAAATGGTTGCGTCGGAATAAACAAGATTCTCATGTAACTGGCGTTGAATTTACGGCTTTTCATTATACTGTGTCCTCTTGGCGGAGATGTTTTGAAGAAAGTTCATCGATAAGAACTCAAAAGGAGTAAGACTGCACAGCGAGAAAAAAGACGCAAGCGTTGAAGGCGGGCGGGCGAACTGCTTTTACGGGCAAGCTTCTTTAAAGGCTCTAAATGGTTGTACTTTAAGAAAATGAAATTCACGAAGCAATTCCACTTTATGAAGTGGAACCACTTCCGGGCTGGAAGTACCAATGTCCCAAAACGAGGAAGAAGGAGTCGGCCGATGAAATCACTTTGTCCCCCGGCGGCGGTTTGGCTTCTCTCATCTTTCCGGAGGAGGACTTTGAAGTCCTGGAATTGTCATAATTCAAGTCATACGCGCGCGTGCCTACTTCGATATCAAGAAAAGTTTTGCAACTTATCCATTCTATTTTGCGCCCAGAAGTCCCTGTATGATATTGCGACTTTTTTTCTCGTTAGATTCGAATTCTGTCACTGATTCGCATTTTACTTTTCAACTTTCATTTTGAGCTTTATGATTTCCTTTATGCTTAAACTTCTTCGATAATATTTTCGACTGCTACATTTTCTACATTTTCAATTGATAAAAACTAATATTATACTTCAAAGTTTTACGAAATATTTTTTTTAAATATCAAAATAACTGTAATTTACCATAGAGGATTTTAATTAAATTTTAATTATTTTTCATAGTTGAATATCGAACTCTAAATATTTATTTAAAATAAAGCTACCTAAGTGTCTCATATAATAATTCATGTTTTCATTACTGAAGTTTTAATAATAATTAAAATAAAATACAGAGAACTTAACAGATCTCATTCTGATTTTTGGTAGGTAGCTCGCTTTCACAAACTTCATTTGCTGACTTCACCTATCTACGGGTGGTGTAATCTCGACGGACTACTCGGTCTCTCGTTGCTCTTTCGCCTTATTTCGGGGTCTAATGGATAGTCCTTCCGGGAACGACCAAGAAAAAACGAAAAATCATTTTGCAAGCCAAGGACCCTCCAGGGTAGAATTACACGTCGTTAATTCGCTTTAAAAGAGAAGGAACGTGAGAGAAAGCAGCCAACACCGAATCTGGAGGATCGACAATCATCTCGAGAGGCCCTTGTGACCCCCACGATTTTTATTTTTCTTCTGTTCCCTTCTCGCTGTCCTCGAGCGACCTCTTGCACTTTGCTTGACAGGCAGATTTATTTATGTAAAGCAATTTTAGTAGAATTTTCGGCGGCAAAACTACTGAAAAATAAACAACGAAAGGAATTGTATTATTGTTCAGCGCTCGAATAAACATTTCCTTTAACGATTAACGATTTCTTCAGCTACTTTATAAGCGAGTTCAAAGCACCCAACTCAGGTCAGCGGTATCTTTAGCGTCTGCAAATCCACGTCTGAAATGCCGCGAAGTTGAATTAAAGATTCGATACGAAGTGCATAGGCCGCTTGCTCGCAGAATCCTTAACAGCATTTATGAAACATAAGTTAGCCAAAACCGGTTCAAAAGTGATTTTGAAATTTGTCCACGGAAACTAATTGGAGGTCGTTTGTCGCGTGATCGTTGTCGCTTTCTCCTCTATTTTGACATTGTGCATTCTGAATATTGAAAACTCCTCTCGTGCGGGCTCAGCCACAAACGTAATCACGTCAGCTTGCGCGCTTTAGAGTGCAAAAACAAATTTGGAAAAAACCAAATAATCTTGATTTATTTGTTTTTACCCTCAATGTATTTATGTTTATACTAATTTAATTTTAAGAAAAAATGGTAATAATCACTGCAACACTTTATTTGGGTTGTACTAGATGTGAATCAGAATGTAGGAAGAGGTAGAGCAAAGATCTTTAATAAGTCGTTAAGAATTTTCCATTGTGTGTATCTGCGTACGTGAATATTAATATAAATAATAAATTTTTTTTATTTTACAATGAATAACTTTTTAAGAACTCAATATTTTTAAACGATTCAAAGCTTATATTAAAGTTTATTGTATTAGTTTATTTTTTACTTACGTATAACGATTCTAATAAGTTTAGTTAGCGGCTTATTTAGATCTTCATCAACACCTTATCTCTTCTAGATATTTCGAAAAACTCCTCTAGTTTTGTTATTTCGAGAGACCAATCGACTAAATACTATAATAAGAGCTCAATTTTGTCCTAAAAAATAACATCCTAAAATTTCAGCAAAATCCATAATCCGCATTTGATAAAGTCTGCTTGTAAGTATATCAAGCGTTGAATTTTACTGACAGTAAGCTTCTGTTTCTGCTAGAAAATCGCTCCTTTTTTCTTGGATTCACTTTCATGGTTAATAACATTCTTCTTCGGGATTGGTTTCATAAATGAAATATTTTTATCCATATTAACACCTTATAGGGCTTGCTTTTCTCTGTACAGTTGATATAACCCCGATTTTTTGAATGTTTTCGCACTGTGTGAAATATTTTCTGTATTTAATACTTGAGTATTTGAGTATGTTTTATTTATTTTTTTTTATTTATTTCATTACCGCTGCAGCTTTGTAGGCCTAGCTGGCGAGGGCCTTCCACCACCGTGGTATGGAAGTAGTGCCCAGTCCTATACCTTTTAATCCTCTCATATTTTCCTACCTTTCTTAACCCATCCTGGAAGACATTTTCGGTGAGGTACAACTTACCGTGTTGGTTAAGCCAATACTCTCTGCCCTCGGAGGGGCATCGGGTCCGTCTTCCAGAGGTCCGGCAAGCCTCTCCGGAGAAGGTCCAATATTTCAGGACCAGCACGCTCCCCGCCGGTAAGGCCGGCGGTCCCTGCCTAGTGTATCGAATCGGACTAACTACCTTATCGACTTTCTTTATTTCCCTACCACTGCTTCGCATTCGCCCAGGTTTGCACCTGAAAGGCAAGAGAAGACCCGGGATTCCACTGAAGGGAAAAATCTCGGGGAAAAAACCCGCCTTAAAGCAGCCGGTGTCGTGGTACTTTTCCTGCTGAAAAACAGCTCGAAAAAAATCCGAGTGATTTCACCGGGAATCGAACCCACGACCCATGGAACGACGTTGTTTCGGTGACTAGCATGCTAATCACTGAGCCAACGTATTTGAGTATGTTTAATATAGTACTATAATCTATACATTAATGGTTAATTACAATTATTAAAGTTTATTGTGTATTTCCTCCCACATACACATATACGTAAATTATATTGTATTTTTGCTTTTAAATACATTCAGTATCGAACAAGGTTGTACTTAGAGGCCAAATCTTTTCGGTTAACGTCGATTGCGTATATTGAATATTATATAATTTAATTTACTTGCATTCTGAGGCAGCACTGGTTTTAGATAAAGATAATAAAGAAATGTAATAAACATAAATAATATTAAAATTTTTTATTCCCACTTTTTATTGTTATTAAAACTTACTTGCTTTTGAAGTGGTTAAAAATAGAATTTGTATGACATCGAAGAAAATCACCGAGATAGGTCGAATGAGCACTTTATCATCCCGACGAAGTGCGGCGCAAGCCTGTCATAAACTTTGCTAGTGCCATACAAATTCTCGATACATCAACGTGTTCAGGCGGCATTCGTGCTCACGAGATAAAGTACACGAGCTTCCCCCTTATCAAAATGTCTCAGGCATGAAGGAAGATGCGTAGATTGTCTCAGCAGTGCATGTGTTGAAAAGCTAGCGCCTGTGCAATAAACCTCTGATTTATATCGGAAAAAGTTGAGAGTTCGGATAGAGGATCTCACTTCATCTGTTTCGTACGCACGTGTCTCTCACGTTTTGAAAGAAGATTTGTAGATCGTATTAAAATGATAGTCAGTATTTACACAGATTCTTCTATTTGTTACATGACTAATAGCCAGTCCAGTTGTTGCACCGTAGATAGATTCTTCAATAAAGTATAAATTATTAAAGAACATTTTTTTCCAGCACTATTCAGAAAGCATTCATCCGCGAAGAGTTTTTTCGAAGGTTTGCAAAGCAAACATCCTTCAGATACACATATCGCAGTCATTATAAGTTTATAACCAAAGTATTCCAGGCAGTTGGCTCATTCGGCATACTGTGCGCTCACCGAATATACATGTATACACATCTACAAAAAGGGATGGATTTGGGGGTGGGGGAGAGGGGGGACAGAAATGCCTAATTCCTATTCTCAGACTGTTTTCCATTCCTTTTCTAGAGTCTCAGCTGAAGAACAGACAGAATTTTCAATCGTGGATTTGGTATATCATTTTACGTTTACGGAAGAACTAACTCATTACGGTTATCACCAGCACACTGTAATTCACACCGTAGTAGTTTACACTGTAGTTCATAATATATTCATTGACCAAGATGGTAAAAGGATCAAAATAATTGTAGTTTTCAATAATTTGTCAAGTTTAGATACTTTCATAGATTTATTTTCCTACTTTAAGCCTAACAGATTAAAAATTTTAGCTACACCCTCTCCAATTCCCTGAGATTTCTTCTCCGAAGACGGTATAAGAGTTTTCCACTCAGGAAAATAACGGTTCTCTGTTCCACAGCCTTAATTCGTGGCATTGATCACGCGGGGACGAGTGCAAGGAGAATGTGTGTTTATTCAGAAGCGGATAAAAAGGGGGAAAGTCGACGAATGCTGCTGTTGTTCGGCTATTGTAAAATTCGCGCAAGCACGGACTTCGCTTGCGGTTACTGTCTCTTCACTTTTTATTAAAAAGATTTTGCGAGCGACAAATGACCGAGGAAGGGGAAGTGAGACCATAAATTAGCATGATGAATGGGGATTCGTTTTTCAATGCGTCGAGAGGAATTGATTATTCTGCTTGTTCCAGTAGGATTTCACAAATGTTCATTATACCTAACAAGTATTAATTAAAGATATGAAATATCGTAAAATGGATGAGCAATACATGGAAAAAAAAATCCGTAGATTCTACTGTTTTTGGAAAGCTAAATCAACAGTTTCGTTCAAATAATAAAATAGCGTTTTAAAATTAGTAGAATTAGTTTTCTTTTAGAGCAAAAACTGCAATTTATTCCAAACGTTGAAATAGCATTAAAAAAGTATAATTTATTTTCTCATTACTTTAAACTCATGATTATATACACATTCTACAAACAAAATTTAACATTCTCGATATAATAGTGTTAATAATGTAATACACCGTATTCGAAATTTATCATAATTATTTTGTTCAAAATCTCTTCCCATTCATAACCTCATCTATTTAATAGTACCTATCTCTGCAAATTGAACTATTGTTTTTGATGAATAAAAAATAGTGTTTTGTTAATAACATTATTAAAAATCAATTATCGATCGTCAAGTAACGCAAACAACTGTATGACTGTTTTGCAAAATGTATTCAATTTTGTTCATTCT
>JAWWEQ010000001.1:22003066-22017839 GCA_035583055.1 Torymus tubicola | reverse complement strand
AAAATGATTTTAATTTTTCGCTTTTCTCTAAAAGTGGGAGATATAAAAATTACAATTTCTCATGCAACATGTATACATTTTTGTGAGTTTAAAGTTACGCGCAATTAAACATTTTTTAAAAGTTTTGTATTTTACAATAATTTAAATCGTATTCGTGAATTTGTAAATATAATAATACATAAAATTGAATATATTTTTTTTATTATTTTATGTATATTAAATATTTTTTATATTAAGTTTATTAAAGTGTTTCTTTAATACGGACAGGATTTACGCTGTGTTTCCTAATAGGTACTTTTACCTTACACGGTGGTTTGAGCAGGTTATACAATTTCTGATGCGATAAAAAAGAGTAAGAACTTAAAAAAATATGGACTTGGGCTATTATACCAAAAATTGTGGAATTATCTACTATCCTTTTTTCTTTTATTTTTGGAGCATATTCTTTAATTTAGTATACGTATCAATAAATTACAAAATTAGTAATTTAACCGATTAGTATCGAATTCTTATTACTTATTACTATAATAAAGAAGATTTCTATTAAAATTACGACCATTTAGCATACTACATATGTTAAACAGTGCGGATGATCGCAGATAATTTTTAAAAATTTTAAAATGTTTAGAATTTGAAAGTTTATATGAATTTTTTTAACAAATAGATAAATAAATCTTAACAATTATTTTTATATTCAATTAGAACAGATAAAATAAATTACAACTGCACTATACAAAAAAATTATGGACTTCTATTGTTATGTCGCGCACAAAATTAAAAAAATGGACTTATGTGCTTACGTTTTGCTTATATTGTAGCTACTAGTGATAGTTTGAAATGGAAAAGACCTTTATTCTAAGATAAAGAGTTTAAGGATTGGGTTTACCGATTTTAAAAAACTGTATTTATGTAGTTATGCTTTGAAGCTACAGAAATCAATTGTTTATAAAATTTGTCAGGTTGTTTATAGATATAAGCCGAGAATTGACTCACACCCAAAACTTTTAAAGGTGATATAAAAGAGTTCTGAGAAATCTGTGGAAATTCTTAGTGCTTACTATATCAGAGTACTCAGAGGTCTCCAAGAGCGCCGAAAGTCATTCAGACATTAAAAGAGTTCTCTGGGTCAGTTCTGAATACTTCGGAAGCTATACATAAGATTTCCAGGGTTATCGAGTTTTGAAGATTAAATTTTGCCCGTCAAATATAACTTAAGTACTTTTAAGAAATCTGAAAACTCTGGTATTCTGATGAATTATGCAAACTCACCGTTTACTGCATTTCAAGTAAACTACTTAAACGTAATTTCATTGTTGTAGTTTAATAACTTTTTTAAATATCAAATAAATTATCTAAATATTATTATAAAAATTAACAAATTTTACTTTTATTAAAAGAGAAACAAACTTCGTAATTGCGAGTATGATGAGATATGAATTCTAATCAATGGTTATTTAGGGCCATGGCTACTGGAATGTAGAGCTGAATATCGACAGCGTTCAGAAGTCTGACACCGACAAGGAATATAGCCTGGAAGCTCACAACAGTGAAGGATATGCCATTTATAAAATAATTTTGTCCTCTGCTGACCCACCCGCAGGTTCGTTGTCAAAAACATTTACTTATTTATTCACGTAAATAATTACTTATAATGAATTAATAGATATATAGTCACTAAAAATCACCATTAAATGGTGTTAATGCTTTTCACCGATGGCAAAATTTTATTCTGAAATAAAAAAGTACATATAAAAATGCCAAAATTAAAGAGCCTTTAATGGAAACAAGTAATTTTAGACAGCATTACTGCCGTTGATTAAGTGCACCAAATATCATTGACACTCATTGATTGTGATAATCGTTAAGCTATTGCGTCACTCTTGCTTTTACTATCAACTCAATTCGAAAGTAAATGTTCAATAAGTTTTATTATTAAAAGATTTCAACCAAAATAAATGAATATTTATCATAACTTGAGACAATTATGAATAAGTACCTCTTTAAATAGTTGCAGAAATAATGCAATCATAAATGAGAATGTTATGACTATACCCTGCCAAAAGTTAGTGAAATTTTGATAAACTATTCTCTATGCAGGAATCCGATTCGAATATTGCAAGCTCTATAAAAATCAGGAATTCATTGTTTTTATTAAAATTGTTAAGACACTGTTTTGTGTTTTTTAGTACAATAATAAAAGGTTCTAATACTCTTTTTATGTACATTCAATTTTTTTAAAAGTTGATAATATCCAACTTGTATTTCTACACTCGTGTTCTAGATGGAAATGCTACAGTTATAATGCTAACAATTATCTTTTGGTAGGAACTGCGTGAAGCCATAATATCCTCAAAGAGTTGTGTTTAATATTTTTCCTATGATCGTGCGCAAAGTTGGAGTTTGCACAATTTGATAGGAAAAAGAGTACTTATACGATACTCATGCGCTGTGTAGATGTACCTACACGAACGGAGTTCGTCGACCTCACTTTGCTTGGGGGCGAAACTTCGTTTGTACAGAACTCATCTACTTTGCACACTCGTATCGTTATGTATAATTTCCTTGGAATGATACTCCTTGCTATCGAATTGACCGCTAATCACGAGTTTTTAATAACACTATAAGTAGTGCAAAATCTTAGCACCTAATCAGTAACTACGAGTTCTTCTTCACTAGCCGTTCTCACAGTCATGTGTCGCTGATTAACATATCTATCACTATTTCTTTAACTATCTCCGATTGCGCGCCAAAACAATTTTTCTAACGGCAAATATCTTCACCGCATGCCTACACAGGACCTTTAGGTCGATTCAATCAATTCTACGGTAAGCTCTCCGAACACATGCACGCACTAGGTAATTGTCATTTAATATGTTTCATAGATAATATTGTGTTTTCATCATTATTTTGAACCTTTTTTTTCTTTTTCGTTATTATTAATTATCATCTTTTATAATCTTTATTTTTTACCAATCTAATTTGTTACTAGAGTTATAAAATGCTATGAGAATTTTGTAACAATATTAATAGTTCGTTGGCTAAGAAAATCTGCTAATTCATTTACTTTACAAGTATGACAAAATTCTCTATGGCTCGTTAATTTAAATTTTTTACACATGTTTTTAATTTTAGGAAAGCCTCTTAAAGGATCCTAATTGAAATAGCGAAAATGTTCTATATTATAATGTAAAAAACACCAGTCTTTAATAAATAAAAATAGAACTTTAAGTTAATAGAACATTAAATTAAAAATATCACTTTAAGAGTTTTTGATCTAATTTAAGGTAGTTCTCTAAGGACTCGTGAGTTAATGCAGTAACCACGAAATAATAAATATTAAATTAGCATTCTCTTAGTCAAATCATGTATGAATAAACTATTTATGAACTTACACGACTTTTTAAGTAAAAGGGTGATATAAACATAGAGTAAAAAATAATTAATTTGTAATTGCACTAACTCATGATTCACGTAGTAGCGCGAAATAGGTTAGGAAAACGGCGTTTTTCTATTTTCAATGATGAATATCTTTTTAAAAAGGTCGGCTTGACACATATTTTTTGTACTTATAAGAAAGAGCATAATTTCATCTTTAAGAACATACGTTTTATTTTTGTTAAACCCACCTTCAAAGTATTAAACTTTATCACTTTCTATAACAATTGATATGATTCTCATTAATTGCCATGTAAAAATGACTAATTTCAATAATTTTTTTCTCAAAAAATAAGTCGGCAACCTATATTTTTAAAAATAGAGAAAAATTCTTTAAAATTTAAAGAATACGCTAGAATTTTGTTGCTTTCGAAACCCCCTTTTTGATATTTTAGAGAACTACCTTAATGAATAATATATTGATTATTTTGTTGAATGTTGAAATGCTTCTTACAAAGCCAACTCTAAACAGTAATAAACAAATGAATAATATTTTCAATCATTTCTAGGAGTTGACTTGGATGCCGGATCGATAATTGGAATTGTCGTTGGCGTATTGCTTCTGATTCTTGCCGTGTTCCTGGTAGTTTTCGCTCGCGCAACTGGCCGCTGGTGCTTCGCAGGTGAGTCAATTGATGTCAGAAGCTTTCTTTTCTATATTTAAAATCGGCATTTATTCTAAATGCCTTTTTGAACGAGTCTTTACTACTTGTATAGCATACAGACGGTTGCGGGTGTAGTTAGTAAATATTCTTCAGTCGCTACTTTTGTAGATGGTGTAAAGCTTTTAACAAAAAATTTCTAAAGGATAACAGAATATTTAATTATATGTGAATACATATGTGTACACTAGTAAACCGGAAGCAAAAATACGTTTAAATACTAAAAAAATATCAAGGAAACCAATTAAATTAATGAGTTAATTTAATTGACCAATGAGAGTCAAAATCGCTCTAAAACTCAATAAAATGATATTAAGTAAGATTAATAGATACGGTATGTTATACCGTATAAAGTTCACCTGGAAGGTTTGCAGTAATATTTATAACCTTGGCCAATAAAAGTTCGGCTTCTAATGAATTTGCTAATTAAGATGGTGGTTCCAGGAACGAAATTTAAAGAGAAACACTAACGGTTTTTATAAGCTAGGTGCAATAATAATCTACATTATGTTTATAAAAAATCGAATTATGTCTTATGTGTTGTGCTGCTACTGAATAGGACAGCATGCAAGTCGAGCCAAGTAAAGAAACTGGAGATGCAACTACCTTAAGCGTGCGATTTCGTGCTCTAGGCATGAGACGGTCCAGGGGTAAGTCGCCGCAAATAAGAAAAACAGCAGGCCATTTAGAGTGCATCACTGCAATACAACGTATCTTTTTCTCATCCTTGCTAGTCCTTTGATGAACCCCTATTCATAATTGTGCGCATCGTACTAGTATTATGTATGTTTCATGAACATTTTCTTTTTCTTTAATTTTCGGTTTGCAGCACATTAATGAAAGTATTCTCTATCAAGTCGCCATTCGTGAAAATCATCGCGACTTTATTTTTCCTTTTGTAGTCTTACGTAAAAATCTTGTGTTCGATTGTTTGGTGAGATTTATGTGTATAAAGATGTAAAATATGTGATTTCTTTACATCTAGAGTACTGATGAAAATTTCATACAGTTTAACGTGTAAATTTAAAATAAATCCTTATAGTTTTAACGTAATTTTAACGAAAATTACTCTTTGATTTATTTTCTGTTTAACAGCGTAATTTAATTTATAACAATACATTTTTCAATCATCAGAATTAGGCTTTGTTACTTACACTTGTTTTAATATCTCTTACTGATCAATACACTTTTCAATTGTATGATCAATAGTTAATGATATCGTAATGTATAGTAATAGCGTTTGCTAATTAAATCGAGTACACTATATTAATTTCTATTAATTCATGCATAATACCGAAGAGTCAATTTTATGCCATTTTTAGTAATAGTAGAATTTGTAGTTTGAATTATTATAGTTATGTATAATTGTTAAAAAAAAACAAAAATGCAACAAAAACAACGCGATGCATGACAACAAGCTTGCGATGTTTTTGCATGATATTCCGCATAATTTATAATCGTTTAGTTCAAATTCACGAAACAATTATACAGCCACGATAAATAAAGTTTGTGAAATGTGATGTAAAAACAAAAAAAAATAACAAGCAACTGCTACAAATCGGCGAAGGCAAGTGTGGACAAGTCAGAAATTATTTTTTTTATTGACTTTTCCAATCTCTTACTGTTAGCTGTTTAATTCTTGCAATGATACCGTAAAAAGGAATTTTCTTCATTGCATTTTCTTTGTTATACGTTTTCATATGCATGTTATTATTGATCACTGTTTTTCTAATATTAAATTTATGTAACAATAAAACACCATTAAATCGTAAGTAAATAATTAAGATTTTTCAGTAGATTGTTTTTAATTTTTAGTTCAGTTTTTATAATTATTATACATTATACCTTAAATACATGCTTTTTATGACAAAAAGTAATTTATTCAAATAAGAAAAAATTTCAATAGGGAAAACATTGTTCATTATAATTATAAATTTATATTTATCAAATCAAGTATTTCTTTTATTTAGTTCGAATTTTTCCAAACTAAAAATCTAGTAAAATAATAAATATAATAATGGTTGATTATAGTCAGGCCTTCGTTCTTATTCGCATAAAAAATTGCAATTCAATAATAACGAATCAAGTTATATTGATATCATATCTATTAAAGTATGAAATTATGTATACATATATTAATCAAGTTTTAATATTTTTAGTGAAAACAAGATTATATCTGGAAAACTAACAATAATCTGTTATAATTAAATAATAGTCATTCTTTTAACGGTTTTTAACAATTAGAAATTTATTAGTTACGATTAATCTATTGCACGTTACTTTTCAAACTACACGGAATCCCTAAAATACTTTACCTTTACGCACAGACTTTTTGATTAAAATAATAATAATAATTATTATCACGCATTAAGAATAGAAGTTTAGCGTCTGGCAAAGACCTGATAATAGATTATCAGTATAACTTCTTCCCTTGAGACTTTATTAGTATATTTCATGTATATACATAATTAATAGCATGGTGCTTATACCCATATTACCTAAAAATATCATGATTAACTTAGATCATTTGCTTATATGCACTGAAACTTTTTTAGTATAAAAAATGAGTCATTAAAATCGATACACACTGAAGAAAACTTACGTAAGAAAATCTACGATAATCAATTTTCAATGCGCGTAGTCCTGTAGTTTTTATATAATATGTCTGAAAGATGTCTGAATTCCTTACTAACTTGGCTTGAGAGAGTTTCTATGGAAAATGGCGAATAGAATATCTGTAGGATTATAACAAAATACTATAGATTTTATTCAATATTTCATGTTCAAAGTAAATCCTACAAACACTTTGTCCATTAGATATTAATATGCATAAAATTGTACAATTTGTATATATTTAGTTGATAATAAAAGTGTTATTTGACAGATCTTTAGAAACTAATGACTCATTTTCATAAATTTATAATAAGTTTAATTTTGTACTTAAAAGCTTCTACTCTATAAATCTCTGTAGACAAATTTCTGAGGATGTCGGAGTATATTTTTAAATAATGTCTTACTCCTAAATATAGAAACTTATGAGTCACTAAAACACCTGTAACATCAAATTACAGCGTATTTTCTTTGTTTACGGTGGAATTAAAAAACGTATCACTATTAGTTTAACTAGAGGTTCAGTAACTCCGACATGCTTTTAGTTCATACGTAGAAAATTCCAATAAAAATAACATTAAAAAAGGCCATAATGAAAAAAAGTAAAGTAAATAAAGAAAGAATCCACACTTGTTGAGAGAAAGCCTTTGACCGATATCCTTGTGGGGTTGCTTGTTGCAGCGAGACGCCGGAGCGACGAAGAGGCCGCCGGGGGCGCGGGTGCCGGCAGCGAGGCACACATCACGCCTGGCTCCGACGAGGACGACGAGCACCAACACGAGCAGCACATCATCACGGACGAAAAGTTGCCGCCTGCCGGCCAAGAAAACCCGATACACGCGAGCAGCGAGTACGTGAACGGGCACAATAAGGACATTAAGAAGGATCTCGAGAAGAAGACCGATACACCCGTCTAAAAGCTCATCGTCTCCGTGACCATACCGCCAACGCAGAATTGCAGAAGGCTCTCGCGCACATCCTTTCGCTTCACTTGAACCGCCGGACAAGGCTCAGGCGGATGGCCGAGTGCAGCCGAATGTTTTTTCGAATCGGCGCGTCGATTAGCACGTGCGTGTGCGCGTCGGGAGGATAGAAGGAAAGAACCGAGCGAACTGATCTCGCTTTTCGCTCGAGTGGTCTAGCCATTTTTCTCCTCGCGGGCACACGAACGAACGATCGTAAGAACTCTTTTCTTGTGCGAGCGGCGCCGTCCTCTTTCTCTGCGTATGATAATAGTAGCGAAACCCGTCGATCTGAACGTGCGCGACTCACTTCTGTGTCTCTATAAATCATTCTTTTTACCTCTTACTATCTCCACTGCTGTTCGTCTGTACTTTTTCCAGATCAGTCTATGTAAAGAAAGCAAGCGATTCGCGCACGATTCACACTGTAAGACGCTTTTTTATATTTCTTGTAAAACGAAGTAACGTCACTCGACAAGCGCTTAGTTTTCTTTAAGCTCGGTTTTATTTATTCTTATTATTTGTATCTTTTATCTTTTACCCAAAAGCATATTTGACTATCATATGTACTGGCGTTACTTTGCTTTATTCATATGTGAGTTTGTACATAGGTTAACGTGAAGGATAAAAACATAGCTTAAGTGTTTTAAAAAGTAGCTCAAGTCTGCAATTCCACTTAGCGAAATATCATTCCAGCGTAAAAAAAGCTTAATTACTGTGCGACTCATTCGTCAGATAAAAGAAGAATACAGGAACGAGCGAATTTGTGTGCGTAAAAAATATGCTTTTATGTTTCAAATTTCTTAATGACAGACTTATATTTTAAGTTACAATGATAAAGCGAGTAATCTTTCGGCACAGGCTCAGCGAAATATATCGTGGAATTTAAATAGAAATTAAAAGCTGCAAGTTCACCTTATTGTGTATAAGCATTTACCATTGGTCAGTATTACTTGAAATCATCTGGCCCCAAGAAAATACGAAAATTTTATCACAGTCTACTAATTTGTGACGCATTTTTGTTCATAAAATTTAGTGTATACGTTAACCAGGACTGCATCCGTCCATTAAGTTTTGTTTTACCTATTCATAAAATTTAAACGAATTTGAGAAAAATTATACATTTAATATTTTTGTTTAAAATAATATATTTCTTTTAATCGAGTGATTTTTCGTTAATCGTAAATTATTCCATTGTGATCAACGATCTGATTTTTAATTAATGTGTGAAAATTTTGCATTTTGCACTATTTGATATATGTTTATATACTGTGCTGTGTTTCAAAGACAAACCAGAAGCCTAAACATTACTGGAATGATTAGTCTCATAATACTTATTAATAATTAAGTTCAAAGTATTGTTTGTTGACGGATGCAGTCTAAGCGACAGCATTTAAAAATAAGTTCTATTTTATTTTAGTTTATGGAAAAAATCACGCGTGAAGCACTGATGAGAAATCACGTTTATTTTTGTGTAATTTAGCACTGTAGTTAGCACTGTAAAAGTATCATGGTCACTGATATTTTAAATTAATCATCGATGAGGTTATTTATTGGGTTTATTAAAAAAAATGTCTATTGCAAATAGATAAGAAAAAACTAAAAAAAATTTTCTTTTTAATATTAAAATTCTACATTAATATTTCATTACACTTTTGAAAAAATTTTTACTTTTCATAATTACTTATCCAATATTTGTTTAAGTAAATTATAAGCGCACTATTCAATGGCTTGTTTTATCTACTTTTTCCGACTCATTGTTACGTCTATGAGAAATTTATTTATTGAAACCTCGAAAGCTTCAAATATCTTATGGCCTTCGACAATAAGGGTTGTTTGTACTTTTGTACAGGTAATTTTTACTTAGCATTATCTCATTGGCGTTAAAAAAATTAAAAAAAAAATTAAGAAAAAATCCGCATCGTACAGTGACTTATCTTAGCGCATCATATTTTTTTTATAACAAACGATACGAACTGAAACAACTGTCCTGTACTGAGATTGTAGAGTCCCGTAATTTTGTAACGTTTTCTTTTTTACTCCTTATTTTTATTTTTGTAATCATCTATTGAATAAAATACTTTTATAAAATAAAAACTATTTATAACAAAGGATTCTAAGCCAACAAAAAAACAATTATCAGACTTTCGAACGCCTTTAAGCTTGCTACTTTTTTTTCTTTTGTACTTTACAATTTTTAGATAAGCATATACAATTTTGAAAAAATAACTCAATAGTTTAAATCACAAATAATAAAATGTCTTATATGGAACGGTTGAGCGTAACGAACAAAAAATGCGGAAAATCAAAAGAATTTAGAAAATCAAGTAATTTCACAGTATAAATGTGCGCAAAATATTTAAAGTATTCCTCTATGCTTCTTTTCGAGCCAAGAAAAGAAGAGAATCCACTGCCTACACTAACTTACGAAGGTCGTAGACGAAAAAAGTCAAAAAAGTAGTCGCGAAAGAAAATCAAACAGAGCTTGAGTTGAAAGAGAAACGGCAAAACGTGAGAACTTTGACGGGATAAAGAATTTTTAGCGAAGCATTTACAAATTTATCGACGGCCTGCCTCGACTTATCCGCGCACGCATTGTACATAGTAAGAAGACACGAAGAAAAAAGGAATATATAAATATACATATTATAAATATTACTGTAACGAGATTAAATTATATAGCTAACGATGAATTACGTTGAAAGAAGTGTCGAGGCACTTGGCTTGCAACTAAACGAAATGGCGTCCTTGTGATGTTCAACGTGAACTTGCATTTCAATTGCTGACGATCCGTCGTTATTATTCATATTCGGGAGAAAACGAAGTATTATAAATGGCAGAGTAATGTTTTACTTGATGTTTAAGAATACAAAATCATCGTGTGATATTGGAAAATCGCTTTGACCTCGATCTATTTAATGCAATTGCCTATGCAAATTGTATCCGCGATATTTAATCTTTCGTTTCCCTTCTTTAATTCTTAATCCTTTTAAAACTGTATAAAATTTCTTGTTGCACTTTAGTTTTGTGAGCGAGCGATTCTTCAAAGTCATTCGACGACTTTGTTCTTTTAATCACTTTAACTAAGGTAAGATTTAAAATAAAATGGAAGCGCGTATCAAACATAAAAGAATTTAAAGTTATATAAACATACACAATGCATAATACGTCAATATGTACGCACGTCAAACAGCGAATGCTGCGATACAATTTTTGACTTGATGTCATTTTATCCATACACTACCCTTAAACTATTAGAGAGATACAAACGTAATAAAGACGAAGGAAAGAAAAGAAGATAAATCAAAGAAATAATACGACGATCTTTTTTATATCGTAAACGGTAGAAACTGATACAAGTTCATTTCAGAGTTTTTAATGTCCGATGATTAAGCCGTAGTCGTTTACACAATTTACACTTGAAAATCAACAGCAATTCGCGAGGCACATCGACGTGTGCTCACAGGCAAAAAATGAGTAGGACTGATAACATTTCAACTTTTAGTAGCGCATCTTCGATATTCACCTTTCCATCACAGGCACGAGTGGCATTACTCCCCTTTAACGTAAACCACTTTTCCATTTTCCATCATCACTCTTCACTTCTACCCAATTGTAATTTTTTATTCCGATTTTTGAAGAGGGGTATGCTTTTCAATGAAATGAAAATACACGTATGCGCGAGTGTGACAAAAATAAGCACGAAAATGCTTTTTTTTTAATATACTAGAGGTATATTCCTATAATAAGAAGGAGATGAGTAAAAGAGTTGCAAATTTTCAACGTGAAAATATAATCTCGGAAAGCTTTCCGGGAAAGGGGAAAATTACACGAATTTACGTGGGAATTGTGACCGCAGTTGTAATTCTAATTTTAGGCATCACGAAGAAGCTGTAAACGCGTTTCCAATGTACAAATGTTTTTGTGGTACATTATATAAACGATATTACAATGTATTGTGACCCTTATTTTTAAGATTTATTTTACTGTAAGCGTTCAACAGTAATGAAACTGATAACTTACTTAACAACACTCTTGATGGTTATGCTGATACTGTTTAACAATATGTGCGCTGTTTAAATTACAAGCTGAATGTTTGTTGGCATTTTCCGTTATACCTCATCAATTGAATATGTAGCGTCAGAAACGAAGTTTGCAAAACTCATCAGAAAGATACAACTATATAATAATATAGGCATGATCGTTGGCCATACAATGGAGTATATATATAAATAAAATTTATGTTAATATAAGGTTTAGATATTACAACGACAAAAAATGAGAACCGTTATTATCATTACTTAAAGTCGGCGTTCTCTGAAAAGATAAATTTTTAATACTAAATTTTTACGACCTTTTTGAGCATGTTTTTCGATAAACTTATAACATACCATTTTAAATGTATAAATAACCGGTCGTTATTCGAATCTCGCTGACTTTTTATACATTTTATATGTTATTTCAATAGTCTATAGTATCATTATCTCTTAGTTTTAAAGTCACTTTTATCAATACATCAATTTATAATTTCTCAAGCACTGTTCATTGTAGGATTACATGCAATTTCAGAGATCGCTACTTTGTATTATGGATAAATAATAAACAAAAATTTTAATCTAAATGTTACGGGACAGCAAAGGGAAAGAGACGCAACTATGTCAGATGATTAAGAAAGAAAGAATAAAAGATAAAAAAATTTTGTATCTGTATTTGTAGATACAATCATTATAAGGCATAAATTGGTTAATGATTGAAATGATTAAGAATTAAAATGTAATTAATATATAGAAAAGCTGTATGTAATATTAATTATAAGTTCATTCATCGCTATGATATTATACTTAGGAACCATATGATTTTTAAAATAAAACATTGTTTTAAATATATTATAGATTTAATAATATTTTTTAAAACCTATTGACATCTCGTTAAAAATTAATTTTAACTTTTATCTTATTAAAAGAATTTATTACATTATGAATCACCATTATTTTGGCACAATGTAGATTTACATTTTAAAAATATGTTTAAGCTGGCTGTTTCATTCGAAAAATAGAACTAAATTTCGCTTGAAACAGGCAGTTTATTGGAATGTTCTTTATATGCCTTTATTAAAAATTTAGGAAGGAAAATGTTGTTAGAAGAGCGGTATAGTATTTTTATTTATTAAAATCATATATGACCGGATCCATCTCAAATCATCTAGTTATATTGGAATTGAAGAATATAATTCTATTTAAATTAAGTTTTTATTGAAAAAAAAGTTTAAGAATTTAAGTAAACTGTACACGGTTATACTAACATATAGTCAATATTATATGTATCTCCATCGTATAATCGTTCATTTGTGTTCATATGTATTATATAAACAAAACTCGCGATAGGTATACCTACTGACGGTTGTATGAGTTAATATGTTTGTATAGTTGCACGGTAGATGGCCTGTGTTGTGCGTATCCCCTGATAAGAAAACTTTGATTTAAAATTTATAACGTACTTCTAATTTTTTTAAATTATACGATATCTAAAAATTTTTAATTTCTAATATTATCTACGATACTTAGATTATCTTATTGAAACATTGAAATATCTTTTTCCTGGTTTACTTTTTATACCTTTTGCATATGTATACTCCCGCTCATAAGTTTTTGACCACTTCTAACAAAAATTGTATAAGCTTTTAAAGTTTTATATCTTCGCGAAAAGTCAACGTACAGAAATAACCGAGAAGGTTTTTGAAAGGTCTTGAGAATCTCTTTAAGATGGCATTACCTTAATTTTGAAATATTTTTTTTTTAAATTATTTATGAGGACTTAAAAAGTAAGAAAATTTTTAAAAATTTATACCTATGTTTAATGTTTTGCCAGTTTAAAAAAAAATTTTTTTTCAAAGTATTCATACATAAAAAGGAAGTATTTTGTTCCGCTTTCAAATCACGTTGTTTTTATTTACCTACGATTTTTTTCCCTAAGAGTTATAAACAAGTTCGTAAAAAATGAACACTATTCTTCAATCTTGCATATCTCCACCATTTTTTAATTTAGAAAAAAATGATAAAGATAAAAATTTTGGCTCTGTATCATCTTTCGATACCAAAGCGTTTTGTACGTGAAAATTCTATTGATAAATAAAAAATCATTGAAAAATCGCCCACTAGGTATACTAATTTAAAAAAATCAGTCTTAATTGTGTGAAGTTCGTTCTCTGCTGCTGGACATGGTAAGAATTGTAGGTGGTGTAGGTGAATTTATAAAGCATTTTGCTTCTCGCATATTCTTCGAAGGCCGCTTAAAGAAGCTATAAAAAAACTAATGATTTTGTAAAATGTGTTCAAACGCATACTGATGCAAATAAAGTGATTAAAATTGCAAGACATTGAAATAATAAAATCAAAAATTCTAGAAAGACAAAAAGCTCAAAATCATATGTTGCAAAAACACATATCTGTACATTAGTATTTAATTTTTTTTTCTCTTTCAAGGAAATCATGGATACTCTCGTTAGTATGTACAATAATAAGCACCATTACTCTTTTCTTTTATCGCTCTTGCCCCTCAAGTGTCTGCCGATCTATACTTATTATTTGAATGTAGATTTCGCGTTTGCAAAACCGTGTAACTGTAAATTACCGACTACTCTTGTATAGTTAGTCTTGGTAAAGCTGTCGCAAAAATGTCATCCAAATAACCATTGATTTATTTTCTAATCACGTCGTTCTTATTTACTGAGTTATACCCAACAAATTTAAAAAAAAATATATATGGACGATTTTCTGTCAAATCGAGAGGTCAAAAAATAGATTTTCTTGAAACACCCAGAAAATGGTCTGCTACTCATTTTGGATATGCCTGAATTTTTTTAGATTTTTTTAACCCATAGTTTTGGAGATATAAGAGGTCAAAAACTCAATTTTGAGCATTTTTTGTATTTTTGACCGATTTTGATTAATTTATAACTCCTCAGGGAAGCATTTTTCACGAGAAATACAAAAGACCTTTTTTTTGTAAAATTTTCTTAGTTATTCAAAAAAATATTTTCAAAGCTGTATGTGTACACTGTCATTCACATAACTCCAAATGAAACATTAAAATTCACACAGAAAA
>JAWWEQ010000001.1:21919112-21993005 GCA_035583055.1 Torymus tubicola | reverse complement strand
CAACAACAAGGAGTAAGGGAGGGATGTAAAATCTCCCGTATATACATATATATAGATCTATCTATCTATCTATATACATATATGCGCGAATATAACACATATACACACACAAAAAACACACAAAGAGAGATAGAATGAGTGCCGCATGCACGTAGTCTATGCGCGGGGTGGGAGGGTGGAAGCGGCGACGGACGGCACGAGTGACCCGCGCGCACTGAACGTAGCGTATAACGCGGGTGTGCGCGCACCGGCGCTTGCGAATCGTATAGATGGAGGGGGAGAGGGTGGGAGGGAGGAAGGGAGGAAGAGGGTAGAAGAGGAGGGAGGAAGAGAAAGAGGAGAGTGGGAGAGGGTTGCGGCACGACGCCGCATCCGGCGCATGGATCGACTACCTGCGCGTTCTCTCTCTCTCTCTCTCTCTACCACCCATCCAACCCACCCACAGCACACGACGAGGTGTATAGCGCGAACGCGAACGCGAGGTATTTTTATCTCTGTCTCGCGACCGCACACATACGTATATATATATATATATATATATGCGTATGTATGTATGTGTGTGTGCTTATATGCTCTATTAGTTTGTTCAGTATAAAGGTTTTTCTTTTATTTCTTGTTATCTGTATTTGCATATGGGGGTATAGGTATATATAAGGTGTTTGAAAAGGGTTTGGATAGAAATGTGAAAATTTCTATTTTTTTTTTTTTTTATATTTTTTTGGAGGGTAGTGGAAACGAGAGAGAGAGAGAGAGAGTAGTCTTTATCCGCAGTAGTCTCGCGGGCGAGGCGTTGCGCGCTTTTTAATATCGATTTCGCGGGAATTTACTCCCCCTGCGTGTATGTGTAGCTAGCGTATAATACCGACAAGCTCGCCCCTTTATTTCCCGCGATGATATGCAGGTTTTAATGCAATTTTCTCTCGTTTCAGTGGTTGAGTATTGGAATTAGTATTATTATTATTATATGCTCGGTGTATGTGTAGCTTTTATTAGATATAGATATTTAATAAACTTTCGTTTATTGTTTTTTCTTCCTATAAATATTATCGTATACGAAAGTTATTGGGTAGAAAGGGATTAATGGGTTGCGGTTATCGTAAAGTTCCGTATGCTGTGGTAATAAAAGAAATGGAATTCGAGCAAAGATTTTACGATGTACTCGCCGGTTTAATTAAATATATATATAATTTTCATACATTAAGCAAACGCTCTATTAGAGTTAATTGAAGTAAAATTTTACAACGTTCTGGAATAGAGAACCTGTAAAATTTTCAACGATTTGACCTTTCCTTATATATAGGAAAGTCGTTTTCTTCTACTTGTAGAAAATAATAAATTCGCATTTTATACGCGCGCTATTAAATTTACGTGTGAATTATACATGCAGTTTTTCGAACGTTCTCCCCACCTTCAGTAAAACCTAAAAACAAAAAAAAAATTAAAATAAAAGCCATATGAATATGCCAGCCAGTTGAATATTCTCCCAATTAACAACCAAACGCAAAAAAAAAACTAACAACAACACAAACTGCGCGAATATATGCACGTTTTAATAAGCCCTCAACCCGCTGAATTCCATTAATACCAAAAACTTTCAACAAGCCCGCGCTCTACACTTCCAATCTCAATTAACTATAGCTCCACTCTTTCTCTCCCTCTCTCTCTCTCTCTTATCCCACCCGAAACCCGACAATATCGAACTCTACAAAACTAGCCCTTCAATACCCACTCAACTTTTCGCTCTCTCTCTCTCTCACCCTTCAAAAAAAAAGCCTCCGTAAATCCAGTTTTCACGAACACCGGTATATATGTATCAATGGACCGACTTTAAACCCACAGCAGTAAAGCGTATATAAGCAAGAAAGAAAAAATATACACACACACACACACATATATATATATATATATATATGTACACATACACGTTGGTACACGCGTACTCGAGTCTCTCGCTCTCTCGGCCGCGCGTCTGAGCGTACTCGGGCCCTCTCTACTTGCCGCATTAAAGCGCTCGCGGGGATGGTAGGAAAGGAGAGGAAGAGAGAGAGAGAGAGAGAGAGAGTTCTTACATCGACGGGGGACGCTGCATATTTCACGAGAACGCGTTCGTTGCTGCTGCTGCTGCTACTGCCCCGACGGTTACAAAGCCGCAGTGGCAGTGGTATATAAGCGCAATGTCCGAACCGCCCGGCGCGGTGGCTGCGGGAGCTACGCTGCGGGGCTGTGGGATTCGCGCTGCGAGTTTCGTATTCGGGGTCGAAAGAGAGAGAGAGAGAGAGAGAGTGGAGGGGAATTTTGATTGTTGGTTGCGGCTGATCTGGGGAATTTTCGTGATTTACTGGTAGAATTGGTATTTTTTATTATTTTTGTTGTGAGAAATTATTTTACGTTGTTTTAGAGAATGTTATATTTATTTGTAGGCTGGAATTTAGAAAGACAATGATTTGTTCAATAGAGTTTTTAAAATGTTATTTATCTGGTAATCAGGTTGAATTTTTAATTTGTTATTTTTTTCATTATTGAATTGATAGCATATTACATTCAGCATTTTGTAAAATAAATAAAGTACCGTTTTATGAGTATTCTGAACTAATTTGATTCATGTAAAATGTACATTGCAAAATAATTGAGAAGAGTTTAAGTCGTTTAATTTTTAATATATAGATAAAATAACAATATACATATTCAATATGTTTTAAGTCCATCTGACTGTTAATTACTTATTGAATACGTGTCAAAAGTTATTTGTTCTAAATTATAACAGTAAAGATAGATTTTAATGTTAAATTTATGAGGAAAAGACTTTCAGAATTTTGCCTCGATATGAATCGATAATGAATCCAATAACAAGATTGGCCAGACTAAATTATCGTTCGGGGCAAAAATTTTAACTGCGGATAATTAATCTGCTCTTCGACTCCCCAATCGGTAATTAGTTTATGACAATTAATCATTAAAACATTTTTGAATATCTGATTAATTATTAAAATACATAACTTGATTTATGATAATTTAATCACTAAAATACGTACAGTAATATCATTAAAAATTAAAGTTACGTTTTGTATTACAACCAACCACCTAATTAACAAACATACCAGCTATGGCATTTATTTTATCGAGACAGATATATAATAAAAATCAACTTCTTAGTACAAATTCAGTTGAGTTTATAATGAAAACCGTTTTATACAGTTGTATTGTATGCAAGACAGTAGATGAAGTAATTGTCTTACCTCCCACGGCCAAGTGAATAATTTACATATCAGCTCTTGTACGACTTGTACAACTCTCACATATGTACATACACCTGAATGTCTTCATTCAAAATAGATAAAATAATAATCTTTAATAACACTTCAATTAGAGATATCTCTTTTCAAAACTCACATACTACCCATAAAAACCACATATTACATGGTTTTAACTAAAAAATTATTACATATAAAATTTTACTGACAAAAAAAACCAGTATAAACAATCATCTAAAACACAACTTTCAAAAATATTTCTTAAATTATAATCATGCCAAAATAATACAAATGAAATTTCACTCTATAATATATATGTTTTATATTAAAAATTGAAATCGATCCTTTAAAAATTACGATACTGCATTACATTTCATTCAAACACACGAACCTCTTTTCTCAAATATAAAAAAAAAGGAAAACAATCGTAAGCAAGCATTGATCCTTCCTATATATATATACCCTCGCATCCTCGGCATGTACAGTAGCTATGCCAACAATTGGCATCTTTCGCCTCGATTCATCGAATTTACATCCGAGCGATATGCCTCGCTCTCCGCACGATGCACATCGCATCACACACATACCGTGCCAGAAAGACTCCGTATATACTCTCTCATTCCCTCCTTCTCCTACTCTATAAATTTTTCGCTCCCTCATTCCCTCAGGAGAGACATACATGCGAATTGTTTACGTACGCGCGCTCGCTCCAGAATTACCCAAACTCGTGTGTGTATATATGTATATATATATATATATATATACACCCGCAGGCCCAGAGCAATATGTGGGTCATTGAAATTTATGCAGATCTCTGTATATATATATGTATGTATATATAAAAGCATACCTACCGCTGTGTCTCTATTTTATCCTTCTCTCACCTATCCGCTACCTTGTTTCTTTTAAATACAAAGTCATGTGCGCACGACCATGAGAGAGACAGAGAGAGAGAGGATACATTCGAGTGTTTAGTCGCCCGTGTAGCCGCCCCGGCTGCCAACGAGGAGGAGGCAGCGGCGGCGGCGAGGAGGAGGAGAGTTTTGCCGCATTGCCCTAGTTCGCCGTCGCCGCCACACCGGCTCTCTCTCTCTCTCTCGCTACTATACTATACGTGCGCGCGCGAGCGCGAAAACGCCCGACACTATCCACTCCATCGGATTTATGCACGTAATTTTGCAAAGGGTGAATTGAATCTTCGATTGTACCCCCCTCCCCTGCTGTCAACGTCGTCGTCTTGATGCTGTACCTAAATTTCAAGAGGTTGTTGTTGACTATGTCGTCTGTAGAGATGAGCTAGAAAAGAGATGCATGCAAGCTTTGGTCGAAGAAGAAGGGAAGGGAGGTTGTTGGGTTCGAATTTCGAAGGACATCGCTATAAATAACGATACTTTGCATATAACACGTAGAGAGAGAGAGAGAGAAGGGGGTATGTATATATAAATATATACAAAGGGAATAGCGGGGGTCTCTGTGTGGTTCGTTAAAATTAATTGTATGATAACGCGAAATCTCGACGGCTAAGGATATATAATATATATACACACACATATATATATCGCATAGACACAAGCGTCGCCCGATGTGAGCATGAATATTACATTAAATTTTTTGCGCATAAATATGCAAATAACTCGTTGCCGCGCGGCATTTTGTTTGAAATTCCCGCCATAATTAGGTTGGCCTGGTGGGAGGGAAAGAAGAGAGAGAGAGAGAGAGGAAAAGCTCATTTTATCATTTTCCTCTATGGGGTAATGGGGTCAAATTATGCTCTTTAAATTAAAAGGTATTTGACCGTGCGCCGACTTTGTACTGTACGTTCTGTCTCTCTCTCTCTCTCTCTCTCTCTCACACTCTCTGCTTTCACGGGGTACGCGAGGGGGGAGGGAGGAGGGATTTAATGCTATACTCCGGGGGCATCTGCCCTGGCTTCGTTAGTTCAACAATCATGCACTTTCCAAACAGCGGATAATAATTAATGGAAAAGTGTCGTTTATTCCGCGCCAGATTTTTCCCTGTGATTTTTGCCCGTATATATAACGTATATTTCATTATTTTTTTTAATTAAATTATTAACATTTTTGCGTGCGCACTCTGCACACATATCTGTACATATTTACAGGCTGTTGAAACGTATATAACACAGGTGACGATTTTGGTTGTAAATAATACAGCATTTTTTAAATTGTATAAGTATAGAAAGATATCGTATGTTTATACTTTTTAGCTGTATAACATATAACATTTTTATTTACGTTTCAGTTATAGAAAACGAAATTTTGTCAAAAACCAAATGATAATTATACCTGCGATGTATTTTTAAATTCGTAATTTACGTTAACAGTGTACAAAATGCGCATGCAATATATTTAAGTAGTACTGCGCGAGCTCAAGTAAGACGAGAACGGTATATATGCACATCTACTTAAATGTACGAATGCGCAAGTATAGTGGAGCTTTGCTTATTTTACATTAGCAACTATACATCAAAGGCGACGAAAGAATAAAAAAAATCATATAATTACGCGCAATCATCCCCGTTAAAACATATATGTATAAAAAATGCATATATATATATATATATATATATATATGTTCTCGTTCCCAACTGTTGTCACACCTGCAACCTCCCAATCTTCATATTTAAACACACCGCAGACCCGTACAAAATTGAATGCCCTCGTACACGAATCATTAATTGACCCTACACCCACCAGTGAAAATTTCAACATTCCCTCGTAAATCCCTATTAACCCTGCATGCACAGCGTATACCGTCACTTTTAATAATCCAAAGCTCGCGGAATTCTAATATCGAAATCCAATACAAACCCCGTGTCTTCTCTCTCTTCTCTCATCATTAAATCACAACGCCGACGCGTAGCAGCAGCAACGTCATATAGAACCTCTGCCCCACATCGAACTCTCTCTCTACGCGAAAAGACATCGCCGTGTAAGTACAGTACCCGCGAGATCGCGCTAATTTTTCTTTTTTCTTCCTCGCGCGACGCTTAAAACGGAAAGGCCGCGGAGGAATACTCGCGAGAGCTCGAAATAAAGACGAGAGAGGGAGAGAGAGAGAGGGACGACAACTCGGACGACGACGCCGCATTGCAGATCTCCACGGCTCTGACGTTCGGTCAGACTCATGCTACTGCTCTTCTCTTCTCTTCCTCTGTATTCTCTGTTATACGTATGTTGCTCTATGTATATATATAACGTGTGTTCGTATACATACTGCATGCACATGTATACAGACGCATTATATACATATACGTATACACGTATGCTCTCTTTGACTTCTCTTTCCCTTTTTCTACATGTATATATATATATAAGGGTGCGGGTAACACAAGCGCGCTCAACCCTTTCCCACGGGCGCTTTTGTCGTACATGACGCGCGCTCGCATTGTTATTCAATATTTCGCGCTGGGAGGAGAGTTGAACAGTAAGTAGAAAAGGGCTGGCTTTGTGCGGACGCCACGTTGCGTCGTTATGGGATTTGTTTGGCTGCGTGTATATGTATATGTATATGTATGTATATACACGTAAAGGAAGAAACACAAACGAGCCACACGCGAGCGTCTTTTTTTCTCATTGACAGAGTAGCTTTGATGGCTGCGTGTGTGCGTGGGGGTAGGAGGGAGGAGCTTTTTGTCGCGATGGTTCTAGGGTTCTATATACGCGATGGGGAAACGTAGATTCTTTTTTAGGCAGGTGGGAGGGGGTGAACGAAGTGGATAGTGGGAGATTCCGGAGTTTAATTGGCGGAGGGAAGAGTGTGGGGGACGGAGATGAGAGTAATGGAGTGGATTTGGGTATTGGTTCGATCGGCGTTTTTCTTTTGATTATTAGTTTAGTTTAGTTACCGTGTGTTTTGTCGATTTTTTTTGTTGTAAAAGGTTGTGCGCAAGTTCTGAATGCTTTTTTTATTGTCGTGCGAAAGTTAATTCGATAAAGCTATATTTATTTTTATAAATTTGAAGAGCTGATTGGCTCGATTGGTTATATGCGAAAGACACTTATCACTGATTCTACCGTGAGACAGAATAATATTAAATTAGGTTTATATGTGTTTTATTTTATCTCAAATGTTTATTTATAAAAGGTAAATGTTTTCGTGCTATGACCAAGATATAAGTAATAAATTAATCGAACTATGCTGGAACGACATTCTGGGTAAAATATGTAATTGAAAAATAATAAAGCTGTCGAGAATAAAATAGTAATGATAGAATTTTAAAAAATGAGCACTAAAACGCAGATGTTTTTATTGAAATATTGAATATTGAATTTAAGTTTGCCAAAAGGATTACTGAAATTCAATATGCTTACTATACAAATATTATATATTTATAATATTTGTTTAATATTCTCTAGAAATTTTTAAAATGAAATTTTATTTCTCTCCAACAATCCACAACCTGAATCGAAGACAATGAATTTTGACGCAGCAAGAAATTCCACTCTTTTATATAAGGTTTTGAAAGTTTAATAAAAAAAAACTTATGAAATTCAACCCAATTACAACGAGATAAAGAACAAATACAGTCAGTCGCAGACTTCGAACTTTCTTTCTTTCTTTTTTTTTTGCAACATTTTTATCAATCAAGCCAAAGTTTTTTTAATTAAAACTTTCCACCCCTTTTTCTTTGCAACCGACGTACATTGTACACAGAAATACTCGTTATAAAAATTCACCTCGAAAACATCGCCATTCGCTTCTGCAAAATCCAGCAGCAGCAGCAGCAGCAATCGCCAACCCTTATTTCTCAATGTCCAACCTTCAATAATACCCCTTCCACTTCGACCCATCCACATGCCAACCAACCAACCAACCAACTACTACCCTCAACCCCTCGGCAATACCACAACTCGCCATTGCCAAGATCACGCGAAACAATAGCCGAAAAAGACTCCTTCGAATCGCATTCCCCCCCCCCCCCCTCCCAGCCGAAAATATCAAGTCGAGGGTTATATAGAGGCTAAATGTTTTGGCTCTCCAACTATAGTATGAGGGTCGCGAACGCGGCTACATGGTTCTCTTGCCAACACGACGCGCCGCGCCGACGTCGACCTACAGACCCAATAACCGAAGCTCACCCCCTTCCCCCTTCCAGCATTGCGGTGCGCGCGCGCGCGCGCGCGAAAAAGCGTCGACGACGTGAGCGTACAGCTGCCAAGAAAATAAATAAGCTTCAGTATAGTAGCAAAGCTGCACGCGCGTGTCTGTATGTGTGAGTACAGGGTTACGTGCAAGGCCGCGTGCGAGCGAGCGCATTGAATTTTTTAGTATAAATCACTCGCTACTGGTGGAAAAGAGGAAGGAGGGGGAGGGAGCGGATGGAACAACGCGGAAATAATGAATATCGCGTGGCTTCGGAAATCCTGGGGATTTATATTCGTCTGATTTTTTTTATCTTTATTTCTCGTATAATATGTGCGAATGTGTGGGTAGAAGAGGAGGAAGAGGATTGTTTTAGATATAGCGAAGGTTATTTTTTAGTTGGGGGTGTGGGTGTAGCTGATGTTTGTTTGTTAGTTGATACGATGGTTTTGTTGTTTGAATAAATATATATAAAAGAAATATACAATACGTTGTTTGTAGAATGTGCAGTTTTGGGTTGTTGATTTTCTTGCGGTATATTGTGATATGTAGGTGACATATTTTAAGAGGTTGTTTATTTGAAATTTAAATGGGCAATAAAATGGGGCGACTTTGAAAGAGAATTTGAGAAGTACGATAAGTTTATACTGTATACAACGGGAATCTGGAAACTTTTTGAATCAATACAAGTACATAAATACTTTGATTTTAGTGAAAAATAAGTTCACAAATAGTTGTTTTCATTACTTTAGCACTGCTGTAAACGGTAACGCTTGTATCGTGGGAAAAATAGAAATAGGTTGAGAAAAATACCTAATTAGAAAAGGATGATTTTGCACGATGACAAGTATGAACTGAAATTTTAAATTTGAAATATTCAAATTTTACCAAATTATTCTATAAAATACAGTTTCAAAATATTAAACAGACAAAACCGACGTTTTAACTATAAAAAAAAAAATAAGCATCTTTACTACTTTTTTTTAACTTTAAAGACGTACAGCTATATCAAAAAGTCACTTGCTACTCTTCCAAAGACGAAAATCGCATCAACTCATCCCACCTACTGACAAACAACTCAAACGCACACTTCACACACACATACACACTCTCTCGCACACATCTCTCCATATCTCCGCCCCTTTCACTCGCGAGTAAAAGAGAAACAAGGGACACACCGAGGGAGAGTGAGGTACAGGACTGCCTACGCGTCGCGTCTGCCTCGTAAAGCTGGGACTGTAAAAAGGACCGTGCGGGAGAGAAAGAGAATCGACGGATGCGATGCTTCTCTGCTGCTCGGTTTTCTCAAAAGCGGACGAAAGCTCTC
Organism: Torymus tubicola; assembly: GCA_035583055.1. NCBI lineage: Eukaryota > Metazoa > Arthropoda > Insecta > Hymenoptera > Torymidae > Torymus > Torymus tubicola. Next base: position 21,983,321 of record JAWWEQ010000001.1, on the reverse strand, counting down.
TTTCTCTCTCTTTCAAGTTGCTGCTGCACCTGCCCTCGCGTAGTCTATATGAATCGGTTGTGAAAAGAGACACAGAGAGAGAGAGAGAGACAGAGAGGAGAAAAGAGGCAGGGAGTATCAATTTTACACTCACACTGGGAGGGAAAAAAAATTCCGTGGGAACGCGTGGAAAATAGAAGAATCTACCACTTGCGCGCGCGCGCGCGTATGGTGAAATTGAAAAACTTGCAGTAGCAGCTTTGAAGCTCTCTCTTTACGCTGAAGGCGCGTTATTAATTTTGTCTGTATGTATGTGGACATGTGTCTCCTCCTCTCTCTCTTTCTCTCTCTCTCCGCTGCTCTATACTCCGAAATGGAATTTGTTTTATGATTTTTGCGATTGACTTGCTTTGAGAGTTTCGAGTGCGTTTTTATATATGAAATGTCGGAAGCAGAGATTTATTTTGTTGTTTGGGATAAAAAAGCGTTACTTCTTTTTTTGCCAATCAGCCTGTACATCCGTATTTGTAGTTATTTTGTCAAACACACACACATATATATATAAGTATAAGTCTGAGAGAATTGTCGAGGCGCATTTTATTTCTTAATGCATACCGTTTGCGTTTTTAAACTTGACAATTTTGTCTATTAGATTATCAAATGATGAAATGACATGGTTTGGCGACGGTTAATTTTGTCGAAAATTTAATTAATGGTGATAAAACCCTGCTAGAAATTCGTCTATCACGAAATGGCCAGAATTTTATCAAATGAGTAGAAAAAAATGACCAGTTACTCGTCAGCGATGAAACGCTTTTTCTCCCATTATATGCCCGTTTTATAGATTGGCACTAAAATAACATAACCTTAAAATTTTCTTTTTAATTTTTCTTACAAATTCGACATTAAATTGAATGATATATACAATAAGTTTAACTGATAGCTTCCTACAATATATAAATAATATATGAAGGCCAGAAAAACATTTACGATAACCCTTTTAGAGATATTTCGAAAACTATCTTTCTTTTCATTATTTTCTGTCTCTCTCGCTCTTCTCCAATATAACTAGACTTTTACTACCAATTTTCTAACTAAAAAACTGTCCAACTTTAAAGCCTCTTAAATAGAAAAGAACTAGCTTGTGCCAATCTATAATAAACTTATTCTATTTTTCAATCTATAAAATGGTCAAATAATAGGAGAAAAAACGTTTCATCGCGAGCTAGAATTTGGAAAAAAGAAATACCTATTTTATAGTCATCGCCAAAATAAATACCCGCAGTTATTACCTATAAAATGTTTTGGATTTCCACCAGGAAATGTATAAAGTTTAGAAAAAATTTGTATATATACGAGTACCAGATTTTTTTTTAAAAAGCTTTAAACATAACATCGTTAATTGTCCTTTTTGTAGCACGATTTGAATAGCAGAGGGTTGAATGATCAAAGGCTCGCTTGAAACCAAGTATTTTTTTGCTAATTTTTATACAGGCGACTTTTCTCACTTTCGCACGATTCAAGAGTCAAGCGAAAATACCTCCTTTAAAAGAAAAAAAAAACAGAGTGCACGTCCTCATCTTCCGCTTCTTGAAACGATTTGCGCTAGGTTTAAAAACCGAAACGAGTTTTTCTAATAATTTAACTTCAAGAGCCACTACTACGGTAATTTTATTTGGTAAGTATTTTTTTCCATGTCAAGTGTACGATCTTCATCGATGTTTTTATCGAGTCAAAATTCGAAACTGAATTGTATATCGAAAAATTTTCAATTATAGTTATTTTAAATCATAATAATTCATGACTTTTATATAACACTTTGTACTATAATATAAACAATTTTCATAAAAATTCTCCGTCTTACAATAACTAAATAATCTCACCTATATATTAAATATTCCCGGTTATGCAACTCAAACGATTGCCGTAGCCTCGCACTGCAATTGAAAAACAGTCTTGCAAGAAATGTTCGAATAAAATGCAAATAGCTGCAAATTGGGGCGCATCGACGTCAAAATCTCTCGATTTCCTGGAAAACTCACTCACTCTCTCTCTCTCTCTCACGATGCCTCTCGCGAATTCCGATCGAAATCCGGAGGTTATATATGCTCGCGCGCTATGCGCACTCCTCTCTCCGTCTCTGCCGGAGGCTTCTGTACTCGAATATATATATATATATATCTCTCTTTCTCTCTTTCTTGTGGCTGGCGCTTATGCTGGCTTGCTATACGCGGCCCATATTGAAAATGCAGCAACTCTAGGCCGCCGAAAAACTTCTTCGCCGTCTTCTTCTTCTTCTTCACCGTTGGCGTGCCTATAGTTAGAGAATCTCCGGGGCTGTGCGCGAGTGCGTGCATCGTCTGAAAAGTTCGATTGCGACTCTTGCGCGAGGGATGAAAATTGAATTCGACAAGTATCGCGAGCTGGGGCGGTGCCCGCATATCTTTTTCTCTCTTTTTATATGTGTCGCGTCTCTGCAAGAGCAGAAAAGTTTTTTTTATATTATTATTATTATTATTATTATTATTGAATGATAATTTCGTTCGTGTACGAAATAAACTCATCGTATATTTTTTTTCTCCATCAACTTTACATACGTTTTTTTTTTGTTGACATGTACAAAGTTATTGTTACATTTGTTACATTTCTTTTCATTTATGTCGGAGATTCCTCGTGTTGTCTAGTTGAAACGTCTAAGCAGATATCGTTTTTCTCGGTTCGATGACTATACTTTGACAATCTACACGAACCGTGAGATTCGATTCAATAAATATGTAATAGACATTCGTGAGATTCCAGGTTGTCTCTCATCAGGTTTTGACAGAGTCATGATAAAATGTGTAAATTGTATCATCATTTATGAAGCCGAATTATAGTAAGAAGCGATTATATGAACACATTTTTACACAAAGATCCATTATAGTTTGTTTGTTTTCTTTTTTTTCTTCTGTTTTCGCGTTGGCTTTTTTTCTCGTTTTAATTGGATTTTCCTCGAAATATAACGCAGTCAAAATATTATTCAACAGATCTTACATGTTCTACATCGCAAATATGAAAATAAAAGATAGTAAGAGATATCAGTAAATGACGCGAAACGTCGATGACCATTATTAGCTAACAAATTAATAAAATTTATAAACTAATAAACTTAACATAACCGAGTTAACGGATTTAATCATCGGTAAATGGACATACCTACTCTTGCGATGTATAAAAGTAAAGCGCAACAACTGTTAATGAGATTCATCAGATTTTCAATACATTATAGACTATGTATATCCATTGTCTCATTCTTAGTAGGTAATAAATACAAGATTAAAAGTAGACACTTTTAATTATTTTAAAAAAGAGTAGCCGGTTATTTGCTGATTAGTGATTATATAGGACAATTGTTTAGTGAATAGAGAGAACAGTTTTTAAATTTTCAATTTTTTCAAATGGAACATTGGTCGCTTTCAATACTTCGTGTAATTAAAACAGATCTATAGACCAACAATGATTTTTAAATTAATTGAAAGTGCTCACTTTTATAATATAGATGATAAAGTTGATTTTTTACCAACCGAGTACTTTTTAATAAAAAATATATTTCTATTGATCAAGTACTTAACTACACATTTTAATTTATATTGCAAATAGTAATTTCATTGTAATCGAACTTATTTACGTGGTAGCATTATATTCTAAAATGTTCTAGAAAAATAATACTTAAAATAATAAATATTTTAAATGTTTGATATTTAAATAAATTTAAAAAAAAATACATTTAGTACTCAGCAAGTAATAATCAATTTTTCTTAACATAGTCGTTTCTTTTTGATCTGAGAATTTTTCATCTTTTAAGCTCTTGCCTCGATAGATATATATCGATACACAATTTCGTTTTATTTCTCTTGTTCTCTCACGCGTGCAAACACTAAAATGAACACACACACATACTGTCGCCCTCACGCATTCTTCGTCCTTTTTCGTTTCTATAAAAATAGGTCGATCTTGCACTGAAAATAAAATTTCGATGGATTCAGATCGGTGTCAGCTAGACTGTTATCAATACTTGATTTTTTAAGAACAAAGATAATTGTTTACGTTCGATAATCATACTTTTTTTATCTATTATAATATAATTCATAAAAAGTTATTGAAAAAGAACTCTGCAGTGACACCTTAAAAAAAAGCAAAAAGTAATTATAATCTTGTACCAATAATTAAAAATATTTTACTTAGTTGTTTATATTTTCGTTGCTTCTAGAGGTAATGATTCAAAAATAGATTATTTGATTGTGTGATTTACCAAACCTAAATATTGAAAAGCAATTTTGCGCTCGTCTCCACTAGATGGCGTACTGTAATTTTTGCAAATCTATATGTATAATAGTATGTACAAGATCATTCAGAACAACCATGTTGTCCAGGAAAAGAAAAATTTAACATAAAGTGCTACGATCGCCAGGAACAGCATGCCTCGAAAACAAAGACACGAAGAAATTCGGCGCAAATGGTCGCGACGTCGAGTATAAAGGTAGTATACGCTGTTGCTGTTACTGCTTTCTTTTACTGAGGGAAAAGGATTCGAAATGACAATTAGCAACATACTCATAGGAGGATCATCGTCATCATCATCATCATCGTCGCCCCAGAGAGAGTTAAAGGGAGAATGGTGTTCTTTTGCTGTCTCGTCGTACAAAAAAAGGGCACACACACACACTGGTTTCGGGCTTTTTTGGTTTGAATTTTTTTCAGAGCAGACGCGCTGGGAGCGAGATATGTGCGCGCCTATCGCTGACAGGTCGGCAGGTTCACCCTGAAGAAGACGTTGAGCTCGATGAGGGTGGCGAGTATGAGGAAGACGGCGTACATGCATAGGCAGGCGCGGCCGACCTTGCGGTCAAGCTGAAAGCGATTCGCGGCGAAGGCGACGTAAAGGAGCAGCAACGTCGACAGCAAAGATATCGCGCTGTACTCCAGGCCACCTGAGTTGATACTGATGTAGTGCTGGCCCTTCAGCGTTGGTGCGAACGCGGACTTGATCAACCAGGGCAGACCGAGGCACAGCAGGATGTCGAACGTGTTCGAGCCGATCGAGTTGCTTATGCCCATCGAACCATGGCCTGCAGATAACACGTGAATATTATTTACTGGATATTTTGAGGGAAGATAATTTTTAATTTTATTAGAAATTTCAGTGGAGATTACCTTGTTTAGCAACAATAACACTAGATACGGCTTCCGGTACGCTTGTTCCTGCTGCGAGGAAGGTAATTCCCATGACGGAATCTGGTATCTTTAAGGTGTCCCCTGGTAAAGAACATTTTTATTAGAATCATCAATCTGTTATTATCTTGATAAAGCATTTGAATAATATAGCTTTAGTTTTCTAAAATGGTTTCAATCAACTCATTTAGAACTTCTGAGAATCAAGCATTTAATCTAGACTTATAATCTATTTTTAGAATCAGAAAATAGTATTTTACCAATTATAGTAATCATCCAGGCAACAACATAACTCAACGAGCCAATCCAGATGATGCACATTATAAAGGTGACGGGGAACCATTTTTTGAATCTGGGCTTGTCACAATCGGGAATTGTGCACATGAAGATTAAATGAATTGGCCAGGTAAGAATCCATGCAGTCTTCCTTATCCATCCAGCATTTGATGGCCAAACCAATAATTGGTAATCGTAATCTATAAATAATTAAAAATGTCTCAGGAATCATACGGGTAACAGAATATTTTAATAAGTTCTATAAGTATATCGTAATCTTATGGCACATATCGACATTTTCAGGCTTATTTGCAAGATTATCTAAAGTACGTGTAAACAGAAAAATTTACCAAGTTCTTCATGATTCTCCTCTTGCGTCTTTGTGCCGCCATTCTGCAGAGGAACGTCGATAGTTGCAATTTGCTCCACACGGTCGGCGGGCGATTGCAATTTATCGGATCTTGATAAGTGAATTTCCCCGGCGTCACCTGCGGATCAATATTAAGGAAAACCGTGTGACAACTTTTCTATTTCATCTCTTTTTATGACTGAAGATAACAATTGATGCATTTGTAAAATTTAGCAGTTTATGTTCAAGTTTTTCATTCGACATAAGACTTTTTTAATATTATAAATGTTCGTTTAGTAGGAAAACAAAGCAGTATTTTTTTACAGAGCTAATTGATTAAGATCAAGAAAACATTATTATGTAAGATAATTCATTTAAAGGGCATAACAATAATTATAATAAAAACTTATTTATCATAAGTTTATCAGTAAATCACTAGTTGTTATCAAATTTTCATCAAAGAATTATATTTACAAGATAATAGTTACATAATTATTATCACATTTTTGCCACTTAAAGCTTAATAATTTGTGCAAATTAAATACTTCATTAGCAGCCTTTCTCTAAATGGTAACCATTTGAAAAAGAAGTGAATCTCATGGTTAAATGAATATAAATCACATTGATGATGAAGTGGTCACGAGATCAAATACCAAAAACTTTATTACGTATGTGGATAGTTCACTTAATATCAATTGCCGCCAAGTACAAAGAAAACTACTAACCACAAACATCTCATACCGCAAAAAAGGAAATGGTAATTGGGTATGTAACGTCAAATACATCTTCTGTACTAGCTAATGCATAACTTCTCTTTGTGCTACTGTATCATCTTCTATTCCTTGTGAAATGGTTACGTAATGTCATTTATAACAGTGTAAACATCATCTTCGGGAATGCAGCTTCTGTACATTGATCTTAATTACGAGAGTGATATTTCAATCATTTATAATCCTCTCGTCGTAAGAGAGAAATCAAAGCAATTAAGATATAGTGACACTAATTTTTATGGCTTTGATTCCTCCGATATCGTGTGAATTAATGTTTCATAATTTTTCGTTTGTATTTGGAATTTGAACATTTATAAACGATTAATTAAAGAAAACTGAACTTTATACATAACTGACACAAAAATATCTAACAATAAGTATTCTGCGACGAGCTGAACAATTAGTTACGAAATCCAAAATTGAAAGAAAAGGAATACCTGATTGGTCTTACCTGGCGGTGGGCTTAAGTCCTCTGGCGGAGTAGAGTTTTTCGTGCGGAATCTTGTGCACCTCTGGAACGACTTGTCGTAATACATCACGGCGATGTAGACAATGTAGAGTAGAACCAGCGACAGTGCCTCGTACCACTCGACTCGCTCGTCGTGGATGATGCAGATTAAAATGGCCACGGTCACGCCGTACGCCAGGCAGTCTCTGCTCACCGGCCACCAGTCCAGAGGTACTACTTGCTAGAAAATAAATGGATTACTGTTAATATTTTCACAGTATTTGTTTGCATTTCTTTTTCATTGATTCTCGTAAATTTAGACTTATTGTGAATTTATAACAAATTGAGAGGAAATTGCAAGTTGGAAAATATAATTTAGGTTAATACGATTATAAAATTTGGATCATTTTTAGCTAGACCAAATTCCAGACCATCATCAATAACCCAATAATTAAGCTGAAGAAATGACATATTCCAATTTCTAATCAAATTTATATTCTCATAAGAAGGAAATTGATGAACTTCTATAGTGAGTAATCAATATCCATTAGATTAGAATTAAGACGGTCTTGTACCTAAAAATTTTTAAAAAATCTAATTTTTTTTATTGAATTTTTTAATCATATGTGTTTATCATATTAAGTATGCCAGAATTAAATTCAAGATATATATCTTAATACATGTAAACTAAACATATATAAATATAATATGCATAAAATCAACTGATAATTGAGACAATAGTCTTATCGATTCTCATACACTCATGTACTTTTAGTCATGAGAATATTGGCTTTTTCAGATTTTAGATGGAATTTCGTTTTGATTTCATACCTCTGACTGGATACTGGAGACACCTCAGAATCAAATTAACAAAAGTCACTCAATAGTAGATGAATTAAAAGTTTAAAAGAACAGATTGTTAGCAGTAACTTTTGCTCACATGCAGTTGCTGGACATTATATTTTAATCTTCTTCAAAGCTTATTTCTCAATATATAATATTACGAACTTGTGAATAAGAAAAGTAAGAAATAAAATTTTTATAATTACCATTCCCGCGCCAATCCCACAGCACGCAGGTACGGCAAGGATGTTAAAGACCGCCGAGCCGACAATCGTGCCGACACCGATGTCTCCCTCCGTGATGAAGGTGCCGATCGCATTGACGAATAGCTCCGGCGCCGACGTCGCCGCGGCCATGAAGGTCGCGCCCGCCACGTCTTTCGACATCGACAGCGCTAACAACAATCACAATATTATTGTCTATATCTCCCCCCCATATTCACCTTCGTTCTCTAGTATCCAGAGACCACCTAAACCTACTTCTCTGTCTGTCTCTCTGTCTCTACATTCGTGCTCCATTATGACCCAATTGGAAGACGCGCGGATTATAAGTTTTCGATAAGAGGGTATAACATTGAACTCGGGGAATTGAGAACTCAGGTCTCAGCTGGCTTTTTAATCGGTATTACATCGATTCAACGATTAAACTGATGTAACGCATTATCGATCGTGAAAATTCAACTGGATGATGAGCTAACGCGAGAATATACCGTGAATGGAGAGAGAGAGTGAATCGAGATGTACGTGTGCTTCCATGCGAAGATGTACAGGTGGAAGAGATAAGGGTTATCATCGTCCAGTATAGTTCATATTATTTTTCCTTGACTAGTATATATGACGGGTTATTGTGACCACCAACCTCGACGCCAAGATAATATAAATATATCCCATATCTAAATCGCGTGGGAAAACCGTTAACATACAGAGATGATCAGACAGATATATATATATTTATACGTAAAAATAAGAGATTTTAAATGGATCGCGACCTTGATGTTAAAAAGAAAAGAAAATGGGTTCACTTACCGTGACATATTTTTTCTACGGCAGGTACGAAGAATTTGTCGCATACTACTGCTAAGGCAATGAAGAGGTATAGGGATACGATGACGTGGACGACTACAGCACCATTTTGCCGCTGTTTCTCGTCGAAGAGGTCATGTGGAAAGTCCTCGATCGCCGGCTGCGTACAGTTTGAACCTGAAACAAAGGGGGGGGGGGGAAAGTTAGCTGAACATCAAAAGCGTTTGAACTATACCTTGAATTGTTTCTTTCGTTTGTTCATTCCAATATAGCGAGTTAGGGTTAACCGCGCGAGGTCTTTAAATGTTACACGATATTCGTTGTCATTGCCAAATAAAAATAAGAGATTGTTAAAACTCTAATTGCAAAGGAGGTGATCTACTTTAGATTAATATTTCGGTCACTATATATATATTAGCGTGAGTATAGATATAGCGAACGACAGCTGGCTAACTTTATATGAAGACGAAGTTTTTAATTAGCGTAGAAAGGCTTTCCGTGTACATTTGAAAAACTATATATATATATACATATACACCTCGATGCAGTTTTAAAGTTTTAATTTAAAAGCAATTTGCCTTTCGACAATTTCCAGTAATAGCGATGAGAATCAATTTTGTAGAGGGAGTATGGGGCGAAATGGGTGCGCGATCGCAAAATAACCTGTGCTCTCATTAATCTACTTTATTTTCTCTCACTAAATGTTTATCTTCGTCGGTCGTCTTAACGGCCTCTGAGCCCTTATCTCTCTTGTATGTCTGTGTATGTATATATATATATAGAGTACCAGGGAAAAGAAAACTGTAGTGATTTCTCGTATGTAACATTTATACGTGTACACGGTCGCGTATACTTTTATTTACCGATGGAAATTACTAGAACGGAAAAATTCGAACCGGTGAATACGATGTCTATTGATCACATTCCTGAATGGAATCTCGAAGGGTACATATATATAAATATACGTGTAGACACTTATAGGCGAATGCGATATTTTACTTAACATTGATCATTTGACGACATGTGTAATTTGTATTTTACCAATGTCTTGTGTAAAATGTTTATAAGATTAAGAAATATATAGCTTATTAATTGAGCAGTCTTTGAATTTTATTTAAAGGAGTAATATAAAATTATCGATTGTCAATTTACAATTTGATATTTATAAGACATGACCTGAATATCGGAAGATTTTTCGTTCCATTTTTATCTCGTGAACTTTTTTTCATACATATAATTGATTTAATTCCGTCGGAGATTTATCTTTATTAATTATACCACGTAATTTCTTACACACACGTATATATACCTTCGAATTTTTTTACGAAATCAAATTTATCTTTATTGGATTACTCTAACAACATTTAGATACACGACTGATAACAAAAAAACACATGTTTTACTTTAAACGTTTGCGATAACATTATATAGCGACGTAATATTAAATCAAATGTTCTATACAATAAAATATAAAAATGACTGTTTATTTGTCACGCTATATCCTATCATTTTACCCAAGCCAAACAAACATTTCATGCTTTATCGTTATTTCCCAAATTTTATATATTATATAGCATTCGCGTATATATAATCCTTTTCCCAATTGCAACAAAAAGCATCAGCGTGTGATTTTTATTATTGCTCTCTCTTTCTCTCTCTCTCTCTCACACACACCGCTTGTGATAACGATCGTCACATATATATAGCGAACAGCAGTAGCAGCATCAGCATCAACGGAATCGATCTATACCTATCCACTCGCGTCGCAGACGCAATAAAACAATGGCGCGAGCGCTCGCTTGGCTCTTTAATCGCGGATTAATCTCGCGCTCATTCCACTTTATCGCTCTCCGGCGCGATAACCACTCGCGTATATATATATATATATATATATATATATATATATATATATACTTTTCGCAAAAGTAAAAGAGAAGGAAAAAATGGGCGCTTGAATGCCCGGGACTAACTCCCTCGACGAGAGAAAGCGAACGAGCAAGCGCAAGCTAGCTCAGAGCAGCTGCCGCCGCGGGAGACTCTCGTTTCGCCCCCGATCTTTTCATTATCTTTTTGCGCCTTTTTTCATCCTCGTTAGGAGAGCTACCAGGCGCTGTACTGCTCGTCTTCAAAAGAATCACGGTGGCGTAAGTTCAGGGAGTCGAGTGAGAAATTTCAGTAATTATATGGTTGTACAAAGGGTCGATGATTCCTCTTGGGGGGACAGCGACGTTGTTGCACGACCGAGCTTTTTCCTTTCTTCTTTCTTTTTTTTTGTTTCAGAATGATTTTTTATACGTGGTATAGAGAGAGAGAGAGAGAGAGAGATAAAATTGGGTATGTACTACTCGCGATGTCTGAGTAGTATAAATGTGGGCATTGTGCGAGGGAAGGAAAAATAAACTGGAGGTCGTTAACCCACTTATAGTGTATATGCATGTATATGTATATATGTATACCTCTTGGTATTCGAGCTCCGTTTGCTGTAGTGTACAATATCAGATTTCAAAGTTTTACAAAATTCGAGGCGAAGGAGAAACGCCACAAGCCTATACTACTACTGCTTTGGAAGTTTAAGTTTATTGTTAACGTTTTTTTTTTCGAGATTTCGTGATTGGTAAAGTGCCATTGAAAGCACTTCTCAATTTAAACATAATTATTAGTTAATTGGTGCGAGATTTTGTTGATAAAACCTGAGATGCTATTAATTCATTTTAATTAAAAAAATACTTTTAGAGATGGTCACGTGAATTGCAAAGATTTTTAGATTAATTGACAAAAAATGAAATTTTTCAAGCAGTTTTAAAAAGAAAACCTTCGTTTTTTCGTAAGGGTTACCCGTAGTTATGATATTTTTGTACTCTTGAGAGATAAGATTAAGAGACTACCAGACATTGTTACAACAATAAAATTTTGTCAAAAAACATTAATTCCACCTGCTTTATGATTATTATCGACGCGTCAATGTTTTCCCCGGAAATCCCACAGATTGTACAACGTCGTCACACATCTCTCGCTACAATCAATCATAACGTGCTCGCATCATGCTCTCATCGTGCAGACGATAATACCTGCACACGTGGACATTTTTCCACGTTGGCCGATAGCAAAATCCGTTTTTTTTTTCACAACCAAACAAAATCACAACATTATTCTCGAGATCTCTACCTCTGACTCTTACACACACATATATAACCCAATCAACCTATAGTTTACCGAACCAACGCAGAAGAAATTCGTAATATATTTACCATAACATCGTCACAAACCGCCTGCGACGAGAATTCGCGTATATGTGCAAATCTCACAAACGCTGCAAAAAACTTCGAAAAATGGAGTCAAAAATTTTTTTTCGACGACACCTTCCATTAGGTTTTTCTTGATCGTTAGGATGTCTAGAAAAGATATCTATTGTTGAACAAAGTCCATCGAAGGGTATCATTTTTCTGGGGCCAATAATTAATCAATTGTTTAAAAATGATTAATAGTAGCTGTAGTTTAGTTCTAAATAATTCCTCCAAAAAAAACTTAATAAAATATCTGGAAAAAAAATGAAATTAAAGAGCGAGAGCTCTCCAGATCTATTTTCAGAATTAGAAAATGTTGAATCCTTCAAAAGTTTCGTGAATTTGAAGTTGAGCCTAAAATACACCAAAACGGTGTAAAAAGGTCAACAATTGTCCCAGCCATTGATCATGTGTACTTTAGGCTCAACTTCAAAATCGAAACTTTTGAAGGATTCAACATTTTCTAATTCTGAAAAAAGATTTGAAAAGCTCTCGCTCTTTAATTTTATTTTCTTTTTTTCCAAATGTTTTATTAAGTTTTTTTTTGGTGGAATTATTTAGTACTAAACTAGAGCTACTTTTAATCATTTTTAAACAATTGATTAATTATTGATCCCAGAAAAATGATACCCTTCGATGGACTTCGTTCAACAACAGATATCTTTTCTAGACACCCTAACCAACAAAAAAAAACCTAATGGAAGGTGTCGTCGAAAAAAAAATTTTGGGTCCATTTTTCGAAGTTTTTCGCAGCGTTTGTGAGATTTGCACATTAACCTCGCGCGTTGCACGAGCGGCAGCTCGCGTGTCTGCGAACAAAGCAGGAAAACAGCAGCAGCTTACTACAGGCACGCGCTCGAGTCCGTTTTCACGGATCAATTAACGCCAATCGAAAAGCGCGTATATACACACATCGCGCGAACGCGAGAGAACAATCGTAGGCCACACGCGTGCATCGCGCGCATACCTAACTATCTATGGGTCCCCTTCTTCTCCATCCCGCTATATACGGTCACACACTTGTGCCACTTTGTGTGTCTTTTATTGCCGGCTGTGTCAATGCGGCATTTCGCGAATTCGGCAGATTTCTCGGTAAGAATGTGTGAATTGTTGTGACGGTAGCTGCTGCGTGTGTATATATATATATGTGGAATTCTTCGGAAACTTTGCCTGGTTCCAAAAACGACCAAAATTAAATTTGGAGGCACACCTCTAAAGCAATGTTTTTCTTATTCTATGGGTCATATGAGAGACGATAAGAACTTGGGGCCAAAGAAAATGGCCTTGTGACACCCTTTTATCGTCAAATCAATTTTTCTTCTGGGAATTTAACATGGCAAAAATTGACGAAAAGTAGTCATCAATCGTCAACCAATATTAACATTCCAAATATGTCAACGAATTTGTAAATTTTAATTGTATAAGTACAAGAATAGAGCTTCCATTTAAGGTAAAGATGGTTAAAATCGAACAATTCAGTGCAATGTTACATACATTTGAAAATCATCTAAAATGACGAAAATGAGCGTTTTTTTCTAAATTCACGAAATTTTTAAGATTTTCATTGTTTTTCGTCATTTTTACGATGTTTAAATGCATGTACTCTCTAAAGTTGAATTAGTGAGAAATCCACTATGTATTGGGATTCACTAATTCTATGCTGCAGCACTTCTCACTAATATATAGTGGATTTTTCACTAATTCAACTTTAGAGAGTAACTTTGCACTGAATTGTCCGATTTTAACCATCTTTAGCTTAAATGAAAGCTCTATTCTTTTACTTTAACTATTAAAATGTACAAATTCGTTGACATATTTGGAATGTTATTATTGGTTGATGATTAATGACTACTTTTTGTCAATTTTTCCCATATTAAATTCCCATAAGAAAAATTGATTTGACGATAAAATTCTTATCGTCTCTTATGTGATCCATAGAATAAGAAAAAAATGACTTCAGAGGTGTGCCTCCAAATTTGATTTTGGTCGTTTTTGGAACCAGTTTAGGGCAAAGTTTCCGAAGAATTCCAGATATATGTATATAGAATATAGTGCGAATTGACGAATGTATGGACAGGGAGGTGCGATCATTGGATGTTCCATGGTATAAGGAGAATACTGGGGAATGAGATTTGGTTGGTTGATTTCTGTGAAATGAATATGATTAGGAGGTAGAACTAGATATCATCAAGTGCGTTTTGTTGAAAATTTCAATAACATATTTGTGGTATGAGAAAGAAGATAAAAAATGGAGCCATTCTATGTAATTATATTTATATACAAGCTATTGAAATATACGGTTGTCGTAGCATTTTCATTAAAAAATATGTTGATGTTTGGTTCAAAGCACTATTATTATATAACACTTTCAAAATGAAATATCCGATCAAAAACTTATTTTATGAGGTAAAAAGATGGAGAATGCCCTAGAAGTGATATTGACGTCACACACGAAACGAAAAAATATAGAGCTTTTTACTATGCATCATCATATTCAACCAATTTAGTCCTAAAAAAAATTGCTTCATTTTTTTCTCAATATAAAATTAAACATAAATGTATAAATATATATCGAAATATAATCTATCTTTTATTCTAAGAAATATATCTATAATAAAACTATTCCACAAATTAGGTGTATGGCCGAACAACCTGCAGTCAAGGTATGTTATACGACAAAAAATGAGAAAAGAATCCATTAAGTAAATTAATGTTTTCCTTCAAATTTATAAAGTGCACTGTTGTTTTCCTAGGTATTTTTGAAAAATTGGAGCAAAATAATTAATTCAGCGAACGAATCCCACATATAGCGTCGGAGAAGAATAACATCAATAGAATATAATTGCATGTAACATTCATATTACGAGCTTGCGCCAGTATAAGAAATCGACAGCTCAATAAAACACAAACCATACATAATCAAACAGCTATACGGATGAAACGCGAAGGTAGAGGGGTGGGGAGGGATTCAATAAGACGACGTGTAAAGACATCTCATGAATGAGTCATTATACAGCTTATCGACAATTCATTGCCCTGTCAGTGTATATATATATATATATATATATATATATATATATATATATACGCGGTGCACGTATAGAGAGCGCTATATATATATATTGGCAAGACGAGTGGGTAGCAAAAATAGTGCATACAAGATTATCAGTGCACATACGCATGCTTATAAGGCACTCGCAGACGCTTTTATCGCGCGCGCGCGTGGATTGTACAATGTTGACGCAAAAAGCTGCGCTCGGCGCGTATACGCGTATATATAATTTCGGCTGAAATTCGCATGTATACACGCACTACAGCCTTCGAGAGATAACTATACTGTGCAAACGCGCGATACGCACGCGAGTTTCATTGAGCGCGTTATTCAATCGTTGGGGAGAGATTTATTTCGAGCGCACGCGCGCACGGAGATGCAATCGACGCGAAATATTTCCAACTTTTTTTTTTAACTCTGGAAAAACCAAACTTGTTCGACACGAAGAGAAAGAGAGAGAGAGACTTTCCGACCGTAAAACATTGGCTTTAAATCATCGCTCGAATTTCACGCAGTTTGATCCTTTCGACGATGATGGGGTAGTCGTTTTTCATTCTATATGTTGCGCAAATATTTTCTACGCGAATAATTTTATTAAAAAAGAGCAACTGTTTTTCGTGATCGTGTCTGCCTTTTTGTTCAATATTTTACACCGCAGATTATGAATTTGGTTTGAAATACTGAATTTAATATGTTGTTTGTATAGTAGAATGGGGTTTTTAGGATTCTTAATATTTTAGATTGTAGAAAATAGCGCAGTGACAAGTAAAGCAATTCATTAAGTAATAAATTTAATCAAATAACGGAAAACTTTTATGGGTCAGACCTGACCTGAACTTTTTCGGATTGGAAATTTACGATCCACTGATTAAGAGTTATTACTTATCGCCGTATCTTCGTGACAAATATTTTTTATCTCGTACGGAAGCCCTATGATTCGTATTTACGACAACAATATTCTGTATTTTTTAGCATTTACAGGGTCCACGTGAACTTTTCGCTTAACAATATTGCAGCTTCAATACTGTTATATTAGCTTTCAAACAAAAATAGGAAAATGAAAATTTAGACAAATTATTAACTTAAGCAGCTGTAATAAGTACATATATAACTTTAAAGGCTATAACTTAAATATGACAATTTATCTTTATATTTAAAATATACAAAGCTAGCTTTTCAACAATTTTACTAAAACGTTAAATTTGGAAAACCAATTCGAATTCTTCTAGCAGCAATGACATCAATACCACAACAGTTAAAAAATTAAATAATTCATACTACTTCTCATTTCTTTTTTCCATTGGCCCACAAAACTAAAAAAACTAGTCATTTATTCTACATTATCACTATCATACTCTACTCGAAACTATTTCCAATCCCAACCTCACCATCAACATACATAGCTCTCTATTCAACCACCAAACCTCTCGACAAACACATAACCCAAAGTACAAACGTACTTACTCTCCGCGCGCGCATGAACGACGCACATCCCAAAAAAAAAACAACACCAACGCGCATTCTTTCATACGGTAGCACCTGCGTGCGTATACATAACTCCGCATCGTAAATGGGCGTGTACCCAAAGCGACGTCAATCGCTCGAGATCCGCCATAAAATCCAGCATATATAACAGCGTTGATCGACAACAACAATCGCTATGAGCACTTGTGCTACCGCTCATTAATCCCTAAAACACCTCGAACCAAATAATGAAAGAAAAAAAAACAACACACACATACACAAAAGCATGCCCTTCCTCTATATCCACATAAAGAGTCCCTTCCAAAAAAAAGGCTGTTGACCATATACTCGACCTCATCGTATCGATCGATTTCACGAGTGCTGCCCCTCCCCCCTCTCTCATGGTTATTACTCGGCCCATAACCGCACACTTCACCGAGCTCACACGAATTGTCTCTCTCTCTCTCTCTTGCTCTGTCTACTGTACCTATATATATATCGGATTCTGCTCGCCGTGGCGGCGGCGGCGGCAGCGGCGACGACCCATTCAAAAGCTTCTGCGCGGCTATATAGCAGTGTGGCGATTGTGTGTGTGTATACACGCTCCACTCCCAGAAATGGGAACGTTTTCACGTTTGTTCAAAAGGCCGTCGAGGCCACTCGCGCGAGCGAGCACAACATATGTATATACCTGTATATGGTGGATATGTGTACGTGTCGCGTGAGCATATATATATATATACCACACATCGGTTCACTGGATTTTTTACACGTATATGCACACGCGTGTGTCGCGCGGGTTTGTTTGGGTTATGTGCGGATATATTTTCAGACAAGAGTGTGAGGATGTGAGAGAGAGAGAGATTAGTCTTTTAACGGGTTGTGAAACGAGTATGCGCTCTTGTCATGCGAGTACAAGTTATATATATATATACTCAGGTGCGCAGAGTTATTATTTTTGTACTGCCATTCGATTTTAGGCACACAGGTTTTTGATGAATGAGGAGGTTTCATGGTATGGATTTGGGGTCTGATGAAATATGGGATTTCGAATAGGAGATTATGGATTTTGTATATAGTTCGTGGAGGGATAAATTTTGAAAGTGAATCAAAATGCAAAGGTTATTGATTTTTCATTTTGGTATAACTTTTAAAATATTGGTAGTTATATTTTTATAGATAATTATATTATACTTATACGGCAAAAATTGAAATTACCAAGTATTTTTCATCTAAAGCAATGTTCGAAAAAGAGAAATATAATAAAAATAAACATGTAACTAATAGCTATTTCTGATCAGCACCTAACTTTTCATCTGAATTTTTTACATTTATTATTAACGATTTTTTTCTGGCAACTAATAAGTCTGATAGAAATAAAGTTTGTATCGCTTTAAAATAACCCCCACGTATCATTAACAACTCATACATATCACATATATACCAAGCTTTTCTCATCCAAATTTAACCAGGACCAAAATGTGCCATCGTACAAGACAATTTTTCACATTTTATCCTACGCTTATCATATATACTCAACGCAAAATTCTCATCAGAGCAGATAATTACAGCGATTCGCGCAAACATTCCTCCGCCCTTACAGCGCACTTCGCTCTCGCGCTCGCAGTACATGTATATATATATACACACGCCAAAATAGCCCAATTACAAAACCCCACAAGGGAATCCAACCCGTATATATACACGTTCAAGCTCTCGCTCACTAAATCGTGACGAACATTGCGAAGCAACGATACATATACATGCGTATAACCCACCTCTCGCGATTTCTGTCACACGGAGAGAGAGAGAGAGAGAGAGAGAGAGAAGCTCTCACACATATAGCCTGCGTGCGAACTATTAGACGCAATCACGCGAACGCTGGACCCAGCACACATATATATATATATATATAAGATATATAGAGTCGACGACGACGACGCGCTTGCGCGAGCTGCTGGAAAAACAAGCAAACTCCCGCAAAAGTAGGAAGCGACTCGTTACGCCGGCAATTTTGCCAGAGCGCAGAGAAGAATATATATAGTCGCGTAGTCGTAGTCTCGGCCGTGAAGAATGAGAAGCAGAAGAAGAAGAAAAGAAGGAGCGAGGGAGCGAGTATATGACTGAGTAAGAGAGAGAGAGAGTCACGAGAGATGAGGACAAAAGCGCAAAGAACTTATACACATCTCTGATTCGCTATGAGTTTACTGTCTCTTTCTCTCTCTGGACGTGCTTTTTTTTCCTAGTGTAGCGACGTTTCGTTATATATTTTTTTAGTTTCTAATTTGCAAACGAAACGGCGAAATTTTTTAATGGAAAGAATTAAAAAATTAGAGGCTTGCAGGGGTTGCGTGTCTCTCTCTCTCTCTTTGCGCGAGCGTGCTTATACACATATGCTTTTATCGCCAACTTTTTCTCTATCTTTTAGTATTCTCCAAATCCAAGAAGTATACATATATAGATATAAGCACTTAATAGGAGTTTATTTTATCAACAAAGTCGTACTTACTTCTTTGCAAGTAATTTCCATTTAAATAACACTTGAATATTCTTTAATAACACGTATAAACAGTGCGAGAGCACGCGCGCGCGCGGGCACGAGGGGGGTCAGGCCAACTTTTTAATACTGTTCTCAACTTGGACAGTGCGTAAAATCGTATACTCAATTTGGAGAATGAAATTTTCCCATTAAAAAGCTGAACTCCATTTCGCTTTAATGAAAAAGCTCACTAGAGAAGAAGAAGAAGAAGAAGAAGAAGAAACAGAAGGAAAAAAAATGAAGTATATACTTGGAGAAAGTTCATTTGGGTAGCTTGAGAGGTAATTCTGAAAATGATGATTTCGAAATTATTAAAGCTGTCTTACAACTCGGTTGTACTAACTGTGTAATCACGTGGTAAATGATATTTTGTTGCAATTCCAAATGCAGCAAAATGAGAGCATCGTCAAATTGAGACGAGCTACAATTTAATCCATCGTAATTGAAAATATTTATAGATATTTTTTTTAAACAGTGAAATTTCTTCAGCTCAACTTCGTGAAACCCATAATTCATCAGATACAAATAAACTAATGTTTATAAAGATTATCAAAAAATCATCGTACTCTCTAAAGTTGAATTAGTGAAAAATCCACTAATGATTAATTAAAATTGCTCCACCGAAACATTAGTGAATATTCACTAATTAAATAGTAAATATTCACTAATTCTTAGTGAAAATATCCACTATTCAAAATAGTGAAACTCCTCTTTTTTAATTAGTGGATAGTTCTATGTATTTCCACTAAGAATTAGTGAATATTTACTATATCATCAGTGAATATTCACTAATGTTTCAGTGAAGCAATTTTAACTAATCTTCAGTGGATTTTTCACTAATTCAACTTTAGAGAGTATCAAAGCTATAAACAATTACACTACAAAAAAATAAATTTTCTAACATTCTCATTAAAAATTCAACCTAGCCTCCTCTCTTCTCTTCACATTTTAACTCTTAAAATTTCCTTCAACACACCTAACGAACCCCTCCACCTCATTTCAATAATAAAAATCTTAATTCCAACAAAACAGACGAAGCGCGCACACTATACATACACTAAGAGAGAGAGAGAGAGACCCAAGCCACTCGCTATTACGTGCCTTCAGAGTAGAATGAAAATGCGCCTCACCCAAGACGCGCACGAGCTATATATATATACGACTCGAAGAACAGACGGCGGGCGGTGGCGAAATCCGCGGGGAAACACGACTCGCAAATTAAATATGGCGCGCTCGCGCGTATACACGTATATATATATATATAGAGGTGTACGTGAGGGGTCGAGTCGCGCAGGATTCTCGCGCTCCAATTCGTTCGCTTAATTCAGCCAGCTGTTGTTGTCGTCGTCGTCGTCGTCGTTACACTTACACGCGCCGCGTATCTAAAGTGTGTGGCGGTGGCGTGAGAGAGGGAGTGAGAGGTTGTGGTTAAGGTGCGCAAGCGTGGGAGTACTCGAAGAGAGAGAGTTTTCCGGACTCGTGTAAATCTTCGGATGGCTAATTGGTTTAGTCGCCAAATCAGCGAAGGTATTGTATTATATTTATGTTGTTGTTGTTGGTGGTGGTGTTGTTGCTGTTATGCGGGGTGGTGAGAAGAATTTTGTAACTTATAACGAAGTGACCATCGATGTTATAAGGATTTATGATGTACGAATCGGCGTAGAAAATTTGTTTTAATTCGGTTCTAACCATTAATTGTTGTAAAAAATACAATAGATTTATTGTATACCATTATTAGGAAATGCATTTCTATGAATACAGAGGAAAACAATGTTACGAAATTGATAAGAATACAGTGATAAACATTGTGTGTAAGATTATATCTAAGCTAAGTAGTCTCTATTGACACGTGTTCAAGTTTTATCGAGTACTTTTGTGTATATTGCTGTCTATCAATTTCTATTTCTATGTTTTGATCGAACATTCTATACTGTTCTATATTTGTCTGTCCATATATCAAAATATTGACATTTATTTTGCATTTTAAAAGTTATAAACTCCATTCTAAACAGTTAAGGTACAACAAATTTTATCAAAATTAACTCTGATTAAAAAATCATTTGTACAACTTGGGTACGAGAAATATTAATGTACTTCCTCTAAGATACGTCAGATTCGTAAGTACTGCGAGAGTATATATATATATAATATGAGGGCTTAAGTGTAGATAATGTTATATACATAGTCTAAAGTAAACAAACTATTATGTGACGTAAACTCTGATACTCGAATGAAACTATATAGCATCAGCTGGCAGTTCATTCATAGGTAAATTACTTTAAAGTGCGCATGCACTTTGCCGGTATTCCCAACTAAGGATATAACCGTTGCGCCATTAAGACAACCCAACGTTTCCAAGATATCGTTTTTTTATTAACTTATAAGATTATTGTGCAATAATCTAATTAGATACTTACTATAATTGCATTATATTTACCATAAATGGTGATTAAACTTATCGAATATTGTTATATCGATATACCGATTTCCTTCGGAAATTGCCACTCAAATCAATAGAAATCTTTATTTTGGCATTATTCTTATTTTTCAATTTTTACAGTCTCATAAACACAAATAGTTACCAAAAAAACCCTTATTACTGTATTTTCCACATCCGATCCTCTTAAAAAAAGAACCCCCCAGTTTTTCCGTTCGGATATTTCTTGCAAATCAAGATCACTTATTTGATCACTTTACACATATGAGCCGCCGACTATTCTTAACTACATACGCTCTGTTATATATACCGCGTTATATATCTTGTGCCCCGCGGTTACGTTTTTCTCTCCTTTCTATATCCATCCGGCCATTCGCCACTTCGAGAGAACGCGCGCGCGTCTCTAAAGCTCAGCATACACACACACACACACACACACACATACATAGACATCTCTCAAATACGTCTCCAGTCGTTTATATATACGGTATTAATGACAAAATGAAGTATAGTTATACTTTCGTAGCTATATACACGGTCGCCAGCTTAATTAAACTGTCGTCTCTTATTAAGTTAATCTCGCCTGTATATATATATATATGTGTGTGTACCTAATGAAAAAAAAAGCTTGACGAAGGTTCTTAGCGCATTATTATCCCCTCTCTCCTTTTCGAAAACACCATCAACCAACAAATTGAAATTGAAAAAATATAAGAATCCCCTTCGCACAGACGTCAAAAGGAACAATTTCTATATATACTCTCAACCTCTATATACAACTCATCTATTTTTCACTTCCCCACGTCGTCCGCCCGCACAAAAGATCAACGATTCATATATCCGATCCCTCGCACATATATACCAAGCGTCCGAATTCCCGTCCAATCGTTTGCTATACATATATATATATATACCATTGCCCACTCGACGACGAGCGACCACAAGCGAGATTTCATCCACCTCCGATTCGACCACGACGGATCCACGCGGTCGGCGTAACCCGATCGAGGCCTACATTTCGGTGGTCTTCGTATATCTCTCGATGTATACATACACACACACACACACATACACGTATACATACGCGGTGGCGCGGTACAATCGAGGCAATGCGCACAGGTCAGGCGAACTCTGTTATACACCGCACAGGGAACGACGACGACGACGGCGACGACGACGACGACGACGACGAGTATATGTATACGTACGAGTAGTAGTAGTAGTAGTAGTAGTAGTAGTAGTAGTAGTAGTAGGTATAGCAGAGTCGAGCTAGCCGCTCTCTCGCTCTCGGTCGGAGTAGTCGTTGAGTCGTGTTATATCTAGTTTATACGACGTACATTAGGCATGAATGGCATCTACTCTGCGCGCCTGAATGAGAGCAATTTAGACTTCTTTAGGCTGCTTAATCGAGTAGGAAGTCACATCAGCCGCATAGGTGATAACCTACACAAGGCGTCCCCATATACAGAGAGCGCGACGACGACGACGACGACGACGACGACCAAGAGAGAGAGAGAGAGAGAGAGAGTGAATGCGAGTCTTGTCTTTGGATACAATGCGGCGCTAACGTTAAAATCACGGGCTCCCGTCGTCGATCCCTTCATATCCCCTACCTCCGATGTGAGCTTGCGCGACGGCTTGACACGACGGGTATATATATATATATATATATATATATATATATATATACGCGCGCACCTTTTGTCTCACTTACACTTACGTATATATAGCTGGAATGTGGATAGCGAAATTTAAAATCATTTTATTTAGTTTTGGGTATATTTGTCATGGTTTTAGAAAAACTTTTTTTAATGCCTTAAACGGTAGCTTTAAATGAATAATAATTATTGATTACGAAATAATACAACGAGTGGATTGTCATCTTTCAGTTATGAGGGACAGTGAGATGTTGCCAAATGCGTGAATAAAATCTTTTGTTCAAATTATATCTGAAGAATACAGAGAATTTGGGCTACGATTAAATAACAACATTATGCTTAGAAAACAACCATTTACGCAACTTATATATATGAGTGCAAATCCTATATAAAAACGTCATTTACGAGTTTCATTAAATATAATAACTATTAAAGCTTCATAAATTCAGGACCCAATTATACATATAGATTGACAAAACCTATACATTAACTGCCTAGATAATTTTCGTATCCCTTATTATTTAAATTAACATACAACACTGTTCCACCTTGCTAACCAAAAATTTAACCATCCGAAAAAGAAACATCGCTCTTTTATCTCAAACCCCTGCATACTCGGTGCGCGGGGGCACGCGAGAATCTTGAAAAAAGCTTCAAGACACCTTCTTCTCGCGCGCACACCACGCTCGACAATACACCCGTGCCGCTGCCAGCCACGTATACGTTCTTCCACCGTCTTATAGGTATACGCGGTACTGTATTATGTACGATACGATCAATTTCGCGGCTATACAAAAGACAGAGCTGACCCGCTTCTCAATCTCTCTCTCTCACTCTTTCTCTCTATCTTCTATATATCTTCTCTCTGTCGCCCATACTTTTGCTTTTTAGTTAATTATAGTTGATACTTAGTTATCCCTGGACCGCGCATTGTTCTCTAAAGTGACGCACAAGAGCGGAGGAGTGAGCCTCAATGGGCGTCACGCGCTGTACCGCGTACACACACATACACACATACACACGTATACGTGTATATATATATATATACGTATACACGTCTACGTACGCGACGTAATCGCTTCTGTCGTGCCGGCCACGACTGCTACCGCGCGGCGAAGAAATAAGCAGAGGAGAGAGAGAGAGAGAGAGAAGCATGCGGAGACGCAGTCGATTTTCGTGAACCCGTTTGTATATGGCGCGAGTCTAGGGCGCGTGAATTTACCGATGTAATGGAAAGGAAATTTTAGCATTGCCGAGCGGTGAACAAACGTTTAGTTTTTTTAAGATGACATTGAAATGTGTATGGATGAAAATCGATAGGGTAAGAACGAAATTTCGGACGTAACAATATTTTTTAGAGGCACTGTGGTACTGTAGTTAAATGAACTATATAGTATACTAAATAAAGAAAAAATAACGATTGGTAATTGGTATTTTATTATTATTAAGGAGTCAAAATTACTGGAATTGTTCAAAAATTTCACAAAAGTTTTATTAATTTTTAGTAAAAATGAGGGGTTAAGAAAAATTTAAAGTACCTTAATAGAAAAGGGATTTTCGTTCAACATAAGTTTAAGTTCTCATTATGTAAGAAAAAATAGTAGTTTTTAATGTAATAAATAATCTAAAATTTAATTAAAACTGTAGAGTAGCTGAAATAAGTGTTGAAAATAATGATTATAAAGTTGAAAACGTTTAATTAAAAAATTTTGAAAATCAGAATTTTATCAAATGTATCCGAGAAAAGTCCCGAAACGAAACACATGATAAGAATCCTAAAATTATTTTCGTCCAACATTTTAATTACCGAAATTCTCAAATATCATTGTTTATTATTATTCAATATAAATTATCAAATAAACCATACTAATGTAAAACGAAAGGACCATGTCAAAAAAAATAGTAATCGAAATCGAAGGAAAAGCCGTGATAAATATAAAGTAGAACGCGAGATAACAGCAACTTCACACCAGCAGCCGCGTCCGCGCTGCCACAGTAACTCGCCGGTGGCGAATTGAGGCTGATTATAGGGGATTACGCGGGAAACGCTCGCAGGTAATTACGAAAGACGCTATACTCTGCCGTCGCCGCCGTCGTTGTCGCGTGCTCGCGAATTTCCTATTCTTCTTATACATGACGTCACGGGAGTATTACATCGATACGTGTATAAACATATACGCGTGTGCTTATCGCGTGGAGATAGAGGTCAGTCGTTAATGCCGATCGCGGTGAAAAAAGGAAAAAAAATGACGCTCGCGCGAAACCCCCGGAAATCTAGTTTGATCGTGCGGAGAGTCGATTGAAGTGTGAGCTGTAACTTGGTTCAATTGAATGGAACTTGATATCAAAGAGTATTGTAAAGATTTTTTTTTCTATAGAAATAAATTTATATATAAATTCGTGGTAATTTGAAAAGTTTTCGGCTTGGTTTTAAATAATATAGATGAATGTTTTAATGTGTAGCGCGAGGTCGAAAAATTTTTCGTAATATTTTATTGTATAAAATTTTTGCTTGGTAAAATGATATCAATTTTTTTTCAGTTTTTAGTTATATTTAGTTGTTGGAGTGTGAAAAACGTAATTTCAGTGAAATGGTCGTTAAAAGCGTGTTAGAGTTCTTTACGAGGAAAGCAGTAAATTTCTGAATAATGATTTATGGACAATCAATGGAAATAAAATATTTTTCACTGTTACATATAAAGTTTTAAAAATCCATTTTTGACTTTTATGTTTTTCATATATGCCATGTACTAACTAAGTGGAAAATAAAAGGCGAAAAAGTTTTTGTAACAAACAACAATTTTACACAAAATTAACTGCTACTCATAAAACTCAAAAGTAAAATACAAAACAAACAAAAAATGTTTCCTTGACAAAGTCCTTCAAACAATTACCATAACTAACCGCGTATTAAAATTAACATTTAAACCATCAATACCATTCCACTTTAAAACTACCAACAACAAAAAAACTCACGAAAAATTACTTTTTTAATTTCGACAAAACAACGTAACGAACAAATTCATTCTCATTATAAAAAAAAAAGAAAAAAAAACAACAAAAAAAAGAACACATAGCGCACCATCCACTTCACTATATTACAGCCTCACGCTCTGTCCGTGTAAATAATTGTTCGGCGCGGCGGAGGAAGACTGGACGACGAGTACGCTTTGCACTAGCAGCAGGACGCGTATAGAGCCGATAAGACGAGGGCGCGGGATTTTCGATCGGCGCCAGATCCGATTCTCATCTCGCTTAAGGAGAAGGGGGGACGGACTAAGAACACCGACGTCGATTTATATCGGCTCACGACAGGCCATAGACGTCAGTAGGTATATACAGAGAGAGAGAAGCGATAAGGGGAACATGGCGTGTGTTGACCGATGTTACTCGATGGGCTTTTTGCGCGTGAAATGAAGCGTTCGATTTTGATTACTATACCAGCGAGCAATTATGCGGTGTGGCAGGCTGATGAGAATACGTGAATTCTAAGGTTGTATAGCGGTTGATTATTTTCGCTTGTTAGTGAGTAGTAATTGTTGTTGGAATAAAAATGTTATTCTTATTGTTTTTTGAGATAAAAATTCGAGATTATTTTTAAATCGTTTCGGAAGTATTGGAAAATCCCTGCTTTTATTAATAATATATAGAAAAAATTTTACTTTGAAGGTTTCTTGTCAATGTTTTTCTTAAAAGTTGAAATATCAAATCAACAAGATTAAATATCGCGATTACAACAATTCTAACAAATTAAATTAGCCTTATCAATTTTCAGTCAACGCGGTCTACGTTTATCAAGCCTTTAACGTACTTCCCCTTTAACTGAAACTTTCGTTAATGAGATTAAACCCCAATGAGACTGAACAATTTAATCTTGACGAATGAAGAACAAATTTCTTCCATTTTCATTATAATTTCATTGACACAAAAAAGAAGCGCCACATTCAACGTATATGTAGCAGTTATAAAGCTGAAAGATCGTCAAAGTCTCGAGGTCCAGACAGAGAGTAATCAATAAATTATATGTGATTTATTTCTATTTCAGTTTCTTTTTCAAATTAAGTAAGTACCACGTACGCAGCCGTACTAAAATACTAGTCTCGCGAAAATTACATAATAATCCTCAATAAATTCTCCAACATTATCATTGCGTAATCCATTTATCGCAATATAAATTGCAAAGCCGCCAAAAAATACCGAAACTGCGAAAAATAGCCAGACATTGATTCATCTCCGATTTCTTCGAAAGCAAATGAAATCGTGTGTATTATTCTTTATCACTCACTCCACACTGTATATATATATATATATATGCTGCAATCGTCATCGTCACACGGTTTCAAAAAAATCAAGAGAGAGAGAGAGCAAAAGCCTATAGACGATTGCGAAGTAGCTCTGCGCCCGCACTTCTACGCTATCAATCGCATACGCGAGTACATATATATATGTACATATATACATATATATAGATTACACCGAATCGATCACGACATTCTCGCCTAATTTTTCGCGCGTGCAATAGTCTCTCTCACTCGTTCTCACTCGAGGTACACAACATCCAACAATTTCTACATTGATTATTCATCCGCGATCGGTCCTCGACGAGCGTATGCAGCAGGAAACGACGATAAAATAACAAAAAAAAAGGAAAAGAAAGAACTGGGTCGTGTAAATATTTTCCCTCGCACGTGCAATTATGGAACTTTACCAGCGAGCGTTTCGCAAAGTGCCTTTTTATCGATCGAACGCACGTCACTCTCTCTCTCTCCTTAACACCTCGAATCTCTCACCGTCGTCGAGATCAGATCAGGACGCGATGATAATTCGCTGATTGGATTTTTCGAGAGGTACGCGCGATTCAATTTGCCTAGGCAAATCGCGACTTTTTTTACCGCACTTCGCGACAAGAGAGAACGCAAGAAAGAGAGAGAGAGAGAGATAAGTCACTTTCCTTGTTGGTTTCCTCTCGAGGTTCCGTTCGCACTGATTGGCTTAAGGGTAGAGAACGCGCGGGTAAATCGAAGGGGGAGTCGGTGGTCGGCGGGGAGGAAAGAAAGATGTAGTCAAGACGTACCGTTGAGGGTCCGATGGTGATCGATGTAACCTGTTTAACAGAGAAGAACGATGAGATTAGCGAGAGATGTTGATTGGAATTCTAGATTTATAGGGGGAGAACAAGCGGACGAGGAGAAGTTCATCGGTTTGATGAATCGTTAATTAAGCGGAAAACAGTGTCGCAGATTTGAGAAAAAAAGCATATTTTTTATAATTTCAAGCAGTGTATGTATTTAAAAGTATCTTGGTTGTGTGATGAAAAAGTTAATTAAAAGGAGAAAATTAGTTTGTTACGTATAATTTGATTGAAATAGAAGAAGCTTGTGTGTGTGTTAGATATATTTGTGAAAGAGGCTTTTATTTTTACCCTTTCATTCGAATTTTTTGAATTGGAGCGAAGTGTGCCAATTATTTTTTTTATTTTTAGACGCGAGAGGCGCAGTATTAAATAATTTTTAAGTGGAATCGAGATGAAAATATTTTCGTTACTGTATCTGAAAACCGGGATAACAGAAAATATGACATTTTGCAACTATAGACTTGTATAATAGAGTTAAATGATTGAACAATGAAATAATCTATTTGCTCATTCACTAGGATACGTGTACATTCACAACTGCAGTTACTCCATTGTTATTGTCCGAGTTACTTTTTGTTTGTTTATAACATTTTTTTTCGCGTCGTTGATTCTTTTTTATGAGTAATTTTCGATTGTCAAGAAATTATATGAATTCTATTTCAAATGTGGTAAAGAATAGAAAATATTAAACGAAAAGTTTTGTTATTTCGAAAAACTGTTGCAAAACATCTGTATCATAATTAAAAGATTATTTCGTTATACTAGTTTTATATATTAAATAATTACAAAAAATATAATATATATTGATGTCAAGTACAAATTTAGAATTTCTGAAGATTAGTATCAATTTGAAACTCCTTTGTAAGTTACCGAAATTATAAATTTGTTAACTGCTGCAATTTTTCGCGAGCACGTCGATTTTATCTGTAATTGTATTAGTGAGTAAATGTCAGTATGCGCATGCTATGTGAGTTAAACTGAGCTAACCTTATTCTTCTGATTGAGCGAATTAACCTTTAAAGTTTGTGTTACTTCAAAATGTCTAGATTAGGGATCGCGTGAAAAGACATCGTTAGAATCAGCAAGACTATGATGCAAAAGGAACACGTACCCAAAGACGTTCATTCAAAACTATCTTTCTTCGAATAATTCAAATTTTGTATTTATTACGAAGGAAATATTCTCTTGTTTGATAAGAGTTTTATAAAAACAATAGTTATATCGATATATTTGAATATTACAAATTTTCTATTTTTTACTTTGAAACTTTTCTTTTTTGTAGAAAAAAAATGATCCATTATATCGTAATTTTACTTTGTACTCTTTATACATCGAAATTGAAGCTTAAAAAGCCGTTAAGCATTTTTTTAATAAAATTTTATCCCGAATTGCAGCAGTCAACGTGATTATTGAACTAAAAAGTTGTTAATACTTCAAAATATAAATTTAACAACAATTTTAATAACCATTATAATAACAAAATTATCGCGTGTGATACGAATAATTCAGCGAAGAAATAAAAAGAAAAAGAAACGTTGTTGATTCACTTTCTTTGAAAAACAGCGTATAAAAGTCATTTTCAAATTAACGATCGAGACATATCTTATGCATTCAAAAGAAGCAATTTCGTCCGTTTAAATTTGATCTCGTCGTCGTTGCTGCTGCTGCTGGCTCTCGTCGCTGCGTGTGTTTTATAACACTGGCTACACTTTTTTCTCTGCATTGAATCTAACGAAATCTCAGCCAAATTAATCACTATGTTCAAACATATTTTATTCACATGTTCTCCCATTAACTCTTCTGATCTACATCTCTTTCTCTGTATCTCGGCTATATATATATATATATATATATATATATCTACATATATATATATATACAGATTCCCGTGCGCATCGACGTCAACAGTCCGCACACTATATCAAGAGGTCTGTACTAGAAGTCATGAATGGAGAGTGTCGACGCCGCGTAACCTTCACAGCTCTTCCTTCACTGCTCCGAATCGCGCGTTATGGCACACTCTCTGCGTAAAATTCACGAGGTATAGAAGAATTCGGGCTTATTCCAGCCTCGTATCGTATTAGGTACACTGCCACGTCCAATTCGTCGCAGCGAAAATAGCCTACCACCAGTATGTATGTACGTCTGCCCTCTAGTATTACCTACGGTTGCCCAGTTGTGAATTAACAATACATCAGCGGTACTCTCAATCTACGTCTACAGACGTTCTAGGCACAGATTATTACACTCTCTGCGGGAGGCCGACACGACTGGAAAAAAACACTATTTTCGTTTCTGTGTGTTTTTTTAAATTTTTTTCGTCCTCTTTCTCGCCCTTTTTTATTTTTCCGCGCGCTTGTACACACCTCGTATTGTGAATTCACAAACGACGATCGGCACCAAAATTGACTATATAAAAATTAGATAAATCCAGCAGAGAGAAATTAGATAATGATAATAGGCGGAGGAACAGGCAGAGGATAGTTTATCGTGTAGTATGTAGCAGGTAAGGAAATGAAAGCTCTTTTGCAGATCAGCAGAGGTTTCGAAAACCTAGAATTTCGGGTTTCGATTTATGCGCACGTGTGGCTTAGTGCAGGCACAGGTGCATATACCTACTGCTGCTCTGCAAGCTCAAGCTAATTAAAGCGGTTAATCTGCGAAAAATTTCAATACGAGAGAGTGAGACAGAGAAAGAGAGAGAGAGCGAGAGAGAAACAGGGAGGAAGAGAGCGAGAGAGAGAGAGAGAAAGAGACCAACCTCCTCCTAGGTCGGACGTCGAATCCATGCTGTCAATCCCGTTGTCACACACATACTACATTAACAACTACTCCGAAGTCGGACATCGTTTGTTGAATCGGCCAGGCCCCTTCCTCGCGGCCCTCGTTGTCCAGCCTAGCTCTGTCCTTCTCTCTCTCTCTCTCTCCCTCTCTCTCTCTCTCTCTCTCTCTCTCTTTCTATCTCCCTCTGTCTCTCTTCTATTCTACGTTCGTTCGTTCGTGTCGCTCTGTGAGCGAAGCGCTGGCTGCTGCTGATGCTGATGCTGCTGCTGGTCGTTAGCTCCGAGTGTGCGGTGGCGGCGGCGACGACGGCAGAGGCGTCGTTACTATATGTGTCTCTGTGTGTGCACGAACGCTTGCGCGCGCGCGCTCTATGGGTGCTCTGATCCATCATCAAGATCTGACTCACGAGTAGGTACCAAAGTCGTGTTGAGATGAGTGTGTATGTGTGTGAGAGAGTTTCTTTTTTATCTCTGAGATTCAATGAAAACGGAGAGTTAAACGCATGGTCTCGTTTTTTATTTCTAGAGAGAGAGAGAGAGAGAGAGAGCGTGATTCAATTATACGCGCGGCGAGCAAGATTGAAGTTGATGAATGAAGAGTGAAGCGCAATCGACTCGCGCCAGTGCTCTATGTGCGACTATACGTTAAACTTATCACTGTATATATAGCTTTGAAATTAAAATTATGAACTTTGAAATATATGCTGTGAAGAGTCATTTTTGTTGGAATTTTTCAAGTAAATCAACGAGAAGTTCAGAATAATATAGAATGAAACTGTAGATTGAAAAATGAATATATGGAAATTGTAGCGAGTCTCGTTTGTTAAATGAAAATAGTTTGAATTTAAAAAAGTAATTACGATATGTATTATTCACTTCTTTAATCTACGAATTCACATTACTCTTAACCTATATTCAAAACGTCTTTGCACTCATGCCAACTAACGCATGCTTGAGCGTAGACATTGACTTACGAAATTCTTCTTCTCTAATTAAGTGTTTGCTCATTTTCTAGATTTTATTCAATTCTTCATTAAAATTCTATACACTTTTACTGGATGTTCACAGTTCTATTGTTGATTTTAATATCTTTTGCTTTGTGAATTGATTTTTTTTTTCATACACATAACTCATGCGGGTTTACTGTTAAAGAATGCTTTGGATCCGGGCTTTCTATTGACAAAATATATGAAAAGAAAGCTTATACTTATAATTAAAGCTTTCAATGCAATCTCTCAGGCTTTATTTCTGAACTTTAAAAGTACTTTTTCAATGTAACTGTAATGAATATAAAATTAAATTTAATAATTTATTTGTAAGCCAATTCCGCACACGTGAAAGTAGTTTGTACTGAAATTAGTCAGACGGGACATCGCTTTAAAAAAAATATTGTAATTTTCTTCTGGGTCATGAACATTGACAATAATTTAATGAAATAATGTACGTAATGGCGCAATTTTCTAATCAAAACTTCTAAAAAATCTTTTACTTGACGAGTCTCATAGAGGAAAATACAAGAATAATCCCACCAAAATTTGAAAGACCGTCTTGATACTGCCATAGCCATTGTTCATACTTTTACTGAAAATCATATCAATTATTTACGTTATTTATTGGTATTTTAGATAATATAAATATATGCGCATATGTAAAAATCAAATTTTAATTTTCTTTATACGTATTAAATTATAAAGAAAAACAAAACTTATTATTGCATCTAGTAGACAAATGTATTATTTTTCTATAACATTTATTTAAAATCAGGCAGTGATAAAATATTAGTATACTAAATCTTCATTATTGATACTAAGATAATTGCAACAATGTCTATCAATTATTCCATACATATTCTACAGATTTTCCACTGATGATGAGGGTATTGTATAGATGATAATTGATGATAGAAACCGTCGTATCCACTTGACATTGACAAAACTAATTTCGATTGTATCTTTAACACTTGTAAATTTTACATATGACACATTTAAAAAAAAATCATAACTAATATAATATTAGTGAACATTGTAATTTGTAATAATATTTATGCCTTACCTCTTACTTGATTGATTATAGAGAAAAGAAATTCATTTTTCATAAAGAGTTGTGTTCACATATCAGTATTTTTTTTATTATATTTATAAGAAAATTTTGCAATTTTGTACAAAACGATCATAAATATTTGAGCGATTATCATCACAATATTGACTAGCGCTAACAATATTTGCTTGCGAAATTACTTGAAGATTAAGTACGTGACAAATGTGACGTGACAATGACTAATCCTACGTTTATCAAGTGTTAGTTCAAGATGTTTTGAAATGATTTCTACCAAGATTACATTCTACAAAAGAATACTATTAATTATTTGAATATACTATTTAGCTAATAAATACAATTTAATAATTCGGACTAAAATCAATTTATGTTACCAGACTTTAAATAAAGATATATGAGATGCAGAAAATGCATATAAAATGCATTTAAAGCAAGTGTATTTTCATATACCAATCTACTGGGTACAAACAATTAGGTTTGTTGATAGTACGTACAAAAAACAACGTCACTTTAACTATAAATAAATTAGTCTATTATTATAATGTCATCCAGATAAACCGCTAGGAAAATGCATTTCACCACTTAAATTACCAAAAACTCTAAATTTTATCGTTTAAAATTAATTATAAGCTTATTGTAGCAAAATAATAAAAAATCTGTCGACATAATTTTTACGTTCCGCGTATACATTGCGTTCTTTATTAACCTACTCGTAAACGTATCCATGCATTCAATGAGTCATCTTCGAAGTGTGAACATTTAATGGCTTATATTCCACTAGCTAACTCGATTTACGAATTACCAATCGAAGCCTTTAAGAAATGCAAATTGAATCGATCGATGCACCTATTGATTCCACATCGTTCGATAAAACAAATTAACTACTTGAACAATTATCCTGACAACTGTTACATTCACTCATAATACGTTTTAATGTTCAAGCATGATTAGTCAGCCACTTTACTCGGCAGTAAACAATCTTTGCTCGTTATTACACGTACGTGTTCCTCTTTAAAGTGTTATATTTTTAAATGAAGAAGCAATTTAATTTACCCTGACTAAAATAATAATAACAAAATTTAAGCTGACTTAAAATTGCACTCACGGCTGCCGCACAATTTATATGGCACACACATTAAAAGATTAAGAGAGCGAAATTTTCAAGCACGTTATATCGCGATGGCGGTCAAGCGAAGTCTGCTTTCTCTCTCTCTCTCTCTCTCTCTCTCTCTCTCTCTCTCTATTTCTCCTCTTTCGCTCTTATTCCCGTCTGGGGAGTCCCACCTTTACAGAACGCAGATACAAATTGTCGGTATAACTTATTATCAATTTAAATAAAGCGAAAATTACTATCTCGCATGAGAAATAATAATTGATGTAACTTTGGACGTTGAAAACACTTTGAATATAGAATGTCATAAATTTAAGAAAAAACTTTTCTCTTATTGAAGTACATGGGTTGAACAAGAATGACACAGGATGGTACGAATGTATACATATATATAGGTACAGACGTACAAGTTCAACGCGCGGGAGCATAATGGCTGTATACCACCACGTTGCTGTCATTCTCGATGTTATAGACGTTTTTTTTTCTTTCAAACTTTGTACACGACGTCCGGAAATCTGCTATCGGTAATGAAGACAAGTTTATTCCTGTACATACATATCAGTCTATGTAAAAGATGAAAGAGTATACAGTATACTCGTACATCATCATCTCTGTTTCAAGAATTCTAACCAACTGGATTAGGTATATATTAAAAGCAAGATAATTTTTAAAAATAAAAAGTTTCCAAAAATAAGATTCACTTTGGGGCCATACATTTTTGTTTTTACAATATAATCTACGCTTTAACTTCAACTGCCATAAATCAAAACAAACAAACTTTATCTTATTATTTATCGCACCGCACATCGATACGGTTACACAAATTCTGAAGTAAGATTTAGGAATATTTGCAAAATCAATGCTCCACATTACTGATTTCCAATCGTGTGTGTGTGTGTGTGTGTGTGTGTATATATATATCTTCGATCAACAGCAGCTTGATTCGAAGCAGTTTTAGAGGTGTGCTTATCTCTCTCTCCCTCTCTTTCTCTCTCTCTCTCTCTCTCTCTCTCTCTCTCTCTCTCTTTCGTACCACTTATTGCAAAGTATTCCTGTTTATTTCAATTATCGCATAAGGCAATTACAATCAAACGACCAATGCCACGTGTATATATATACTCTCTAAAGTTGAATTAATGAGAAATCCAGTATATATTAGTGAGAATTGCTCCACCGTAGAATTAGTGAATATTCACTAATAAAATAGTGAATTTTCACTATGAATTGGTGGATATTCACTATTTTAAATAGTAAAATCTCACTATTTCAAATAGTAAAATTTTACTAATTAAAATAGAGAATATCCACTAATTCTACGGTGGAGCAATTCTCACTAATATATAGTGGATTTTTCACTAATTCAACTTTAGAGAGTACACATTTATTTATTTATTTATTTATTTATTTATTATCCAGAGGAATACAAAGTAATACATGTACAAATATTGACACCCTATAGAGGTAGTCTAGCTACCTGAACATAGGTCTGGATTTCATACATATAGATAATCTTAAGAACTAATAACTTATTAACTAAAGTGCCTTGGTTATAGGCATAATAACTAAAATATATTTTTATTTATATTTCTACCATCCATTCTTTTAAGTGTCATCATAGAAACAATTAAATGTAAAATATTTTAGAGAGAAAAAAAAATGTTAAAAAATGTGTGTGCTTATCCATTGTTATATATACATATTATACATATTTCACCTATTCTATAACAATTCACCGCTACCATTATGTCACACTACCAGTCACAAAAGCGCAAGTCTCATTTCCAAACACGTATATATATGTGTAGTATAAAAATGCATCGCGAAAAAATATACAATACGGTCTACATTCGCGCTTCTTTAATGCATACTTGTAGAGCTCAACTTCTATACTGTATATATTCATATTACACGGGCAAAAGTTATACGAGAGCATTGTACACCTCGGTACAATGGAATATTTTTTTTAATTTTCCTACGTTATATACCACTACTACAGTTCTACAGCAGCCAAACAGCCATCCTCTCGCATCCAAACAAAACTCTCACGGCCGAGGAGAGAAAGAGAGAGAAAAACAGAGACAGACGCTCCCCCTTTCACACACCCCCGCTCCGCGCGTATATACTCTCGCATTGTTACACACTCGCGTCCGTATGCGCTGCCATCTATATACCACGCACGTGGGGATTCCTTCATTATATGACGCGCCTGCATTTCATGCTTCCCGTGCCTCCCGGCGGGCCCTTTATCGATCGGGAAAAACGAAGAGAGCCGCACCGCATGTGTAGATATATGTAATACATACATATATAGATACTCACTCTCTCTCTCTCTCTCTCTCTCTCTTTTGTCATTCCTGCCCGTTCGCGCGACCTCTTGATTGGCTCGGCGATAACTGGACTGCCATTGTCGTGATTCTCTCTTTGCCTTTTTTTTAGTGGGGAGTGAGAGTGAGAGAGAGAGAGAGAGTGAGAGAGAAGAGTGCGCCTGCAGCGATTTATCTGTTGACCCATTGTTTGCACCCGTACGCGCGGGGGAATCCGTTTCTAGACAATGATTCCGAGTGGTTTTATGCGCCTTTTTGTCGTTCTCTCAATTTTCAATGCTCCGAGTTTGATTGGGATAAGTGTGTGACATAAGAGGAATGGATTGATTAGCCAATGAATAATGCACGGTATTATTGAATAACCAGAAGATTTGAATATGGAACTTACTTTTTTTTATGTGAATGAGATGTTAATCTAAGCGATAACCATTTTAGAATTATCTGGTTACAAATCTATATAAGAAGAGATCGTTCAAAATTTTTTATGTTTTTTTTTCTACACTTTGTTAACTCTCTGTATTTAGTTAATATGGCTATTATTTTATAAGTATACACTTGATGTCAATTCTTCCACTATGAAAATGAGTGATTTTTTTATGGCGAATTGAGAGAAATTGCCATTAAATGGCTAGAAAATACTTCAAACCGATAATTTCGATATAAGATTCCTTAAAAGATCCTTATAAAGAAATACCTTAGTTACATAGTACGCACGTCACATATTTGCAAAAGTCAAGTGACTCATTAGAAATATTTATCGGGGAATCACAACGGCATGGACCGAGCAGCTTATAAGTAAAAACACACTTAGTTCTTTGAGAGACTTACAAGTTTATGATAAGGTATATTATAATTATCTAATAATTTTCGTCAACCCCGATTACATTACACTCGCCGATAACCGATAATCACGGAATCGACCTAACTTTCCTCACCTTCCTCAATAGCAAAATAATACAAGGTAAACCTAGTTTTTCTAGGTCACCAAGCTCGTGTAATTTTCCCTTGACAACAACATCATCCGAATTCCAAGTCTAAGTGCATTCCCACCTATACGTGTCCCGACAAACGTTTCCTCTTTCAGAACTGATATATACACTTCTCTCTCCACCTTGTCTTCGTCCGAGGCATTTTTTCTGTCGACGTGTACCATTCACACGTCGGCCTCCTCCTTCTTCTCTCCCACCTTGCACATTAATCTTATCGATACAAGATAACAACTGGCCGTCCCTTAAATACTAACGATAGCCCCTGGCTAGATCTTCGACCAGTTTCGCGTGGGACGTCGATCCTAGTCGACCTCCTCCTCCTCCTCCATCCACCAGCTTCGCTTCGAACCTAAACCTAACGATCTTACACTACTACTACCACTTCAACGAGGAACTTCCGCTTTTCCAGCCGATCGCAGGTAAAGAGACGTCCAACAAGGCATCAATTCGCGCGCAGCTTCGCACAAGACAATCAGAACAAGGCAAGGCGGGCCGGCTATGGCCAAAAGGCGGCACTCACTCGGCATCCGGTTGGTCCTGGTACTGGCAATACCGACCCTCTACTGCGCTTTCGCGAGCCTCGCGGGACTCGTTACAGGCGGCACTGGCGAGACGGGCGCTGGATCAACCGTCACTGGCGGCGAGAGCTTTATCAGTAAGTGAGAGAGAGAGAGAAGGGCGCGGATGTTCGCGAAGGACTTTTTCGGAGCGATCCATGTCGTCTGTTTTTCTTCTTTTTTTTTTAATCTTATTATGTATATATCCTGTGAAGTGAGTCTGATGATGGAGTTAAAATTTTGATCTATTTAAGATTTATTCTAAGAATAAAAGTATGTTGTGTTTGCTGAAGAATCAACTAATATTTTAACTTTATCACCAGAACTATTTTTTGCTTGACTTATTCGAATAAATAATATACATATATTTTTTTCCTATGATAAATCCTGTAAGAAAACATTGCCCATACATGTATGATACATAGATTAATACTAAATTTAAATAAAAAGATTTTGAAAATCATTTATATGTGAAATTTTATTCCGTATATATATCTTGTGCATGATAATTAAGTGAATTGTATTATTTGTATTACATAAATCGTATAGAAACTTTCTAAAAATTTTTACCGCGATCAAGGTACTTGAAACGAATTATGTAATTAAAAGTAATTACAAAGTTTAGATATACTCAGTCACCTGATAAGAAAAATTTGGATTCTCATAATATTGCACAATTGTCAATTTAAAGTCAATTTTACTGTATATAAAATTTGTAATAATATTCAATAACATAACTGACGTGTTGTATTTTTATTGTACTCGTAAGAAGTATCTAATTTTTGTTATTGTTCAAAAAATTATGTTATAAAACATTTACTTATTTACGTGAATTCTTTATTATAATTATATATATTTAAGTATTATACCGCGTATTATTTCAGAAAATCATTCGATTAAACATAAACATTTCCACTATATATTTAACTGTAAAAATACTTATCTAATTGATAAGATTCTCCGAATTACAATATTTGCAGTGTTTTAATATATTGCAATAATTGACGAAGAATTGTAAATATTCCTACACGGTGAATACATAGAAAATTTTTTAAAAACTAAATAAATGGCAACTTTTGAATACTAAAATTTTCAGAAAAATCACATGACAAACATATCCTGACGTTATAATCAATCTTAGTATTTAAAACTTTAAAAATATTATTGTAACACATACTGTTCTTCGTTTAAAAGTATAATAATATAAATCGATTACAAATGCACAATCAAAATACCAAAAAAAAATGTTCTCGACATTAATTACTTCAGACATATTATAGAAAGCTTTATTTCAATCAATAAAAACGAGTTTAAATCTTAAGTGAGTTAATCGAAGAGTTCTCGGTCCTAAAACATGCACCGTAAAACTAGACCTTTCATTGAGATTTATTACAACGTTTAATTTTAATATTTCAAATAGCCAGGTAAAATATCGGTCCGTTATCAAAGTTTTTAAAAGATGTCGATTTGACGATTTAATATGTTAAAATCTAGATTAGATTGGTAGCTCAGTTGGCATTATTGCCATCAAAGGCGTTCAAGCATTTACGTTGCGACATTGCTTATTTATTACAATTTTTTTTCTTGGACATTAATTGATTGATTTATGGAATGACAAGTTAACACTGCACGTCATGGACTGAAAATGAGTTGATATATTCTTTCAATATAAAAAATATTTTTAGATATAAACGAGTTACTGTCATATTGAAAATAAATTTTGTTAAACTTGAATAAAAATAGTATGCTACGAATTTATTCTTTAATAATTTTATTCGCGCATCTACCAGTCGCTTTTATGTAACATTTTATCAGAAAGTGAAATTCTCTTAAGTGCGTATATAGCGATGCACTTCATTGTTTTCTTATAAGTAGCAGACAAGCAGAAGTTCAACGTCACAGCTTATAATCGATTAGATATGAAATCGTACAGTCGATCAGTCCATTCTTATCGCTGTTTTTAAGATATAAACTCGTGTACTCTACAACCATGTAAGAAGTGAAAAAAAATTTGTTTTCTATAAAAAAAGACGGAATTATAAAGATATAATAATCTGACAAACAATTGTATGATTTATTAAATGAAAAACAATCTTCTCAATGGAAAAAATGTCAGGATCGATTAAAACTTTAAAATACTTTATTCACTAAATGTAATATTTTTTTTAATATTCTCAAATCTCTGTACGAACAACGTAGAAACTATAACAACGTATTTGTTAAATAATAAAACTCCGGCAATAAATCGAAATTACTAAAACTATTTGCAATTCATATCTTTCATAAACAGCCAAACTTTCAACCAATACAACCCTATAAAATAAAAATGGCAATTCTATCGATTGAAAAACCATTAAATAACCATTAAACAAAGCCCAAGTAACCCCTTGATACCACGATTATCGTTCTGAAATCCAGCTCAACTTATAAAAATCTGAAACAAGCCACTCCCAGCCGACGCCGGATCGATACAGCCCAGCTGCACACTGTGTAGTAGTAGAAGCAGCAGCAACAGCAGCAGCAGCATCCTAATAAATTATAATCACAAAACATTGTCCCCCCTCTCGCGGAAACCTTAAAAGCGCACTTTAAGCACTTCCCGGGAACCGTTCATAAAACATCCCCTGCGCGCGTAAAAGACAGAGAGAACGCGTGCGCGCTCGTCGCGTATATATATATATACCAAGCTACCTCGCTTATATACACCCCTACGCGCGTCGTAGAGATATATATAAAAAAAAAGAGCCAACGCGGACGTTCCTCCTTGCGTAACCGGAAGAGAGAAGAACGAGGTATATACAAGCCGAACGTCGTTAAATCAATAGGTGTAGGAGGAGCTGGTATATAAGGACGATTTTCTTTTATTGATTCGGGGATCTTGCCAGCGGAGATTTTTCCGTGTTTTCGCGAAGGAGGCTCGGCATAATGGGGCAGCTCTTAGCGAAACGCGCCTCTTATAGGTCGAGAGCCAGTTTGTTTGCGGACACTGGATGCGGCTGCGACGAAAGGGTGGTAGGAAGTATTTAATGCCTGGAGCGATGTGATTAAAGGAATACCTATATATATATCGATGGGAAGGGTTAGTTTTTCTTTTTTTCGTCTTTGTTCGACTGGTGTATATATAAGGGAGGGAGATGTTGTGGAATTTCAAATAAAAGCCATAATTTATTCACTCGGTTATCGTTCGTAGTACAGAATTTAAAGTTTGAACTTTTGAACTCGCCCTCCTTTTCTCCAGCCTCTTTTACCGGATAGTTATATAGAGAGATGTTTGATGTAATCCGGAGCGACGGTCTAATGAATTACTCGCGTAGTTTATTACTCCCAGACGACTAATAATAAAACATGTAACAATTAACATGCATAAAAGTAGAGCCGACATACGCTTTTTAATAATAAATCCCGGAAACGGTATAATTATAACAACGCAGAAAGCGCTGAAAATTTAACAACCTTTGGTCGTCAATTATTCTTTTCTATATATATATATTTAAACTTATTTTTCGCTTCGTCTGGTTGCCAATCAAACAAAACAACCATCCTCATTACCATTAATGTCCCTGCTCATCGTATAATATCGGTTCAGACGACTATATATACTAACAATTAGCATTTTCTCTTCTCGCAGGGCACTCGAGGCACCTACTGCAGGTGGTGAACCCGAACGTAACCGAGGTCACAACCCGGGCGTCCGTGCTAAAGCAGCCGGAGAACTGCACGCCACCTTCGATCAAGGAGTTTCCAAGCGATGGGTTGACTCGTGAGCAACGACGTCATGGTTTCCTTGCCGTCCACATTATCATTGCCATCTACTCGTTCTTCCTTCTCGCAATCGTTTGCGATGACTTCTTCGTACCTTCGATTACAATGATATGTGAAAGTAAGTTTATGTACAATATATTATATATTACATTGTTAATTCCTTTTATTTATTTTTCTTTTTTTTGTTAAATTTTTAAAGATAGCTGACACGGGTGTGAGTTAAGAATTGGGTTACGTTTTAATAGGGGAAAATTTTAGTCGTGTGCGAGGACAGGAGACTTGGCTCGTTTTCAACTAACGAGAAACGCTTTTCCACTTTTTGGGGAAGCGCAAGAGAGTAAGCTTATTTTGCTGAAAGCGCTCAATTTGAAAGAATTAGGCTGCCGTCAGGCCGTTTCTGTCGAACATGTGTTGGAAAAATTGCGTCGTAAATATGTATATATATACTTATATATACCGCGGCGTTGGGTAATTTTCATAGAAGGCTAATTGGATTAGAGTTGCGCGAGGGTGAGGGTAGAGTTAATATAGTCTTTACTCTAGTTTCTGGACGTTTCAAAATCAATGGAGTGTCTCCGAATCTTTGACAAATGCTTGCATTATCGAATTTCAAATTTTACAAAGTTAAGAAACGATTTATAGTACCCGCAGGATAGAGCAGTTGAAAAATTCTACTTTAATATAACTTGTTTTAAAATTTCGTGATTAATTGTGTTTCTTAGGAAATTTTCGCTTTCATCATACTAACCGAATATACCAATAAATATAATCTTTTACAAAATTTAACTATACTTTTATAGAAAATATAATCGACCAATTGTGTATTAAATAAACATTAATTTACTTCTAGCAATCGGAGTAACCAAAGATGTGGCAGGCGCAACGTTCATGGCCGCGGCTTCCTCGAGCCCCGAGCTCTTCATCAACATTGTCGGCACCTTCGTGACAGAGGGCGACCTCGGCGTGGGCACGATTGTCGGATCCGCAGTGTTCAATATACTCGCGGTGCCTGCATGCTGTGGTCTCTTCGCCTCCC
Organism: Torymus tubicola; assembly: GCA_035583055.1. Taxonomy (NCBI): domain Eukaryota; kingdom Metazoa; phylum Arthropoda; class Insecta; order Hymenoptera; family Torymidae; genus Torymus; species Torymus tubicola. The sequence goes on along the minus strand of JAWWEQ010000001.1, from coordinate 21,940,238 downwards.
AGGTAAGCATTTCGACTTTTCCGTATAACAAGTATACGCAGGAACATTTAGATTTGTTTTTATTTTTTTTTTAATAAAAATCGGACGATAACAAATACGAGTATAACATTGATACATTATTTGATTTATTCGTGAGTTATATATGATCTTGATTTATAAACATCGAAAATTTGGATACTATAAGAATGTTGTAATTCGTTATTGAACACAAATTAATAATTAGTATCGATATATTTAAGTACATCATCTGATTGAAAGATAAAAAAAATCACAAAAGTAACAGTGCACTGTTCTAATTGATGGCTTTATCTCTATTGCAAGGTTTCGGCCATTTAAACATCATCAATAAAATCAATCTAAAATGATAAAAGAAACCCGAAAATCTTATAGCTGATTGGTATATATCTATGAAGGTCGGTTCATAAATCTCACTTGACAGTTGCTATTTTTCAGAATTTCTTATAGCTTGAAAATTCTCTAATAAATATATTCTAAGAAGTTATATAATCGAGCTAATTAATCAGACTTGAAATTGATTTTCAATTAGCGTACACGCACTCTATTCGTATCTAATTGCTTTAAAATGTTATTAACAATAGGAACTTAATAAAAGCCGGTTAAATTATTGGAAACTAATTTATATATAATTTTGAATGAAGCGTGATAAAAAATTATCCGATATACCCCAAATGTGCAAAGCTAACCGTCATATATACACATATACGTATATATGAGCCATTCTACAGAAAAACAGACACTTCTCAATCCAAAAATGGAGACCCGTCATTTTTGAGTGCACATTTACCAAACAAGTTTTTTTTCATTCTTTTGGACATTACAAATGAAATGGAAAAGGGTGCCAATTCACGAAATACTGGAATCATGTACGAATTCGATGGTTTTTTTCCAAATTTTCCCTTTGCTACCATTTTTGTCACTTTCAAGCCTAACTTCAAACTCACGTAACTTTTGAAGGAATCAACATTTTCTAATTCTGAAAAAAGATTTGGAAAGCTCTCGTTCTCTAGTTTTTTCTATTTTCCAAATTCTATATTGAGTTGTTATTAATGGAATTATTTTGGATCAAACTAAAGCTATTTTTAGTCATTTTTTCATTATCAGTAATTAGCCCATAACTAATTGGTGGCACATCGTTCTGACTTGGCACCTTTTTCCATTTCATTTGTAATGACCTTAAGAATGAAAAAAAACTTGTTTGATAAGCGTGCTCTCAAAAATGACGAGTCTCTATTTTTGGACTGATAAGTGTGAGTTTTTCTGTGGAATGGCTCATATACATCATGAAAATGAAAGATGAAGTTTATATCTTTAGCCCTTTTTTACGACCCGCTGATAACTTAAATGAGTAAAATATAATCAAGAATTTTATTAGCTCATATTTCGCATTTTATGGCGAATAGCATAAGATGTACAACGTTGTAAAATAGCCGTGGAGTATAAAAGATATGTATAATAAAATTCTTGCTCGTCCCCCTTCCGTTATCCTACATGTAACGTACAAGTGATTAATAAACTGTACTTAATGATATATTGCGTAGAAATGATGTACCCGGACAATTTATAACCACCTTGTAAAGGAGCTTAAACGTTTTTCCAGGTATTAGATCTGGACTGGTGGCCCGTTAGCCGAGATTCCTTGGCCTACGGTGTCACTGTTCTCATGCTCATCTTCACGTTACACGATGGTCGTATCGAGTGGTACGAAGCGTTCATTCTCGTATTAACATATGTTTTGTATATATTAGGTAAGTAATTATTTTTATTAGCTAATTAATTGCTTCAGTTTACTCTTATAGTAACCTACACCTATACCTTTCTTGTAGTATACACGAAAAAAATATGGTATTATCTGTTGTATTATAAGAAACATACAAATTGTTATTTTTGTCAAACAATTTTCCAATGAGATTTACATGAAAAAAATAACTAGATTTTATATTATATACTGAAAAGATTGTAAATTCAATACATATATTCTGAGTATTTGATTTCTTAAGAAATTGCTTCCGACGACTGCGCGGTGCAAAGCCGCAGGCTACTTTATCGTAATAAGATTAAAACGATATAGCTTCCGACAGATAAGAGAAAATACCATCTTTTTTTTCATGAATTTTTTTACAACACACAGACACATATACACGGTACTAGTGTATTAACTCATTTTCTCTCGCCACAACGTTTCTTTTTTTTTCACCCTCTGATCCTCATTTCTTTTCATTCTTTTCCAGCGATGTGCTTCAATACGCGCATCAGCAGCTGCCTGAATCTCTTTGTCTCAAAGCGCCGGAGGAAATACAAGAACCTCAGCGAGGAGAGCCCACTGATGGGAAAGGACAAGTTCCACGATTCTTTTGTTCAGTCCAAGAACAATGATAACTTTTTCACGAATACGAAGGTCAAAGACACGCTTTATCAGAACGGTGAGCGTTTTTCTCATTCACGCGAGCAAGCGCCCGCCTGAGCTTCTCGGTCCCCTTCTTTTCTTTCTTTCTTTCTCTCTCTCTCTCTCGGTCTTTTTGTACGGGGATATACCGCCTTTTTTGTACTTAATCGACGCAATTAACGAGTAAATGCCTACTTAAATCCAGGGTTTTACTCTTGTGAATTGGGTGATTTACATTTTTTATGAATTATGAATAATGAATTATTCGCTGCTTATTCAATCTTAAAATAATTGAGAATATTTGAATAAAATTGCTCGTGTATAGGCATTTTAGAAATTGAAAAAAGATTATTTTGACATAGTTATTCGAAATCATATTCTATGAAATAGTTAACGAAATCAACGTTAACAAACGGTGTGAAAATTATAATAAACAGTTTATTTAACCCAACCCGTATTATCTTTACAGGCGATTGTAACGGAGTTATGGATGTGGAAAGTTTAGAAGCTAGCCATGAATTTTGTAAGTATAACAACCCTTAAACTTTCCAAAACTCTAAAGAAAACAAACCACCTGAATAAAACATAACATTTTCTCATTCCCAGTGGAAATTGTAAATATGACAACTTGGCCGGATAACAAATGGGAAAGATGCTGGTGGGTGTTCACGTGGCCAATCAACGCGATTCTGTTGGTCACGATCCCCGATTGTCGGAGACCTTCCCTCAGAAAATGGTATCCTCTTACCTTTATCATGTGCATCGTTTGGATTGCTCTGGTGTCCTACATCGTCGGCTGGGACATTACGATCATCGGTAACCATTCTAATTTCAAACGATTCTTATTTACATCTATTTTAAAGTACAATTGTTTAACGATAATCTTTTTTTATTCAGGTGACACATTGGAAATTCCCGATTCTGTAATGGGATTAACTTTCCTTGCTGCCGGAATGAGTGTACCTGAAGCTGTATCCAGCGTTATTGTAACGAATCAAGGTGAGAATTGCATCGCTACTGTTTTAGCACATGACAAAATAATTCAAAACTATTTTGTTTCATTGTCCTCATTAAGCTTATGAGTCACCTGAAATAATTAAGTGAGACTCTGTACTACAAGTTTAAGAAAGTTAGAAACTTAACTGGAAAGTATAAAACTTGATTAGAACACTGCACGTACAAAATAGTTCAGGAAGTGAGCTTAATGCACTCGCTTGGAACAGCTATTAAATTTAAAATAAAATACATAGACTAACTAAATAACCGATTATCCAACTTGATCAATAATGAACGATTAATTTTTAAATAATTTTTAAATAACGATTAATTAAATTCTTACTTAATAATCAAGGAAAGTCGAAATTCTTTAATTTATTACGACACAAAAAGTATTGTTTCAGATTTTTCAAATTACAGAAAATTTTACGAATCAATATATAATAAACTTTAGTGCATTCTTAGCAAAACTTTCTACAAAGTCTCACAATATTTACTATACTCCTTTCATTACCTGATAACACATACTATCAATTCATCTCAGTGTATAACTCAACAAACTTACTTTCCAGGCCACGGTACAATGGGCATCAGCAACTCGATCGGCTCGAACGTCTTCGACGTTCTTCTCTGTCTGGGTCTGCCCTGGTTCATCAAGTCTGCCTTTTTCCCTACCGTCGACGGCCAGCACTTCGTTCAGATAAACTCGGAGGGTTTGATCTACAGCTCGGTGACGCTTATGTCAACCCTCATACTACTCTACGGTGCCCTCGCCTGTAATCACTTCAAACTCGACCGTAAAGTTGGATTTGTCTGCCTTGGCATGTACTCGGTCTTCTTGGTATTCGCCTCCCTCATCGAGCTCAACGTCTTCTTCGTTGTCAATCGTCCCACCTGCGTTCACTGACAATAGCTGCCTGCATTATTTACGTATAGAGTATAATAGCTGATCGGGCGCGCTGCGAGATTTTTCATTATTGCTAATATGTGCTACAGAGAGAAAATATAAAGATTTTTTTATTTTTATTTTGATACGTAGGTTTCTATAGTGTACGAGAAACTTTGCACGAAACTGTTCGTTTGCATTCGTGTGAATGTATAGGAGAATCGTGGAAATGTAAATGTACTTGTGTATATCGATTGAAAAATTCTTATATGGTTTACTCATTTCGTGTGGTTGAATATTTCGTTTTGTAATGAAATTACAAGCGGAAGGTCCAAGCAGATATTAGTATTGTAAATACTAAGTGAAGCCATTATTTTTAGAAATAACAATATTATACTAGGAATTTTTCAATGAATAGCATATACAATATTAAGATAAATACCTGAAACCGATACGAAAGTTCCTATATTTTTGTACTAATAGTTAAAGTCGCATTCTGGTATCCAAAAACGAAAATATAAGTTCGATGTAACTTAACGAATCACAAAATAAAATCTAATTTTTCATGAATAATTAATTATATTCACAAGAAGAGTCCTGGTATCAATAGCTAGAAATTGTAAAACTATAAACTTCTCTCTTAGCATTAAAATACTGCAATAGTAGCACTTCACTGAAAGGATATTATTGCTATATTATTTTCGATACGAATTTCTCTCTACCTCGAGATCAGAAATATATATATTTAGCGGCTATATAAATACATTTTTTTAAACAATCTGCAATTTATCAAGATATAACGATAAAAGTTATGAAAAATTAAAAATACACTTCTGTGCAAATAATTTCAAATCAGTTGTGATTATAACTGGTTCAGCTATATATATGTTTAACATTGAAATTAATAATTTTTCTCAACGCCGCCATGACAAACTCAGTGAACACAAAAGCGACTATTTCTTAATTATTATCATTCTAAGTACTTATATATAGTTTTTACTGCGATACGTAGTTTTATCGACTTTATATAATTGTAATTTATGTTATATATGTTCTCGTTGTATTTCGTAAAATATTGCTAAAGCAATAATAATAATAATAATATTGTGTTTTTACACAGAAATGGCATTGTTTATATACACTTTAAACAATGAGCGCGCGTTTTTTCGGTCGAGAGAAGCGAGCGATGAATTTTACATTCGCTAAAGACATGTCGCAATGCGAAAATCGATGTACCGTACAATTATGGAAATGCGTTATTTTATAAGATTTATTTTACCAAGCGCATGTAAATAGCTTCAATTGTATATATATATAAACGAACATCAATATGAATTCTGTTGGTTCAACATTTATTTTTACTCCTTAATTATTGTTATATTTAACCGAACCGCCACACGTCGTTCGAGCTTTCAATATAACAAATAATACACAAATATTAAAAACAAGATTTATTGATAAAGTATATTAATAAGAACAAACTAATTCTTCTTATATTAAGTATGTATACGCATCACGATTTAAAAGTGTAAATTAAAAATTTTCTCAGAAGTCCTAAATTAACTTCCTAATCAGTAGCTTCGCTCGTGAAGACAAACGTAACAACGCCAGCTCGTCAATTTCGGCCACTCATGGCATCTGCCCTGGGGGGCGATATTCGCATCGACGCTGCGAAACAATTTTCCGCTTTGTCAATAAAATTTCGCGTCTGCGAGCTCCGATCGAGTCTGACGTGTTGTGCTATACAGTTGCAGTACAGCGCAGCATAAGCAGAGATATATAACGCGCGCGCTCACTGGCTCGCTCCACTTTCGCGCGCCCGTCCTCGAATCCGTGCTTGCGAGGCTCATGGGTCACGTGGTTCTTCTATACTGTGCATTACCTAACCTCTAAAGTGCCCCACCATCACTGGTGCACTATACTGTCGCAGAGAGTTGGTTTTTTGCCGCCGTCGTCGTTGTTATAGCTGCGCGTTGTGTGTCCATGAACGCGGCAATTATAATCGTCAAACGTTTTGACGGGCGCGCGTCATGAAGCTGTGACGACGAGTTTATTCGAATTTAAAAGAAGTCGGCTGTGCTGTAGATGTTCTTAGTCTTAGATATTTTTATAAAGTTGGTGATCTAGCCAAAGAATAATGACCGGGATGGTGCTTTTGTATTCCGCCACTGTGCTTTGGTTGTTTGTGATAGTTGCGTACGCCGTGGTCGAGGAAGAGACGAAGGATTGTGGTTGTGGAAAGAATCTGAACAGGCAGAACTTGGGTGATGGATCATGTCCTGCGAAGCAAGAGGATATCTTTGATGATGAGCTTATCAAACCTGTTTACAAGAAGGATCTGACTGCGAACATGGTTGAAATCAAAAGTGGTTCATATTTTATAGGGACGAATGATCCTATTTTTGTTTCCGATGGAGAAGGTCCTAGAAGAGAAGTAGAATTAGATAGTTTTTTCATTGACAAACATGAAGTTAGCAATGAAGATTTCAATGAGTTTGTCACTGCCACTGGTTATAAAACTGAAGCAGAAAATTTTGGGGACTCGTTTGTTTTTGAAGGCTTACTCAGCGATAATGTGAAGAATGAAATAAAGCAAGCAGTTGCGCAAGCTCCCTGGTGGTTACCGGTCAAAGGTGCCACTTGGAGACACCCTGAAGGATCTGATTCTGATATTTCAGGTATATTTTTTTCATTATTTTAGCAATTTATTGAATTTATTTCTTGAATAACTTATTTATTATTTATAACTTACAGATAGGATGGATCATGCTGTTGTTCATGTTTCATGGAATGATGCCGTGGCATACTGCAAATGGTTGGGAAAGAGGTTGCCAACAGAAGCTGAATGGGAAGTAGCCTGTCGTGGGGGTCTTAATGATAGACTGTTTCCTTGGGGAAATAAGCTAATGCCTAATGATGAGCATAGGTAAATCAAAATTATCAAAGGTACATTTCTAGTAAGTAGTATGGAACTAATATATTTCAATTTCTTATTGCAGAACTAATATCTGGCAAGGTGAATTCCCAACCAATAACACTGGAGAAGATGGATTTATAGGAACAAATCCAGTAACACATTTTCCACCGAATGCTTATGGTCTTCATAACATTATAGGAAATGTGTGGGAATGGACCTCAGATTGGTGGATGACCAGGCACCCCGAAGAAAAACAAAATAATCCTGTAATTCAATCAATTTCTAACATATAATTTGTTTTTAACTTGTTTGTAAGTAGAGATTCTTCATTCTAAGTAAAATTTTTCATTCTAGACTGGTGCTCCAAGTGGTTCTGATAAGGTAAAAAAGGGAGGATCTTACCTGTGTCATAAAAGTTACTGCTATAGATATCGTTGTGCAGCAAGAAGTCAAAATACACCTGATACATCAGCAGGAAATCTTGGTTTCCGGTGTGTTGTTGCTTTGTAAGGTCTAAAAAAAACTGAAAATTTTGTCTTACATTTCCAATACTACCATGTACATACTTTCTTACAATGGTTTCTGTGATTGTTAAAGAATTTTTAAAGCAAAGCAAATGAATTTTGTATTAATTTTTAATTTTATACAAGAGTGATAAAAGCAATTTCTGTAACATAGAATCTTTATATATACATAAAATTGTTTATAATTTATATATGTTATTTTATAGAAACTTTTTTTAAGGAAAAGTGATATTTTTTATGAATATATAAATTCATAAAATTCAAAATTATAACATTAAACATGATGAAGACAAAAGTATTATTATAGTAATAAGGACTATATTTTTACTGAGCACAAACAGTTTTATATAATTAAAATCATGCAAAATGCATTATCATAATATATGATTATTGTTTTCGTTAATAAATAAAATACCAAATGTAACTATAAATCAGTTATTCTATCTACTTATTGTAGTTAAGCACTTTACAAATTCTCCTTTATTATTTTTTGTAAATATTATTTTCTTGAATTCCAAAATTAAAGAAAGTTTGTAGTATTATCATTTTTCAATTATATTGTTTAATTATATATATTTAATATAATAAGATTTGTACCACATTTCTTCTTTTGTAAATGTAAATAATAATATTCAGAAAAAGCTCAGCATTAATCATGAATGTCTTTAAGAAAATCTAATGCAAAAAGCATTTATCATACATGCCTATGAATAATTAAATATATTAATTTTCTTTATCATTATTATCATACTCATAGGTTTTATATTATAAAATGTGTTGAATATACAATATAAAGCAAGAGGTAGCTTAAAAAATATAAGCTAATATCATATAATCATTTAGAATTTGTAGTGCAGCTTGAACCATTTATAACTAAAGAAATTAATACTATTTATATCACTTGACACTGTAAATTCTCAAAATTGAGCTACATAAATACAAACATTTATAATAGAAGCAATAATGGCAAAGTCTCAAGTGCAAAATTAAAACAACGCCTTTGTCTAGCACCAACTCATAACTTGCCAATATAAAAAAAAAACAAATTGCGCCTCATTGTTCTATACAAATTACACTTGCAAATCTGCACTATAAGCACCTCGCACCTCTTCGAAAACCACGTCAACAACAAACACATCATGCAGTGCACATATATACACGCCGCGGCTGTGCTTTTAAATCCCAATCGCGACTCCTAGCCTCCACCAGCAGAGGCCGCTAACCTACGCGACTCCCTCGACTTCCACATCACATCCTCATCTCTCTGTAACGCTCTCTTCCCGCTCGTATATACATATACGTACTATCTTTCTATATCTCTTTCTCTCTCTCTCTCTCTCTTGATCGAGAGAGAGAGAGACACGTATGGGGCGGCGGACTACCGTTGTATGCGTGCGTGTGTGTCGAGAGTAGTATAGCAGGCAGCAGCGCTAGCTCTATCCGCGATCGCGCAGCCAGCAGCAGTCGTGCCCATCGTCAGCAGTCGCGGCGGAGTGTGTTTGTGTCGACGCCCATAGAGACATACTCTCTCTCGTCGTCGTGTCCCGGGTGTGCGTGTGTGCGTGAGAGAGAGAGCACGGCCCTCACGAAGACCATTAAGAGAAGAGGGAGGAGGACGACGACGACACCCAAAAGCAGCCCACAACGACGTCGACGACGAGGCGTAGTCTGGAGTGTGGAGGACGACCCGGTGAAGAACAACAGCACACGTATGTATATATAGCGGAGAGATAAGAGCCGCACGGGCGCGTGTGCATGCCCTGCGTGTCGCGCAAAATGGCTTCTCCGAAAAACAATCGCGGCGGCGGCGGCAGCGGCTACGACGTACGACCGCGGCTGTGCGTGCATATGTGCACGCGCGTTTGCCGTTATACGCGCGCCGCGGCTGCCCTTTTCTAGAGAGAGAGAAAGAGAGAGCGAGAAAGAAAGATAGAGAGAGAAATAGCAAGTGTGGGTGTGGGCCGACGCTCGTCGTCGTCGTCGTCGTCATCTGGTTAGAAACTGCGTGTGTTCCTGAGGACGATTGTAGATGACGACGATGATGATGACTGCGTATTGACGTTTTATCTCTGTGTCTCTCGCGCTCGCTCGCGCTTGCACCGCGTATATATAGTATATACCTGTGACCGCGACGGGGCTGACTAATGCCTGCTGGAATTTTCGGTTCTGCACGAGAAAGAAAGAGAAAGATTTCCGCGTTCGTAGCCTATGATAAAGCTTGTGTTCAGGGTGAGATTTGCGAGATTGTAAAGGTAGGTTTGAAGCTTAAGTAAAGCCAAGTTTTTGGATGGATATTGTCTACAGCGATGCAGGCTGCTGCTACTACAGTGGCTGGCTCTTTTTTTGTTTTGGGAAGATTATAGAGAGCCAAAGGTTGACAGTTGATTGGCATTCTTGCTGCGAGGCTCATTTTCATGCAGTGCTTTATAAGGAATATTTTTTATTTCATTTGAAGGTCTCTCCTCTCGAATGCGTTATGAGCCTTTAAGCCTGGGTGTCACATTGTAACAGTATTTATGATGATTTATATCCATTTAGCAATGTACACTATTATTTACTTTAATAGTCAGTTAATTTTTTATTTTTTTTGTTTAATCCATTGTTTCTAAAACTCCAAAAAGCATTTTGGAGTATTCGACACAATTCTCTTGAAGAATTGAATATTATAATAGTATTTATGATAATTAAAATTCATTTAACAATATTCACTTGCTATTTAATAATGCTAGTTATTTTGTGTAATCAATCAATTCTAACATTTTGATTTATTCCATTGTTGCTGAAGCTCCAAAAGCATTTTGGAGTATTTATCACAATTCAGTTGATAAATTGAGTATTACAACAGTGTTTGAAATAATTTAGACCCATTTGACAATATTTCCTATTAAATACTGTTATTTACTTCAACAATCAATTGGTTTTATAACAATGAAAAGCATTTTGGAGCATTTATTATACTTTAAACAATAGACTAGAAGAGTCTTTGAAATACTCTTATTAGTTTTAGGAAATTTGTGTAGTGATTGTTATATGTCTATTCAATGCTAAAAATAAAATAATGCTAATAAGAATATAAGTTTTGTTGTTAGAACAGTGCAAATCTTTCTTTGTGTAATTTATTTTCTATAAGCATACTTATTTATAAATAATCAATTAATTATAAATAGTAAAAACAATAGAATCTTTACATACCTAAGATATTTGTTTGGATGTAAAATAGTTGACTCTAAAATCAATACTTTATATTGTTTAAGTAGCATTTTAAAAATTATAATTGTAGTATATAATATTTACTTTAACTATAAATTCATTCTATTAATACATTTTTTTATTTAAACAGGTGACAGAAATAAAACAAATTCAACATGCAGACAATAAAGTGTGTTGTGGTTGGTGATGGAGCTGTAGGTAAAACTTGCTTGCTGATATCGTACACGACAAATAAATTCCCCTCCGAATATGTACCTACAGTTTTTGACAATTATGCTGTCACGGTCATGATCGGTGGGGACCCTTACACTCTTGGACTTTTTGATACAGCTGGTGAGTTTTAAATATTTATTTGAATTCTTAAAATTCAAAATTATATAATTGACAAACAAAATCATTGATAAGCATGATCATTTGTGTCTAAAGAAACAAATTATAATATATTAACATCCAATTACATAAAAGATTTAATTAAACTATAAATTTCAATGACATTTTCATAATAACTCAAAATGTTTTATTCACAGGTCAGGAAGATTATGATAGACTTAGACCACTGAGCTATCCTCAAACAGATGTTTTTCTAGTCTGTTTTTCAGTAGTTTCCCCTTCATCATTTGAAAACGTCAAGGAGAAGGTAAGACACTAAACAATATTAATTAAATTGTTAATAAAAGCCACATTATCGGTATTCAGTAATGAATTATTGATTTATGTTACAGTGGGTACCAGAAATAACGCATCATTGTCAAAAGACGCCGTTTCTCTTGGTCGGCACGCAAATCGATTTGAGGGACGACGCCGCAACCATTGAGAAGCTCGCGAAAAACAAACAGAAGCCTATCACGGGGGAGCAGGGAGAGAAGCTCGCCAAAGAGCTTAAAGCTGTCAAATATGTTGAATGTAGTGCACTGACGCAGGTCAGTTTCGATTCATTTCATTTCTTTATTTTCTCAATTGCTTAAAAATAGCATATTATCAATTACCGAGATAACGCGGACATAAAAACGTATTTTTCAAGTTTCTATCGTGATAGCGTTGCGTCGTTTGGAAACGATTTTTATCGCAGATTAATAATGAATCTAAAGAACAATAACATTAAAATACTTTTTTAACTCAACTTAATCTCAATCTTTAAGGAGATAATAAGGGAAATATAACAATTTTATTCGTTAAATTTACAGAAAGGACTAAAGAATGTTTTTGACGAAGCGATTTTAGCCGCTCTTGAGCCGCCAGAACCAGTGAGGAGAAGACGGTGCGTCGTTTTGTAGAAGAATCATTGCTCACGCTCGGCATATTCTTCAACAATTGGCCCTAAAAGCACTGCATTGTAAGTCTCGTCACATTCTGCTTTTCCAATTGCTTACTTGCGTGAATTTTCTCATTTGAATTTTAAATCAAAGCTAAGCATTTACGGCTCTATATGATTTCATTATTTTCCTATATGGTCAGTCAATCAATCTTTAATTACAGTTATTACACCCACCGACTAATTTAATTTAATATATTATTAAATCGTTCACATTACATTGAGTATGTTGAAATCGAGTTTTTGACCGTAAATGCAAATCATCCCAATAAAAACAGTCTTGAGTTTTATTTTAATTCAATGTAATAATTACGTGAATATTCAATGAGATATTTTTTTTACAGTACAGAACAAAATGCTTTTTACACATCAATAAAAAAATTTAAGTTTGCTTTTGAATAACAAATGAATTTTCTTTTAGGATCGCATAAACGGATTTATCTATACCATTCTTAATGAAAGAGACAAGCAACAAACTATAACAACTGGCAAATAATGCGAATGTCTCTTACTTATTTAATAAAAACGTAAGGCATTTTTTAAATAATAAGATATACTAATGTGAATCTTTTTAATAAATCGATTAGCCAAGAAAAAAGAAGAAAAACACGAAATGATCAAGCATGCGTTTTTTATGGAGTTGTATATGTGCGGCGCATACGCAGTTGCGTCGGCTCCGGCGATTTCTATATTTTTTGTATAAACAATTGTACAAAATGAATTATATAATTATATATTATAATTGCGTATATAATGATTCGATGAAAAGAACAGCAACAGGATACACAAACTCACTGATGTTTAATTGATGAGACGATACCGAATTTTTCAATTTACCACTAAGGAATATTGTACATCTGCGAATATTCACTGAACGCTCAAGCTGAAAAAAAGTATATTGTGCGAGTAATAAAATTTTCAAGACATTTTTATAACCGCTCGACTACATGTCTATTTATTTCAAATTTTTAATCACATTCACAGTTGAGGCGCCTTGTAATTAACAATATTTTATTTAGTTAATTTAATATCTTTATTTTAGATTATATAAATATTTTTGTTGATATAATCTAATATATTTTTTAGATTTTAATTTCAAATCAATTACAGAAAATGACTAGATATATATACGTATATAAGTATGTCAATTAATCAAATTATTTTAATTTTACTTTCTAAGTGCCAATTAGAGTGACCATTGACTCAAGCTGAGATTTTTTTTCTTGTAATCAACATTTTTTAATAGAATGGTTGTATTTTTGTCTTTTTGAAGTAAACTTTTTTATTTACTTTATAATAACTGCGAGTTAAGATATATAAGTTATATGTATGTAAATCTGATATCAAAACTATTAACAATCTACTAAAATATTATTTTTGTGATTATGTTTTTAAAATAAAATTGATGTAGGATTTTGAGATAAGGATTTTGTTTTCTTTTTTAGTTTTTACTTACGTTTTAAGATTATTTCAGTTCCGTGAAATCTATATAAATATACGTATTTTTGTTCGACAGTTACAAAAATTAAAAAAATTAATTTAAATAATAGCATCTAAACAAAAAATATTCATTAACATTATTCTATAAAAAACGAAATATGATGGAGGATCATTGTAGAAATCATCAAACTATTCGATATTATTTAAGCCTTTTATTTACATAATGTTTTACTATTTCATTTAACAATCAAATGGATATATATATATAATATATACAGTCTGTATCAGTTAATTTTTTGGCCGTTTCACAATTGCATAAAAGTACAGTTGATGCTCATACGAAATCCCAACGATTATGTTTCTTCCTTTACAAGTTTGTAATGGGTGTATGTATCATGACGCAGGATTAAAACACAATTGGGAGTATTCCTTGTTGCGCATCTCTAGTATCGTAAGATATATCCACTCGAAAAAGGGTTCATACGTACGCGGGTCGTCAAGTGTTTCTCCTTCCACTCTTGTCCCTTATAATTTTCTCGCTCTCTTTCTCTCTCGCGCTCTCGATATCGACGAAAAAAAGTGCCCATGTCTTACGAGTACTATTATTCTTATGACATACTTCATGCAATCCATTTATGCGTTCGTTCTATTATAATGTTAAAAACGGTAATGTGTATAATCGCTTATTTTCGTATCCATTGACTCGCGTTTTATGAGCACACGTGTGTAATATTTTTCATAATTTTTTTTTCGCCATTTTTCATTGACTTAACGCGTTCACCGCGCAAAATCGCATTTGCTCGGATCTTACTCGCCTTAAAATAGTTAAGTACAGGAATTTATCAGAAAGTTCCTTCTCTGTCCTTGCGATCCATTCCATCCTCTATCAATCTTCATAAAGTTAATGTACCAGTTATCAACGACAATCCAATTATCAATATCCTTTTATAGTCAATATTCTTAACAGTTTATGTGATATTTAAATAATGTTTTTGTAAAATCTCTTATGATATCTACGATTCTTCAAAGTCTCCCTTTATCAACAATCATACAAAAACAAATTTTCTGTGTCAGTAATTTCAATGTCATTCGTCTGTGTAAAGTTTTAATGCAATTTCATTTTACTTACATTAAATTTCCAATGAATATTGCTTATAATATGTTTAATATAAAGAAAAAAAAATGTTATATTGTGGTTTTCATGTAAACCCATAAATATTACAATCTACTTTTAAAAACTTACTGCCCGCTCGTTATATCTTTTTTTTTTCTCAATATCATCAATAGATTATTGGCTCTGCGTTGCAAACGACAGATACATCAACTTTATTCATCAACTCTCCGCGTGCATAAATTATCTTTATCACTTATATTCAACCTAAAATCAACATGGTTTCTCTATCATTTTTTAAAATTTTACGATTTTTTCTTTTTCTTCATCTGCGTTTAATATATTAGCAAACTCGCGTATCCGAAAATTTTCTAAATATATTCATCTAACAATCTTTAATAAAATAATATCCGTATATATTATCGCGCGTGTTAAACTGCGTGTTGTTCGCTTTCGAGTGATCGTCAAAAACGAATTGCGGCTACGACAACTATATAACTGCTTTACTGCACATAATGACACGGTCAGCCGTTACAATAAAAGTGTATATTATTATCGCGCATAAACGAAAATTCGCCCACCTCGCTATTATATCTCCAAATGATGCATTTTTAGGAAAAAATACTCTATACTCGATCCTTTTTGGCAGTAACGATCGTGCCTATTACATTGTAACATCGAAAAATTCGTCAAGTTTCATCATTTATGTTTTTTTTTTGCAATGTTAATCTTTTCCTTTTAAGTATATAGTTTATTATCGTTTGTTCTGTCATTACGTAATTCACTGGACCACTTGACGCACTGCTGCCTTACGCTCCCTCTCTATATCTCTTTCTCTATTTTTCTCGGCTCGTCTGACAGTCTACTCTCCTTTTTTTATCCTCGCTCGCTGCATTGCACATTATTAAAACGCGACTTGACGCTTAATTAAGTGTTCGTCGTACCCCTTACATCTCTGATTGTGTTATTTACAAGCTGTATATCTTTTCTTATTACTTTAGAAATTGATAAAGTTGCCCCCGGTGTGACTGCGGAAAGTATGCAAAGAAAATACCTCGAAATCGCGTATATATACATTTCGAAAGATCAACAATATATCGTCATTAAAAATGACGATAATATTTCCAATCATTCTTCCAAAATGTTCACTCTTTTTGTCGCAAGTAACACAACTAATCACATTTTAGAGTGAGATATTCAATGCCGATTAATAGTCCTCAGATCACAGTGAATTTTCAGCTTAAAATACCCTATGAAAAATTTACTCTAATCTGCGCACGTGTATATAGCGGTGTATATTTATTTATCAATCCGCTTGAGCATTGTAAAAGAGTCACTCTAAAAAATGCTTGCCCCGCACTTTGTAATAAAAAGAGTGAAATGTCGCTCTCGAGATCGCGCAATACATAATAATTGGAATTATACTGTATGTAATATATTTATCTTGCTAACTTCGGAAAACATTATCTTCTTACGAGTCTTAGTGATATACAATGTATGCGTGAATCTTAAATACAGTGTAAATAGTGAACCTTAACATCTTAATCGCTCTACGGCAAAAATTGCTTCTGAAAATTCTGAACGAGTGTATGTCATGTATTATGTGTGTGTGTATATAAGTTGTCTCTCAATGGAAAAAAATCTTATTGGATTTTTATAGACGCTAAAAATGCCGTGGACAAGTGGCACGTAAACGAAGGAAAAGAAATTAAACGAATGAATATGGTGTATATTTATTTATATATATATATAGTCAGGGGATCCTTTGGCTTCGTTCGTTCCATACCATCATTTTATCTTTATAATTGTTATATAAAATACTAAGCTCCTAAAAGTACGGCGCCGAGTTTCACTTTTTTACCTCCATTTTCTCCCTGTCTATCGAGCCTCTCCTCGGATGAGTACAATGTTTTTTTTTTATTTATCATATTATTTTTTTTCTTTTTTTTTTGTATTATTTCGATTTCAGAAAATTCATAGAAGTATATAGCTTTTGACTATAGACTATACCGATATATCACACTTATTCGCTAAATGTTACACGTACAATAAGAATACTCATTTTTGTACCTAGTTTTGGGGGGTTTTACCTGCCTGTCGGGGCATCTTTTTTTTATTCCTTCGACAAGTTTCTCGTTTTCCCCGATTTCCCTCATCATGAGTAAACTGAATTTAATAAATAGGAAGTATAAAAATAATTGCAAGATATAAATAAAGTAGCTTTATAATATCTATAAAGTAATCAATGGTATATCTATAATAATAATAATCTCTATATGAACTTGTTTATGCTGTTGATACATTGTAATTTAAAAGTTGAAGAGAACCAGAGAAGACGCGAAAAATGTCGATATCAATACTTTCAGCTGCACTATTTAGGAATTCTATTTATGAATTCGAAAAAGCCACCTCGATTCACGCTTGACGCGCGCGTTTACAAAAAATCTACGAAGGGTCCCAAATACTGTGTGTATGTGTGTAATGCATTTCTTTTTTTTTTAATTATTTTTACTGTCTACCGCATTGTTTATTTTTGTTTTTTTTAATCTTCGTTTGTAAGTATCGATGACCTAGAATTTACCTTTTCACCTAATTTCTCAAAAGTTCAATAATTTATCAATAAGTTTCTCAAATCGACAATAAGCCTTAATAATGCCTTAATAAGCAGCGTTTACTTGACCTCCAGTTTGAAAAATGACTTAGCTAAAAATGTCTCGACTCCTTAATACTTCGTTATAAATAGTTTGTGCATTGCGATTACAACGGATTATTATTATTATTATTATTATTATTTCATGTTCAATCGTGGGTGCCTTTACAGAATCGAAAAATCTCATGTATATACGGTGTATAAGGTCTTAAAAAGCGATTAATGACAATATAATTTTGCTGACCCTTTTTCGCCCGACAAAAGGTCGTTGACTCAACTTTTGGTGTCACATTCATCTATATATTGTCTCAGAAATCTTTGCTCCTCTTTGTTAATCATTTTTTTGCTTTTTCAATCGGCAGTTTACAAAGATTTCTTGTTCTATATGCAACACGATTTGGTTCTTAATTTTGATTTTTATTGAATTCCTCACCTAATACTTGAACACCTTGAGTATATTTCAAATTTTTAAGGATGCTGTTGAAATGAAAAAGAAGAAAAAGAACAACTTAAATATTGTGTAATAACAAAGCATGCGCAAAAGAAAGGTAAATGAAAGAAATAAAAAGTACTCGTGAGATCTTTGGAATGTCATTTTACTAATCAAAAAAAAAGAAAAGGTAACTTAAACATATAACAAAGGTGCAAATAAATAAGTCGCATGTACTTGCACAATATCTCTCGATCAATATATACGCATACGTATATATACGAATTACTCGCACGTTAGTCACGCGATCGCGTACTAAGTATATAAATAATAAATCGAATATGTCGCGCGCTTTTCTCTCTCGCTCTCTTTCTTACACATCAAAAATCGCAAGCTTCCTCCATCATCTTAACATCGACTAAACGAATGCCTTCGTTTTATCTCTGCTTTTATATTAGTTATTCTTCATTTTTTTTCCTGTTACTTCTCTACCCATATACATGTGTTATGTGTATACAATAATACTTCAATTTATTTTATTTTATTATTTTTTTTTTCGTTCAATATTATAATCTATAATATCTAATTTTCATCTTTATTTTAATAGGCCAGAGTTGTAATTATTAATTGCAGTCTTCAATGTTGCAAGAGTCCTTGACAGACTCTTATTTTCCTCTTCTTTCCCTCGACATCTATAATATTTTTGACTTGTTCTATGCGTGTATTTATTATATGTATGTTTATTGTTTTGCGTGTTTGAATCTGTCATCATTTTCATCTTTTTTTTTCTCATACAGACTTTGGTAATATCTGCACGACAGTCACTTTCCTCCGATACACTTTGCTCATGCTTCACACGTCTGCGCTCGCAAAAAACACAAGTTTCGCTTTATTTTATTTGTTTCATTATTCTCGCTTGCTTTCGTTATATACGCACGTGACTTTTGTATTCATACACATATAATTACGTGAATCGTCGAAGAATTACGTTGGTATTTTTTTTTTATGCTTTATAATGTTTACCCGTCAGAAGAGACTACACTGATTTTTATAAAAATAACATTTCCTTTCATAATTAGTATTATTATACAAATTATGAAATAAAATTTATTTTGTTTTTTCATTTTTTTTTTAAAACTGGCACTGGAATGTGACTGTAATTTGGCAACAAAATATGTCAATTATATTTCGTCTCGCCATTTATCTTTTCACAGTGCTTTTATATAATAAAATAAATTACTTTTTAAAAGAGGGATTTAACTCTTAAAAATATAAATTGTTGAATAATTTAAAATATATTTATATATTCATTTTTTTTTTGCTACAGTATAGCCTCCTCTTAAATTTGTTTCATTTTCAATGAAAAACAAATCACAAAACAGTACGTGGTGCAGCTGCTACAAAGCTGCCTCTTAATCATTATTTACAGCAAAAATTATCTAGTCAACTACGCGTATATACGTCTATTTTAATAAATTATAAATTAACTATTATACTCGGTATAATTTAAACAACAATGATCTTATAATATCGACGAATGTAATATTGTTATATCGTTAAACTTAATGACTGCACTTCGAACGTAAATTTAATACGTCGTTAAGTGAAGCTGCTCATTATTTCTTTTTGTTTTTATTATTATTATTATTTAGTATGTACAATTTATGTTAACGCATATAGAAAATAAAGGAGCGGAAGAAGAATAATAAATATAAAAATCTAAGCTCTACGGTTCGAAATAATATCACAACAACAGTTTAATACTAATTCGCGAACTTTGGTTGACACCTTGATATTGTAATCGTTCATTTGAAAACAAATAAATCGTCAATATTGATAAAAATCGCTCAACCTTAAAAATCTTTTGAGTTCATTTCTTTTATAATATTTCGGATTGTTTCGGCACATCTATTTCTCACCATCGATAGACACATTTTATCGTTCTTACCCTCTATTACCTTGAATTATCCTAAATCAAATTTAACAAAAGCTCTATACATTTCTTTTTATAGAATATTTTATCTTTAAAACGATTTTTAATGATTTTCATAAATATTCTTTTATTTAAAAAACGAATAAATTCTGCCTATCGACGTTCGATTTAACCGAAAATTCCGGAAAATCCGAACTTCAAAGTAAACGTGTCTGTATATGATCTGTGAAAACAGCTCACTTTGCTTGTCTAAATAACAAATACGCGCATATATAATATATATAATATACTCGCTAAAAAGTACAACGGAAAACGCACGATAGACTTCGCATTGTTATATATACACGCCTCGGTTTTACATCATCGAGTGTGTATACATATATATATATATATATATATATATATATATATATATTTATATAAATCTTCTACTCAATAAATAGAATATCCTACGGTTCATTTCATCGAAAAAAAAAGAAAAACGAAAAGAAAAACGCCACTGCGCTTTGTAACAAAGAAAAATTCCACTAATGACTCGACTTGTCCTTTATCTGTCTTTCTCTCCTCTTCTCGTACTTCGCATTTGGCCATAGAAATCAAGTCTTTTTCATGTATACAAATCCATCCTCATTTATATATCTCCTACGTTTCATATTTCTCTTTATCATAATAATAATTCACTTGTTTGTTTGTTTGTTTTGTTTTGTCTTTTTTTTGGCGATAAGTTATACATACGACTGGACACTACGGATTCTCGTTTAATAAACTTACACGATCAAAGTGGTTACATATCTCGCATTATTTTTTTTTCTTTCTTTTTACACGATTCGCACACGGTCCACGTGCGAAACGCTATATAAATACGTATTGTATCGCACTACTCTCCGGTGTATCTTTGGCGTGTATCTTAATCGTTACTTCCCTCGCGTATGTCTCTTTCTTCTTCTTCTTTTTTTTTTTGCTTACCCTTAATTTTTACAAAATACTATGTTTTTAATACTGCGAGATTTTTCGCTCTCTTATCTCTCCTCTTCGAACGATTAAAAGAATACGTGGATGCGTACAAAATTGGATTTCGTGACAAACTGATGGCGCTGGTTTCGTTTTTTTTTTTTTTTTTTTTTGAGAAGGGAAAGCGATTTGCTTTTCCATTCTCTCGCGGGAAGAGTCACTTTTTATCGGTATATAAAAATTGACCGTTCATAAGCTTCGTGTATAACGAGTGGATCTCTTTTTTTTTGTTGGATGCTACCGTGTGAGTATAAAATTTCACTTGAGTAATTATTTAATAGTGATATTTGTATTATGTTTAG
>JAWWEQ010000001.1:21856435-21919012 GCA_035583055.1 Torymus tubicola | reverse complement strand
CCAATTTTATGGTCATTTCAGGCGACTGGCCATAAAATGGAAGAAAAATGGTAGAAAAATCGTTTCATCAATGGGAGAAAAATGGGCGATTTCTACCAGGGAAATAGTAGACAAAACGATCACTGCTAATCATTCTATCTAAAAAGTTTTTTAAAAAATCAAACCTTTTTCATAATAAGACAATGAAAGTATCCGAAAACGCTTTATGTTAATTCATAAAACGCTAAAATTAAAATATCGTACTCGAAATAATAAAAAATTAACGATTTTTTTCGAATTGATATAATTTTTTTTTAGAGTCTAATGATTTTTTGCCGCTTTTGTCAATTTTGAAATCTCCCGATTTAACCGATTCTGAGTTTAAATTTGAGTTATTTTCTTCTAATACTTATTCTTTTAAATACTTTTTTCTAATCAAACTTGCTTTGGCCTTTGTTATCATATGTTATGACGTATTCCTGTGTAGAAATAATTAATTCGAGAAAAAATGGTCAATAAATTAGTATGGCGACGAGAAATAATCACATAGATCTATGTAGATGTTTTTTTATGAAATAACTATAAAAATATCGTTAAAAAATCGTTATCTAATCACTTAATTCTGTCTTCCAAATTCCACAAATAGTCTAAATATATAAATCATTAATAGGTTTTTGACGGCTTTATAATTTAGCCATTTTAAAAATGTCTAAAATATAATTTAGACGTCTATAGACGTTGATTCAAAAGTATATCACTTATGACGACATTTTAATAACAAGAAATGAAATTCAAAATAAGTCTTTTATAGATTGGTGAAATCTACATTCATTTTAAGCAATTTCCGGTCCAATAACTCTCTTATTAATCTAAAAGTGATATAAACGTGTATTACGGCGCGTGTCGCCGCGCATCAAAGCCGGATCTTCCATTGTTTGTATTAAATTTTTATTTATCCAAAAGCGAATATGACCGTTTGCTCCTTTTTATAGCTGGAAGAGCTACAATCAACATAAGAAATAATCTGTAACAATCATAAATTGAAACCCGTCTAAACAGAAAATAAGAATAAATATCAGTAGACATGTTATTTTATATTTAGAAGCCGATTTCTTTTTATGACGAGTCAAGCTTCGATTAATAGATCAACTATAATATGTTGTAGCTGACCGCTATAATATAATTACTATTTATAACAATCTAAAAAACACTATAAATCAAACAAAAGCCATAATCATAAAAAAATCAAAGAATAACTATTACCAAAGAAGTACGTAAGTATATAACTCCACGTGTTCAATCTGTGCCATTTTAATAACACCCAAACATTAAACACATCATATAACCATATAATAAGCAGCCAACTCGGTCACGACATGGTGACCTTTCGCAACAAGACAATAATAACACTATAATAGATCAAATTAGACTTGTTTTTTGCCGACCACCGAAAAACCGGCAACGCGGTATACACAATCCATGTCTAATCGAACTTTCGACATGCCGCCGGCATTGCGACAAGCACGAGATATATATATTGTACATGGCGGTAGTAGCAATCGATCATTTTTCTTTAGCGCGCGCCCAGCATGCAATTGCAATTGTCACCGGTCTTTTCACCGTGCATTTTTTAGTGATTTAGGATTAAAACTTTAGCGCATGGTTTATGCGAGGCGTGGTAAATGAGAGGTTTGAGGTAACAACGAGTTTAGTTTTTATTTTAAAGAATGATTGATTTACAAAAAGAAACTGTCTAACAAAAGTTAGTATGAAAATAATATTGTATATATTATACATGATGATAAAACTTTTGCAGTTACTATATTTGCACAATGACGCTAAGACACACTCGTCATTTGTAAATTTTTTTTAAAGACGTTCTATAAAATTGTACTTTTTGAAGTAGTAATTTTTATGATTTACGTAGCAAATTTTACTGATATTTCGTGTCAACGAATACAAAGATTATTATAAATATCAAAAAGTAAAATTTGATAGAAAAATCATAAAAATTGCTATTTAAAAAGTAAAAATCACAAATGACAAGTGTTTCTCAGTACTGTAAGAATCAGTCAATAATTTTCGTATAAAAAACGTAGGGTTCTCAGAAAAATGTTTTCCTTGTAAATATATTGGTAGTACTAATTTCTTGTAACACAGAAGTAATTATTATTGACATAAATGACTTCTATTTATTCTTTCACGTTTGTTATAAACAATACTCTAAATTATTTATAAAAATTTATCAAAAAACACAGCTATAAAAGAAGATAAGTATATAGTTTAAGTTGAAAGGAAAAATAAGATTAAGCGCATATCGGCGTAATGTAATTGTTTAATTGTTTTAAAATAAACAAATTTTTGGATATTGAGACCTCAATAACCGAATAACATATATAACTAAATAACATCAAAAAGGTTTTTATCAAACTTTTCATTAATATGTCTTTAAAATAAAAAATGGCAGCTCGAAGTACAAAGCTTTTTACTTCGTCACGCCCTTGTATATACATATATAACGACTACAGATAAATTCAAACATTTTAAACGATGATTGTTAATTCAACAAGTACGTATCAAAGTTATTAGTGCTCTAATATAAAAGGTTAATATGTATTGTTTAAATCACAAATAAGTTGAGTTTTATTTGAAATGGACTAAATATGTATACGTTGATTCTTCGACCATGACATCATCCATGATACAATCCTTCCATTGTTATTCTACAGTATTTTTAGATTCAAAAGTAATTAGATCATGCACAACTAATCATTTTCGAATTTTTTGAAATTGTAAATTAAAACAATCAAATTAAATAAAATTTCTGTCTACTTTTAGATAGAAGATATTTGTGGCCTGCTAATTGGATGATAATTTCAAACAGTAAATTGAAATGATTAAACTAATATCAAATTCGTTAAAGTTCACACGTTGGTAAAACTCGTTTGATTTAATGAAATCTTTATAATATAAATCTTTATAATGACCTTCGTTATATTATATACAGCTGAATTAGAGACATAATTGAATTTCATCAAACCGATCGACAGTAACGATTCGAGTCACGTTCACATTGAAAGAGGCAGAGTAAATATATAATAAAACGGGATAACGTAAACTAATTGTAAATGAAAAAAAGCAACAAGTATCATACTACGGATACATTAACGTTAATGCTTTGAAATTAACTTGTCTACAGCTATAATTTACGTCTTCAACCATTTACGTTATGCACTTTTAAATGCACGTTGTAACGCTGACTCTTCATACAACAGGATATTGTTATGTTCTTAACTGAAAATCACTAAACATTTACGAGTACGTAAATAGCTGTATAATTATGTCTATATACCTGTTTACGTAAATAACTAATTTTAGTTGAAAGGATATAACTCAACCATTGGTAAAAATAGCTCGTCCATACCGTAAATTATCAAAATGCCTACCGCACGTAAAATCGTTATATACATACAAATTTAGCCAAACTCGATATAATTCAAACCACTTCAGCTTCTACACTTCCAAGCTCCGTATAAATTAATTACACAACCACACCCAAGCAATCAGCAGCAACAAAATGGCACCTAAAGCGTCCAACCCGACCGCGTTTACGACAAGATATATATATATACACATACTCGACAGCTCGGCGCTTAAATATGGCTCCACATCGATTAATCCCCGATCTAATTACATCCCTCAGAGCCAATATATGACACTCGCCGAATCGAAGCCGCACACGGAACGACGCAGACGGCGGCATCGGGAGAAACGTCTAAAATTAGCAACGACATCCTTACCCCTACACTCGAGATATTTCCGTCGTATCCAATAGATTGCCATATATATATACATCGATCACACCATCCTGAAATACAAGCGTCTTCGCTCCATCGGAAATTGAAAAATGGCGACGCGCATGTATACATATATACCTATCTGAAATCATCGAGCCACGCACACCGTCCATATTGCGCAACGGAACGGGGAAGGATTTGAAAATCATCTATAGCCATGCCAAGACAATACATCTATATATATATACGTGTATGTATGTATATAACACACATATAGCTGTAGCCGAAAATGGCGGTATGCGTATATATACTAGTCCCCTCTTACACACCACTTCACCCCAATTCATATAAGCCTATAGCTCTGTCCGTCTCTGCAGCTTCCTTCGCACGTACAATACGCAGCTCACATAATACAAAAGGAAAAGAAAGTCAAAGGCGAGGCGAAGCGATCAGCAGCCGTGTGTATGTGTGTGTATATATACATATATATATATATACATGTATACGTGCTGATGCACAAAGGAACTATTCTCATGCTCTCTCGCCTCTGAGAAACCAGAGTGAGAGAGAGAGAGAGAGAGATCGACATCATGAACGTGCGCGTGCGAGAGACACACCTACCCGACATCTCTCTCTCTCTCTATCTCTCTCTTATACTCTCGATATATATACACCACAAATTGCGCGCGCGCGAGCAAAGGCGATAACATCTTTCTCTCTCGCGAGCGAACGAGGAGGGGCCCAATCATCGAATCGCCGCCGAACGTGACGCATATATACTATAAGGCAAGTGAGCGAAGAGAAGGGACGTGAGATTGTGTGTGCGAGCGTATGTGTGTGTGTGTATAATGTATATAGCGTGTGAAGGGAGAGAGAGGCGCGAATGTTTCTGCACACTGTGCATGCGTGTGTGTTATATATATGTATATGATGCAGTTAGCACGCGAAGAAGAAGAGAAAGAGAGTGAGAGGCTATTTTTGGTATATAAGCGAGAAGTGTATATATATATATACGAGATAGTGCTAAAGAGGCGAGAGACGCGCAGGTGTTAAGGAATGTTTAAACATTGGCAGCGACGCGGGACTCTTTATGGGAGAGAGGTTAATTGATGTAAATGTGGTGTGGATTGTGCGGCGATGCGTGTGTGTATGTATGAGAAAATATATACTTTTTTTTTGGTGTTTGATTATCGCGGGTTGTTGTTGATTTTCATAGAGAAATACGAGGGGTTTTTTGTTGGTTAATTGTATAGCGGGGGATTGTTTATGTTGGTAATTATGGCAGGAAATGAAAATTTATTGTAATTTTGTAAGTGGAACTTGAGGATTTAGCTATTGAATTACAAACAAGTTTTTGAATCGAAAATTATAAAAATTGTAATGGAGCCGGTTTTTTTGATAATAAAGTAGTTTTAATTATTACTAAGTATATTTATATAGGAAAACGTGACTACAAGCATGTGATGTGATTGTGATATAGATATCGTGTGTAATGGTAGTATTGTAAATAAAGTAATTGTAAAATAAAATAGTAACAATTACATATCACATGATACTTAAATGTTAGTGAAACACAGTAAACAATTAATTATTGTAAAGCAAATAAAAATATTTTATTTATAAATTATTTAATTTATATAATATTTATTTAATATAAGTAAGTATATAACAAATCAGCTAAAGCAACTTCAGATTTGATCAGTATAAAAATAAATTTAATCGTAAACAATTGTAACCATCATTTTTAATATCTTCAAATTATATTTTCAATTATACTCTTACAGAAGATTGAGACATGCCACTTCGATTTATATGGACGTCAATCTCAATTGTTCAGCCCTTTACTCTCCATCTCCGAAAGAGCTATATATATATATTTGAGAATGAACTTTATTCTTATATAGCTACGAAATGAGCTTCGAATTATAAATTATAAACCGCCAGTTCACAAACAAAGTGACGTCATTACGTCTACATCAATAAACATTAATCTTCTGTCAATTTATGTGCATTACCAATTAGCCTTTCGTGCTGTGTACAGGTATATGATGAATTCGATAAATGAAAATCAAATGTGCGGTCACGTGAAATAATTGACTTACAAGTTTGACTTGAGTAGCATAAATCGGACAACAAAACGTTACTTTTATATTTGAAATTTATATAATGAAACCTATACCCATGAAAAATCGTTCTTGACAATTGTCACATTTAAGCTCTCATTTTTTCAACCATTGTATCAAAAAAATTGAAGTACAACCTCTCAACTGCAGTATATGTAATATGCACACACACGTATACATATTCGTTCGCCTCAGGCATAAAATTTCACTTTTACAATTGCAAAATGTAATTTTCACAAAAGAAACGCCTCTATTAACCCACTTTTCGGCGCGCAGCGCATGCACGTCGCAATTACTGAATCCATACAGTTTCTCATTTGCACACTTCGCGCGAGTACAGCTGCAGCAGCATATATATACACACACAGAGAACGAACAATCGCAATAGTGTATGTGTGTATGTGTGTGTAAATGAACATTTACTTGGAATGACCTAATTTTCACTGATTAAAGATTAAACACGTCGTGGCTTGCCGGCCACAGTATATATATGCTGGCAAAGTGAAATTTCATTGCTTTATCAGGGAGAAACTTGACCTATCAACTCGACATGTAGACGCATAAATAATGACATCATCTTATCGTGGAGAGAGAGAGAGAGAGAGAAACGATATGTGCACTCGTCGTCGTTATAAAAAGCTATATAACTTTCATTTACAATCTTTGAAGCTCTCGAACACGTTGCTACGTGTATAAGACTATATTCTTCATCTTCTTATTAATTATCTATATGTATAAAATTTTAAAATATAAAGATTAAATTATTTATTCGAAGAACACGTTTCTCTCTAATCTCTTTCAAGGAACGCGATAAGGTATATACTTAACGAATGGTGTGTGTGTATATATACAAGCGATAATTCTTATATATCCATTCAAGACGTTTATATTAACATTAACATTTTTAACATCCTATATTTTAAATATCCCACCGTCAAGTCGAAACGCAGTTATATATACCAAACCTTGCGGTTAAAAATAATCCCGTAATAGCATGAACAAACCAACATTAACATCACTCACGCAACTCCATCAATCATCGATCTCCATTACCACCCAGCTCATATGACTCACACCATTCGTCCATTATCACATCGACAATAACTCTTTCTCTCTCTCTCTTTCTCCTCGTCCATACATATATATACACATCACACACGCGCATATATATATATATAACCTCGTCAACAACAACCTGCATCCTTGCAATATATACCCGTATATAGTAGCAGTAGCGACGACATCCGCGTCAGCGCGACGCTCGGCGTTCCCCCATCTCAGGAAAAAATGAGGCGGCAGTAGGTGGCAAAACAACGCGCGAATACCGCGCACACGCGGGGCAATATACATATATATATGCACGTTCCACTTGGTGGGGATAATAGCGAACGCGTGCGCGCAGAGCGGTTGTACAGCTCTCTCTCTCTCTCTCACTAGGGTGTGGGGGGCTTATAAGACGACGGAGAGAGAGAGAGAGAGAGAAAGCATGTAGTAGGGAACGGAAAACCAATCGTCGCGATGTTCCCTGACTCTCTCGCCGTCTCCCTCGCTCTTTCGCGAATCCCTAAATGCTACCCGAGAGAGTAAGAGAGAGAGAGAGAGAAGGATAGAGGTACGCGGGTGGCTTTTAAACGCTGCTATTGCGTCCTTTTCCGATAGTATTGCGCATGCGCGTATAGCTGAGTGAGAGAGAGAGAGAGAATAGATATACGAGCAGTGTGCTGTATATCGAGCGTATAGATATATAGAGTGAGTTGAGGGAGTGAGAGAGAAGGAGAGTCTGCAGGTCGTGTGTTGAAATACCATTCACACATACATATATACACACACACACACACACACACACACGTGTGTATGTATATATATGTATCGACGAGCTCGACGGCCGCTGTCGGTCGTCCTATCGCAGGGGGAGAGCTAATAATAAATCTCCCCATCCTTATATCCCGGCCCCCGACGAGAGATGCCTATCATCCTGCAATTCCACTCGTCTTTCTCTCTCTCTCTCTCTCTCTCTCTCTCTCTCTCCTTTACACACGTACACATACTACGACTATACATACGCATACATTTACAACCACACACACGCATGGTCTTTCTCATTCGTGTACGTCAGCTTGAATATAGACAAAGACAGTAGACGCAGCACGGCAGAGTACCTCCCCGAAGCGCGCATGCGCTACCAAAGAAGGGAGGGTGACGGGGAGAGAGAAGGGAATTCGCGATGGGAAGGAGGGGTGGACAGGGGCGAGAGGGGGGGAGAGTTAAACCAGAGAGCCTCCAATTCCACGGCCTCTCTCGAATCATTAATCGGTCGTCCCGGCAACCGTAAGCCATGTATACTATTGGTTGGTGGGTTCCCCCCTCCTATTCGACCACTCGACGCACCAATACAACGGCACAACGGACACGCCGCCATCCTCTCTCTCCCCCTCTTGGTCCCCCTACTCTACCGCGGCCGCCCTGCTCTTTGTATACGCGCTTCGCTGCTTCGTCACGGATAGCCTGTGAGTTTCTCTCTCTATGTGTGTGTGTGTGTGTGTAAAGCACACATATATATGTATGGAGGTAGCGGTATGGGTGGAATCTCGTGTTCGGCGCGGCATGCTGTGGGAGAGAGAGAGAGAGAGAAATGTTCGTTCAGCTGTTCGAAGAGAGCCTCTTACGAAACAGTCGGGAAGCACGCGACATGAGCAGGAGAGCGTGTGTGTATGTCTGTGTGTATGGAAGTATTTATGCATATTGCGCTAAAAATGCACGTTATATGTATATATTTTAGCGTGACGTTAAGAAAAATAAAATAAAAAAATAAAAAATGTTGATAAGTCAGAGCTAAATTTAAAGCATATCATGATAATTATTATTTAATTAACGCAAAAAGTGTAATTTCGGAGCAGAGATGTTTGCTCCGAAACTCCAAAATGTAATTTTTGAGAGAAATGTATACATTTCGAAATGAGAAACGTCGTGTACTTGTTCATTCGTCTTCTGTAGACGACTGTACTTGGAATATAATCTTAAGAGCACACGCATACATACATACATACATACACACAGATATAAATTTTTATCTTGAGCATACTCGCAGGCATATCGCAAAAAAAAAGCATTAAATTAAGCATCACGAGCGTTCGCACATTCACATTTTTATATTGGAAATATCTAAAGTACTCTTTCTCACACAGCGCGCAATATATGCATATAATCTTAATTACACTGCCACAGACGTATATAGAGTAGTTTTTAAGCACGCACTCACACAGATATATACACATATATACACACATACACGTATGCTTGCTCGAAAACCTCATAAACGCAAACGTACATATATATGTATATACACATACAGACGGCAAAATTCTGTATACATATCTACTTAAAGGTTCCCCTGTACAACGACACACACACACACATACATATATACGCACGTAGCTCGAAGCCACAAACGCGCGGCACGAGTCTCTCTCCCCCGTTGATTTACGCTCTCGGCATACAGAGACCCGGCGGTCGGCAACGTAGGGGCCGCGTAGCCACACCGCATCGCTCTCTCTCTCTCTCCCTATCCGTGTGCCTCGCCGCACGATGCGCTAGTATGCGTGCAGCGAGCGGCTGTATAACGAACCGGGCGAGGAGGGTCGTCGTCGTCGTCGTCGTCGGATGCACGAACGAACGAACACAAGCGAGAGAGAGAGAGAGAGAGAGAAAAAGAGAGCTACACGACAACGCCGACTGGGGCTCTCTTTCCCTATATATATATATGTGGGTGTATATGTATGTATATGTGTATATATGTGTATATACGTGAACTGCTGGCAGCACGGACTGTAGCCGTAGAAAGAGAGAGAAAGAGACTGTACAGTGCGTATACGTGTATATGTATATATACACACACCCGTCGCTCTGTTTTTCCGTCTCGCTCACTCGCTGGCGCAGCGCTCGAGCTCTATAGAGAAGAAGAAGACTGTACAGTTGCTGCGCGCACGCTTTAGGCCTAAAACGGAGCCGCTCCGAGAGCTGTATATAGGAGGAAGGAGAGAGAGAAAGAGAGAGAAGCTAGCGGGAGAAAGCGTTGGGAAGGAAGGATGATGCCCGAGCCGCGCGCACGGGTCGATTTGCAGGTTTAGTTTGTTCGGTTCTCTCACTCTCTTGTGGTTTTGTTGAACAAACAACATTTTTGTATACTCGACTATGACGTTTGGATGATTCTTTCGAATGTGTATATGTTGATAGTATATAAGAACGACGATTGCTTTATAAGGCGATATGACACGGACACGCGTATTTATATTGTTGCTAAAGCATACCGAGCGAGAGAGAGAAAGAGGTTTAACAATACTTGCGTTGTATCTTACATACATATATATACAGACAACAGAACGAATTAAAAAAAACTCTTGCACAAGCACACATTTACAACATTCGAAAGCGCGCGGCGCATAGCTCTATGCTTTGACTCGCGGTGTGTGTGTGTGTGTGTGTAACGTGGTTTCTCTCTCTTGCTCTCCCGCAACGTTATATGTATACTATAATATAAGCGAAATGTGAGCTTATGTGTGTGTGTATATATATGGGTGCCTGTAAATTCCTGGAAGTGAAAAATCTGAATAGGATATAATTACTATTGGGCCCGAGGCGTACGAGGCCCCCCTGATGGGTCGATTTTCACGCCAATTAGGGACACCTTTGTCTTTGGGACGCAGAAAATGTTTAGAATTCATTTTTAATTAGATCCCTTTTTTTGTTAATTAGAGTTGATGGTTAATATAACGACCTCGACCTTATAGACATGCAATTATACTTTCTAATATTAGACTCGTTGTAAAACAAATATTTGCTCGCAAAAGGAAGAACGTAAAGGAAGCACTCTAATATATATATTAGAGAAATTAATCATTTACTTTAATTAACAAGAAAGTCACTCAGCGTAGTAACTGTCTCGTGTCCCTCCCACACACACACATGCACATACTGTCGCTTCGAAAAACCAATAACCCACACCCCGAAAACGAAAACCCCAATACTCTCGTCCCCCCATCAGTAGATTCCTTCTCCCCTCCCCCTTTACCCCAGGCGATGTCGTCCTCGTCGATGCTATAACCCCATAGAACGTTGCTGCTGCTGCTGCTGCTGCTACTCTGCACTACGTAGCGTTTTTTCATGCTTGGAGTTTCGTCGAATTCCAGCTCGACGAGGAGGAGGTTGCTCTCTCTCTCTCTCTCTCGTTCGCTCGTCTGGCCTCTATCGTACATTTTTTATCTCTCCCTCTATACCTCTCTCTCTCTCCCGGCGCCGCCGCCGCATGCTAGCTCTGTCCTTCTCGCGCTCTTGTTCTGTGTGCACGTGCCTGTGTGTATGTGTGTGTGTGTGTGAGAGAGAGAGAGAGTTGGAGAGCAGTCGTGTGCCCTTACGGAGAGAGAGAGAACAGAGCGCCGTAGCTCTCTCTCTCTCTCGGGCCTTCGCACTGCTGCACGCGGCTGTGATTTTGGATTTGCATTTTCGATGAGATGCGAGGAGAGAAATGGCTGATGCGTTTTGGCTTTGCAATGCTGCAACGGATGAGAGGTTGGATTTGGGAATATATACGTGATATCTTCGTCTTTTTTGGGAGTATAGGTTGAGGGAGAGAGAGAGAGAAGAGAGGAGTGGGGAGGGACGAAAGGGGGAGATGAATTCTTGATGGGAATACCGTCTGTGACCCTTTTCTGCTCTATCATTCCACGGAGTGACAGTGTCGTGCTGGGGCTATAGATAGGAGGATTTATTAAATTTTTACTTGTTTAAATAAGTTTCCATTGTTACGATGGTATATTTTATGGCTTAGTTGAGGTAAACAGTTTGGAAATTGTTGCCGCAAATAAAAATTCTTTTATTTTGCAAAGTTGAAGGTGTAATAAAAGACTGGGAAGAGATTTTTTTCGTTATAGTTCGTTGTTAGATATTTTACATAAAAATTTTATTATTCTTGGTCGTACAGTTGTTTTACAAGATAAATTATTTTATTTTTTAGAATTGTAGTATGCATTATTTGTTGTTAAATTGTAAATCCATATGTACCTACGTGATAAAAACTTGATTTAGAGTTGGAAATACTTTGTATATGCCTTATTTTGATAATTGTGAAAAATACTCTTGTTGAATTTTCTAATTGCAAAAAATAGTCGTATTCTGAAATATATAACTTTTATTTCTATTTTTTTTTTATTTTAAATTTAAGTTACAGAGGATACACAAATTATTAAATAATTTTAATAGAAAAATAATTTATATTTACTAATTCTAATAATAATATTTTCTGCAAAATTTTATTTTATAATGAAAAAAGAAATTTTCTTCTGCTCTCTTCAAACGCCTTTACACAAGTCAGAAAATTACTAAACAATTACAAAAATTATTTATATTTTCTCTAATAATAATAGTTACAACAAACCTTTACACAAAAATGAAAACAAAAATTGTCTTCTATTTCCAATTCAAATTTTAAAAATCACATAAAATAAACTATTTTAACATTAAAAATAACAATAATTAAACAATTATCCTCTAAAAAATTTACAATAATGTTTATGTTTATTACTATTAACAAATATTCGTGCAATCGCAAAAATAGAAAATATTTTTTCAAATAATTAAATTACAGAATTCATGCAAATAACTAAACAATAGTATTATTTAGTTAGTTAATGTTAATAAACAGTACGAAACAAATAATTCATATACTTATTCTAACAACAATATTCTAACAAAATCCCAAGCAAGAACAACGAAAAGAAAAATATTTTCTCCTACTCCAAAATGTACTAAACAACAATTCAGCCCACATAACCATCCATCCCAATAACAGTACATTTTCACAAAAAAAACTCGTGCAACTATATAAACGAAAAAACCAAAATATCACATTCGATCCCCCCCCCCCCCCCACTCTCTTTCTTTCTCTCTCTCTCTCCCCAAGGCACTCTGCATCTTCCATTTATTTTCTCACAACCTCCTCTCTCTCTCTCTTTCCTTCTCTCATTATATCACAATTTCTCTTTCTCTCGCTCTCTGTTCGTCCGTATCTCTCTATCTCTCTCGCTCCCGAGCAACACGTCTCCCTGTCTCTATCTATCCTTCCCAAGCGGCTCGTATCTCTCTCTCTCTCTTTCTCCCTCCCTCTCTCTCTTACTCTCCCATATATATATATACACACACAGCAAGGGCAATCCTCGCAAAGCCGGCTGGCTGGCTGCTTTCCCTGTGTGCGCGGCTGGCTGCCCTCCCATCCGTGTGTTCGTTATATAGTACATATACCACGCACAGGCAGGCAAGCAGGCAGGCAAGCACACATATAAAGCTACACACACACACACATATATATATACACACACATGTATGCGCAGACACGAAAGGGAGCCCCCGTCGCGGAAATATAAAATGTCGCGAGCCGGACTCGCCATTGGAGGAAGATGTTTGCCGGCGATGTGTATAGGCATACTATATAGGCGGTGGGTATCGCGTCGGTTGTATACGTGTACTGAATACTCGTGCTATACGTATGTGTGTGTGTGTGTTAGTAAAGAAGAGAGAGAGAGACGCGCAGGGGTGGGGCGGAAACGAACGCGCGGCGCGCGCGCGCTTAGAGACAGCTGTGGCGCAGGGACGTAACGCGAGAGCCCCCCGGAGGATTATATCCGAATATTTCGCTCTCTCTCTCTTCGTATATATATAGAGTATATGTATTTTTTCGGGGGAGAAATGTATTATACGAGAATTTATCGATTTTCGTGCGATTTTAAGTGTATACACGCGAGGTTTTTGAGGCTATATACGTGAAAAGTTCGGTTATAGTGAGCGAAAGAGTTGAGGCTGCATAAGACTCTCTCTCTCAGCATGAGCAGAGGAAGGAATTCGACGTGGAGTTGAGAGAGTAGCTCTACGCCGTGGGGGATTTTACGCGGAGCGCGGATTTCGCGGCTTCGAGGGGCAGCGCAAGAGAGAGAGAGAGTACAGTACAGTGGGCTCGTTGTGTGTGCACACGAGTATAAGGCATAGACGTAGGAAGCTTGGATTATTGTCACGATGGATTATTATAGAAATTATGGATATTTTTTTCGGTGGAAGAGGTTTATGTTAATTTGGTTATGATGTTGGTTTGATTGTGAATGAGCACTCAATTTTTATTTTTATTTTCGATTTATCGTTTACAATAATTAATATATTGTAATGGATGTCTTGTACAAGATTGTAGACACTTTTGCAAAAACTATATATTACTTTAAGGTGATGTGAAGAACCGACATAATCGTAGAATTTCTGTATATTTTGCTAATGCTAACGAAATTACATGAAAAAAATTTTTTAGGTATAGTATTAACATATACGGAGCGCCTGATAGTCTTGTTTTTTCAAAAAAATACTTAAATATTATTTAATTAAATAAAAACTACTATGTCGGTAAATAGGAATCTGTATTTTTATGATTTTTACCTAATTTTAGAATGAGTATATCCTATGGAAATGCTAATAGAACCAATCAAAAAAAATTTCTGAGAATATAAAGAGCGCCTGACAGATTTCTTTTTTCAAATAAATGTTTCAATTTCAATTTATTAAATAATGAAATGCAGCTAATTTTTGGTATCACGTGGCCTTAAAAAACAATTTATATGCAAAAATAATTTAACACGTGCAAAAATTATTAGTTTTTGAATATTTTATAAAAAATTCCTATCTGGATGGAAAATTTCGTGATAATATTGTA
The DNA here is from genome assembly GCA_035583055.1 of Torymus tubicola. NCBI lineage: Eukaryota > Metazoa > Arthropoda > Insecta > Hymenoptera > Torymidae > Torymus > Torymus tubicola. The sequence goes on along the minus strand of JAWWEQ010000001.1, from coordinate 21,904,370 downwards.
CTTGCATGTTTCGAGTTAAGTTTGTATTTTATGGCGACTTTTACGATAACGACAGTATAAAAAGTCTATTAAAAAACAAATTAGAAAATAATGAGTGGATGAGCTATCGCGAAAAAAAAATTTTAGATCACAACAGTGATTACAGTCACGAACAGGACTGAAAAAATTCATGCAATCTGAATTATCTCTCGATTCGAGTAGATCTTTACTTAAACAAAAGAGTCAAGAGATACTTCTTATTTCTCTGCCTCGAGTGCCTCTCTATCAGTCAAATCACGTGATAACCCACTCGAAACGCAGAAATTTTCTAATATCAGAGGAATGATGTATGATTTTAAATAAAAGAAATACTTTTGATTTTTATCGTAAAAAATTAGATGTTATATAAAAAATATTTTATTATAAATATGTTTTAAAACTACCTCAAAAGAAACTTCGTTATATTTGAAATAATTAATGTGAAATGAATGGTGTTTATTTTTACTTTTTGTTTGATAAAGAAATATTTATATTCAATAAAAATGTATGAATGAAAATTGCACTTTAATCATCGTAAAAAATAAATATTATATTCATTCTGAATGTTTTACAAACATATGCAAATACATGCAATAAATTAATAATTACAATAAAGTTTTAAGGCTAAAAGGAGATAACTAATTTAACTATTATATTAATATAGTTAGTTAACTACATGTAAACGATAAACAAGAATAATTTAATGTGCTACAAATAACAAATTAAAAAAAAATGAGCTATTAGGAAGTATGATGTGTGCAATAAATAAAAAAATATAATTACAGTATAGTTTTAAAATAACTATTACGTGTAAAATTAATTGCATATAAATAAAAAAAGGCAATAATAATTTAATGTGCTTCAAATGACAAATTAAAAAGTAAGAGATATTAGGAAGTATGACGTCACTGCCAAAATATTTTAACGAAGGGTAATGGGAAATTGACTCTCAGGGAGTAAAAAAGTAACCATACTTCGAAATGGAATTTCGCTGTCAATTAATTCTGATTTAATTACAATACAATCCGGAATAATGTGTCATTAAATGCTACTTTTATTCCGTCCGCAGGCTTAATTGACCGAGTGAAAAGCAGGATGGAAGCTTTTTTTATTCCACACCGGTGGTAACGATGCAAATGTATGAGAAATAAGCTTTTAATTTTCGAAGCTAAGTAAATGATTGGACTTTAAAAGTTTGAAATTTTATACGAAGTTGATTCATTTTCTGTGTTCATTTTTCAAAAGATACATAACAGTATAGCAATAAGCAAAAATGTATGTCAATTGATTAATTCCGTGAAAAGTATTATTATTCTCATAACAACTTTGAATAATTATAAAAAAACTTGGTAAACAAGTACTCGATATTGTATGAAAATGCTAATTAATAAAATTCAAATGAAAAATGTTAAGAAATATTAATAATTTATGAAATTCTTGTAATGAATATTATTAATAATATTTTAGTATAAACATTGGAAAACTTCATTATGATAAGCAAAACTTGTTCTTTATGTTAATAATTAGTATACTCGATATTTATTGAAAACGAAATTTCGAAAGGATTATAGTACAATAAAAGTAAATTCCATACCACGTAATCAAATTATACCAGGAAATAATTGATATGACGTTTTTAAGAGGTACTGTAGGTAACCAAATACTCCTTTATTCCATAATAAATTTATTTTCAAGTCAAGCTCAAGAAGAACCTTTACATTTCGTAATTAACACAGAGAGTACGAATCGTAAAACAGAGCATAAAACCTCGTCCAGGAAAATCGTACAGCTGTTACCGAATTAAGGAATACCATTAAATTTTCCCAATATCTTTCATTGCGAAACATGCTCTAACTTTTAGGCTATAAATTTTGAAGTTTCGTTAAAAATTAATAACAAAGTTTGAGCATAAAAGACAATGCATCCATATCATCAATCTCTCAAAAATTTTTCATCGTTCTATTGACATTAAGGACACATAATTTTCAAATTTATGAGTAAACTGTATTATCTACTGAACTGACAAGAAATTGTTAAAAAATTTTGAAAATAACAGTAAATATTAAGTAATTATGTTCTCTCGCTCTGAATCTAAGCACTCTTCAAAATATCGAAATGGAAATCCTATGTGAATAAATAACAATCAAGACCATTATTCAACATATTTTGATTTCCCTCAACCTACATTTTTGAAAACCACTATACAACAATGACACTCCAGTCCAACCAACCTGACACATTTCTTTCGACGTCAGCTGACCAAACGCCAACCAAAAAACTCCCCCTCTGCCCCCACTCCCCCCAAACCTCATTAACTCCGTAAAACCACCCACCCAAAGACACTGGGGGCACCCTCCACTTACGCAACCCAGTCAAACGACGAAATCATATCCAGGCTGTTTCCCCCCCTCCCCAATCACCACATCCACCCCCTCGCAACAACATCGGCAGCATCAGAGAAGCAAAAAAAAAAAAAAAAAAATTGCCGACTACGTCGAGCCTCCGGGGCGAGTGCCCCCCGCGGCATGTGTACATAACTACATCCCTGTCCCCTACGAGAATCCATTCCTCGTCCCCCTTCTTCTTCTCTCTCTCTCTCCCAACCTCTCAACCCACACACACATACACACACACACATACATACAATCTCCCTAACCACACGTATATACGCGCGCCATCCATCACAGCTTTGCTGCTCCCCCATCGGCGTGGCGTATATTCTAACCATTCGCGCATGCGCGCGCGCCGCCCGAGGCCCCGCCCGGCCTTAGGCGCATTCGTCCGCCTCTGTAACCAATCGCCACGGCGCCAATCGTTCGCCCCACGCCTACCCCCACTGTCAGATCGTCAACCTATAGGAGCATCCGACGAATGGCGGCCAAGACGCTCGCAGTATACCAAGCTATAGAAGTGGTGGGGAGAAGAACGCGTAGGCAACGCTGAGCGGCCCGCGGCGCTCTCTTCAGCGCCGAACGGGGAGGAAGCGAGACAGAGGCGTCCGTACGTCCGTCCGTCGTTTGCTTTAACGTTTCTCTGTGTGAGTGTGCTCGCTCTCTCTGTCTTTCCTACGGCTATACAGTATACTCGTTGCGCACCAGTAGTATAGTCGATTCTGGACTGTGCATGACACCGGATACATGTATACGGGCCACAGTTTTCTCATAACGGACAGTGTTCTGTACTACTACTGTACAGTAGTAGTAGTAGTAGGAGTTTTTCCGAAATATAGTGCGGATATGATTGGAAAGAAAAAATTCAGTGCCGATATGATGACAGTGTGAAAACAGTGAGAATTGTAGTAGTCGTGTACTGTGACAGTGAGAACGTGAAGGAATTTGGTTATAAGTGTGCTCTTAAAGGGAGCGACAAAGTGTGTACTTTAAGTATATAGTGGCAGACCCTCGATGCCGTGCTACGTGGGCGCTCGAGGACCTCAGTCGGGACGATACAACTGCACTTCTTCGAAACGTGCCAAGGTGTGACTGCGCAGGCGCATTGTAAGTACACATATATCACTCTACACGCAATCTCTCTTTCTTTCTATTCGTTTCCTTTTCTCTCGCTTTATTAATCTACACACGCAACTCTCTCTCTCTCTCTCTCTCTCTCGCCCACTCATTACCACACACGCCTCTCGTATCTCTCTATCTCGCTCGCTCGCTCGCTCAGCCATCCCTATTATTATTATCATCATCTCCGTCTTTTTTCACCCCGGGTCAGGCTAGGTCGTCATACTCGCTCCTCTCACAGTCGCAGGCGCGCACGTATACTATTACGCCCAAGTGTATATTATAGTGGTAGTAGTACTATGTACGTGTAAGAGAGGAGGGGGGAGGAGTGTACAGTAAGCAGCTACACTGCACGTATATAGAGCCCCAGAGTTGTATTGGTATCGTATATATATATATAGCAGTAGAGAGGCTCTGTCGGCTCCACGGGGCGGAAAAAAGAGAAAGCGGATCGTCGTCGTTGACGACGTCGAAAAAAAAGGAGAAGTTAGCTAGGTTAAACACACGACGACGAAGAGAAAAGTCTTCCAACGTCACGGTGTTTTTCTTCTTGCCTTCTATATAACCTCTCTCTCTCTCTTTATCTATTTCTTGGTTCTAACCTCGACGAGAAAAATCAGCACACGCAGAGCGTATACATATATATATATATACCGTGCTATCTCTCGCACTCCCATAACCTCGAAAACGAGGCGGAGGCAACTGTATATATCTATATGTATATGCGTGCATTATGTATGCTCCTCTCTCTCTCTCTCTCGCTCACTCACACGTACACATGCGCATAGGACGAACGAACGCGATGGCGAAAGCCGCCGCGTGTGCACAGCCCCGTTTCGAGTGGAGAGTCTCTCTCTCTCTCTCTTGCTTGCTCCCAGAGGCTGCTATTATTGTTATTATGTATAGGGAGCCGCACAGCGCGCGCGCGCGGGGACGGGATGATTGCCATGGCGCGGGCGCGCGGGCCGCCTCCCCCCTTATTTTTCATTCGTGGCGCGCCGGCACGACCGTCTCTCACTCTCTCTCTCTCTCCCCCCTTCTCTTGCAAACGTGCGTGCCGCCTTTATATCCCCCTTTTTACCGTGCGCGCGCGGCGCGCGCCTATACGAGCTCTGTATACGTGTGTGCGTATGCGTCGGTGTAAGAGAGAGAGGGAGAGAGAAAAAAAAAGGATCGTCCATCTCGGAGCTCTTGGGCTTCTCCCCCCCATCAAAGCGACTCTCTCTCTCTCCTTTGCTTTCTCATCTCGTGTGCTCGCCGTCTCGCTTTAGCTCGCTCCCGCTGTGCGAACATATATATATATATATATATATATATATGTATATGTGTGTGTGTGGGGACTTCTCTCTTTTCTGTCCACGTAACGTGTGTGAGCGAGCCTCTCTCTCGCTCTTTTGAAAAACTTTATTCCGAACGGATCTATATATGTATATATGTGTGTTTCAAGCCCGTTGTGTTTTTATGGATTATGCGTATGTGTTTTTAGGATATTGCGTTTCAACCGGGCACGAGCGTTTGCCCGCGTATATATATATATATATATATATATACACATTGTTTCGTTTCCTCGCCGAGTATTCATTCTTTCTTTCTTTCCTTTTTTTTTTAACTTTTTTCGTTGTTCGCGGATTTTAGGATATATATGGGTAAAAAGAGAAGAAGAATTGATTTTCTATAACAAATTTTTTTTGATTCTGCTCGTTATTTGCAAAGAGGTTACTACTATTACTGTATACTGGCTGTACTGTCGATTGACACGGTTTGTTATCGCGCAAAAAAACAAGAGAGAGGGAGCACGCAAGTTGTTGTGTTATGACAACTGTTTTGTATTAACACGGTCACGCTGTCGAGAAATATTCACATGTTTTCTTATATATATATATATATATATATATATATATACTGCTACTCCGAAATGTATTTTTGCAACTCGAACGACCGAAATAAGTTTTTTCGTTGGCGTATGTGTATGTGTGTGTGTGTGTATATACATACACATATATACACGCGAGAACAATGTATCCGATATGTATGTTGTTATAATATTATTTTATCGTTTCAATGGTTAAATTGGTTTTCAATTAAATATTGCAATATTGTGGGTGGTTATAAGCAACGTAGTTAACAGCTCGTTAAAACAATGTTTAAAGTTTGTCGAGTTATTATGCGCGTTTATGTATTAATTTTACAATATCGTAAAGTGCACATAGTTATATCTATTGTGATATATTTTCGTGCAACGCTCCGTTCCATAAGCTTTTCCTTTAAAGCAATAATTTAATCGCTGTTATTTTGCATTGTTTACTGTCCGTAAATATCTCTCAAAGAATCTTGTTTTTATCAAAGTGACTGTCTATTTTAAAAACCTCTACTATGCAAGACACTTGTTTTGATTTTGTTGAAAAAATAAAAAAAAGTTTTTTTTTTAATGTTTATAATTTATTTATAAATGTCGTTAATTTCACGTGCTAATTGCGTGCGTATTGCACATTGAATAAAATGATTTAATAACCTAATAATTTCGTTCCATCGATTGAAAACATTTAATATTAAAGCCACTTAAAGGGGATAGAGCCATACGCGTATCGTTGGAAAACAGTCGAAAGCACGGTATAAACGGAAAATTTAAAGTGTTCAAAAGGCAATCATCACCGAAACTTTCACAAATATATACCATCTCCAAACTTTGTTTCAACAATTAACAATATTATTTTCCTGATTTTCCATCATCGACGAGCCACTTTAACACCACAAGAAACAACTTGAACAGTTGAAAAAGTAATACAAACTAATTTCGTAGCCAACTGTACATAGATGTATAGAAAAAGTATACACTTGCACGAAACTTGTTCAACAAACCGCAGCAACAACGGTAACTTTCTACATAACGATCTAAAAAAAAAAAAAACTTCCCGTATCAAACATTCAGCGAAACGAGCCTATAGCCCCGCGGGCACACGCAACAACCACCAAAAACTCTCTCGCTCTCCGCATCTGATATCTACACCCATCCGAAACCCCAGGCTTCGTCCTATCTCTCATCCCCCATCTAATTAAAACCAACCACACCAGTAACAACCACCTCCTCATTTAAAATCCACAACAACAGAACCAACAAAAAAAACCTATATAGAAACCATATACAACCGTCAGCATCGAAAAATCCAACCCACGCACACATTACTTTTTTTCGAAATGCCATTAATTAAGCTACCCTTCCTATACCATCTCTCTCTCTCTCTCTTCTTCTCCTAGGCGCCTGTGCCTCTCCGACGTGCGCGCCTATCTCCCCCTCTGCGTCTCTCTCTCTCTCCCGCAGCATCGGCGTAATAACCTCCGCCCCTCGCCCCGCGTTCGTTCGCTCGCTCGCGCGATTCCTTTGAACCGGTCGTCCCTCCACTCGCTTCTCTCGGGACTCCCCCGCTGCGTCCCACGAGGGGCTTCTATATACTACTACTACTATACTACCACCGCTGCTGCTGCTGCTGCTGCTGCTGCACACATATATACATCTATACATACACACACACATACACGAGTCTGTGTGCGCCACGCTAATTATGGTGGCCGCGTTGGGACGACATTTTGTTTCGTGAAACGCGCTCGGGTATATACAGCCAGGGTTTCCAAGATGGATCGTGCGCCGAGCGCCGTTTCTACCTTCGCAGTGCCCTCCTTCTTCTCTTTCACCGTGGGCCCCTGTCGGGTCTGGGTGTCGCTCTTTTTTTTCGCCTCTCTCTCTCTCTCCCTCGTCCGACTGCAGGCTATTATTGTTATTATGGGCCTGCGGTCGTTCGCTCTCTCTCTCTCGTTTGTGCGAGAATATATATAAGAGCGAACGGCGACCGTCGGCAGACATCAGCAGCAGTAGCAACTTTTTTCGGGGCCGCATACGCACGTCGAGGATTTTCGGTTAGCCGAATCAGCTGTTTTTCGATGCGTGCCAGCGTGGATGTTGTGTATATATATATATATACAGATGGCCAAGGCATGTAATTTCGTGAGACACGATCAGCGGGGAGGAAGAGAGTATAATAGTGTCTGTGCAGGTTCTCGACAAATGTTTCTTCGTCTTATACTATATACGGAAAATCGGTTTCGTTGGAACTCGATTATCGAAGTTTTCAATCTATAGTACAAGGGGAGGAGTATCTACTTTTTTTTTTTTTTAATGATATATAAGGCGCAGGTGTAAGAGCGAAATGAAGGTATATATAAGATAAATGGTGTAGGAACGAAGTTTCGTTGAATTTAGTTAATTTTTCAACTAAGTTTCTTTATTGTTGACCGGTGGTGTATTCATCAAATAACTTTGCGTTTCGAAACGTATGGAACAAAAAACTACCGGATCAGCTGTAAATCGACCACCTCTATAGCTATACTGAATCATTGATTTCGATTCCGACGTGAACGCAGCTCAAAAGTTATTATATATGCGGTATTTCGATTTTCCCCGAGCCATCTAAATTTTTCACGTAATAACATACTTCTCCCTATACCACAGTAATCTCAACGTGGACTTTAGAAAATAAGTTCAGTAGCGAATTGCCATTTCCCTCTTCTCCCCACTCCGGCGCAAATCGTGCCTTCCACTTTCCGGCTCTCTAAAATTTTTAGAGCTTCCTCTATATATATATATATATACCAAAACTTTCGAAAATGTGAGTAGTATATATCCATAGACCGTATACTACTTTTCATAATCCACACTCTTTTTTTCTCTTCTTCTCTCCTTCTCCAACCTGTATACCACGAGAACTCGTATATATATATATACACATTTTGAAATCTAGTTCTCAGTAACGAAAAAGAAAAAAAAAATAATATGAATTCACCATACTCGGTACTAATTATCATATGCGTACGTAGCGCGGTAACTCGCTTCTTTATCTTAATGCAAACATTTGCCTCTCTCAATATCGGTAGCACGTTATTATATACAGCCGTACAGTTGCACGCTTGCTGCTACTGCTTCTCAAACATATACATCGAACCACGCAATTCGAACTCATATACTTATACATCGCGACACATCGACAAGGCAGCCTGAATATATACACACTATATAATCCATTGAATACGAAAACTTATCGAACGCGAGCTTGCTACTTAAATTTTCGCCTTTGAAAACAAAAGCGATGAATCATTCGCGCGCGCGCGCGTTCGCCGTGGAGTCAACGAACTTGTTGTACTTCGACTGTACAATCCGCGCGGTTCTCTCTCTCTCTCTCTGGCTCGAAGTCGCTTGCTGTTGCTGCAGTTCTGCTCTCTTTCTCTTCTGCTCGAGCCTTTAAAGGGACTTATTGAATGCGATCGGCCTTTTCTCTCTCTCTCTCTCTCTCTCTCTCTCTCTCTCTCTCTCGTATAAAACAAGAACGATCGGGTTGTGAAATGGTTCTAAGGTCAAGCTGTGGTGCGGTATCGGTGGAGACGTATATACATACATGTTAGAAAGCTGCTTTTAATTATGTAAACAAACACGTTGGAGACGACGTTTTGCATTTGTTATCATTCGTATAGAAAGTGCGTAAATTATATGTGCATATATTTATATGTGGAATTGAGTTCGAGGAAAAAGCGAGAAAAGTTCGTAGTCGGGTTTCTCGCGGGGAAAAATTGTACCCACGCGTCGTCATGCGAAGGGGAATTGAGAAGGGAAACCCCGGAGTAATTAAGTCTCTCAAATGAAATTTTCACGTGTTTACTTTGCACGAAGCATATATATGCGCACGCCCATGGTGACTTGAAATTCTCCCTCTTCTCATTAGCGCTAATTTGATAATACAGTTGTATTTTCGTATTCCATTTCAGCATAATTAATTAGCTAGTTACAGAATACCGTTACATTATAACAACTGGTTCTGCTATATGATGTGAAACCTAAAAATGACCGTCCAACAGTTACCGCAAAGAGTAAAGCTTCTATATGTTAAAATGATTCACAACGATTTACGATATTGTATCGAGTCTACTACTTTCCATAAAACTTGGATGTATCACCGTAAAATTCTTTTCTCTCACTCTCTCCTTGTGCGTACAACACACGTCAACTCCGGGAATATTCCAAGCCAGGGACAATTGCCGGCTGAATATTCTGGAAAGACGCGCACAAGTATATATAATCGCCGTTACTTATAATCAGTCGAGAGCAAGAGAGAGAGAGAGAGAGAAAGATATCGTAAATCTGAAGATTAAACTCACGCGGCGACGGTGCCGATGTATGTACCCGTATATAGTATATATATCTGTATACCTTTTTCACGCCTTAGCCTCTCTCTGGAAAAACAGACAGCAACCACGCTTTGTGCTCGGGGCCGCATCATACATCTCTTATCTCCCCAACAACGACGAGTGCAATTGAAAGCGTAGGAGGAGGGGCATAGATAAAAAAAAATAGGTATATAAAGAGCTGAAGAGAAGTGTTATCACCGTGAAACACTGATTTTAGACGATTGTTCGGTTCACAAATTTTCCAATATTATAGCGCGTTGATATATATATATATATATATGTATATTATATTACCGTCTGCGAGATATATGTAAATATGCATGTATACATACACAGCTGTGCAAGCGCTACTTTATACACGCGTCTGTTATATAGAATCTTTTTCCCTCATTGGGGCCTTAAATACACGAGCTGCGGCGTTGTGTGTCTGTTTGCATCTACACTGAATCAACAATCGCTCGAGTGGAATGACTTGCATCGTGAGTTTGTGAACAAAAACCAGCGTAACTGACGACTGTACTCTATAGACGAGCTCCGAAATGATATGAAAGTGTCACAAGGCGAATGGCTGAAGTAAGAAAGAAACTCGAGTCCTTAGATGTGTATATATATATATACCGCAGCGAGTTCTATGCTGCGAAACGAGAACTGAAAGTAGAAAACGTAATATATATAGTTAACGATAAACTATGTTATAATTCCACGTAAAAAAGTAAAGTAAAAACCCCTACACAAGAATTACCAAAGCTGCAGTAACACCGTATAGCATATATGTATAACGACCGCCCACTATTATATTATCACCTTTCCTCACCGACTAAACACCAAAATATTCCAATCACACGACACCAACCGCCGCCGCTTCGTCGTATCCCATTACGTCTCGTGTCTCATCCGCGAGCCTCTGCACTTCCTTCTCCTTCTCGGTTCACCTCTCACCTATATATATATCGCTATACCATAGTATATATATAGGAATCCGACACTTGCGCGATAAACGCGTATAACGTATAGCTTGGCATCAGGGTCTCTCTCTCTCTCTGCTTCATTGCTCTCCTTACATAGAAACAAACTCGTGCGCGGGGCTACCTTATGGCCGTGTGTGTCGCACGCGCGCTCGTGTGACTCAACGCGAATTCGTGGGAATCGCGTAAACCGGTTCGACAACTCTCCATAATACTTGTTATTTATATATACGTGCGTATGTATGTATATATATAAACTCGCGGTCGCGTGCGTACAAACACGTATTTATTTATACGTGTAAGTATATGTATATACGTATGTATGTATACACAAGAGGTTAGGTCGGTCGAGTTGTAGAGAGACAGAGAGAGACTTTCCCGCTTCCGGCGCTGTGCTGCGACGGCGATTTTCTCGGCCGAGGCCGTAACCTTTACCCACATGCGCGCGAGCAAGCGAGAGCGACGTATATATATATATATATATATATACGTATTTACGGTTCGGGGGGCGAGAGACACTCGCAGACGCCCCCACTACCACCACCACCACCAACGTCGTCGACGCGCAGGCCGATAATGTTGCCGTTTTTCAGCTGATGTGCGAGCGTATGTATGTGTGTGTGTGTGTCTTTGATCTTTGCGGGGAAGTATTTCTGGGGTGTTTGTTGACGGTGCAGAGGGGGGGTGGGATTTCGAGAAGTTAGAAGTTTGATACGGAACGAAGGAGTGAAAGTTTGTAGCGAGGTTCTTTGGTCGTTAGTATATATAGTATATGATGGTTTTGATTCGTTGGTGATTTTGAAGTTTTAGACGGGACTGTACCGCGGAGTATTTTGAAGTTATGCATTTTGTATATAACAAAGGTACAGTTTCCAGATGTAGTGAAGACTTTTTGAAAGCCATTAGTATCTTTGTTGTTGCGTTCTGAAAAGAGTTTTTGAAGTATAGAACGTTGGAAGGAATGAAAGGTTTCGTCAGTATATTTGCGATGAATGTACGATGAAAATGTATAGAAGAATTAATTATTTAATGTTTAATATGACTTTTTTGACTTAATTTACTCGTGAGACGAGTTCATTGATCATTATCAAAATTACACAATAAATAATATCATTAAACACGGCGCATGACGAATGCGAACTTTTAATGTAAATCCCGATCTAAAAAAAATAACAATTCAATTTTAACATGCGTCATTCTGGAACGTTATTGAACTTTCCGTACATGTGATTTACGAGAAGATTTTTATCATTCGTCTTAAATATAGCTGCCGATACACTAATTGCACATTCAGAGACGACGTGTCAACGTAATGAGGCTCGTTTTATCAGATTCTCGCACTTAACTTGAGAGAAAACGAGATGGGAAAATTTCGGAGCGCAGTAACACGCGCGTGAGTGCAGAGGAGTTTCAAAGCTTTATAGCAATGCGATTAGGCTAGAACTTTGAGTCGGAGGATTTACAGTAGAGAGTATTATATGTACCGTGCGCCTGTGTCGTTGAGGACGGTTTCAATGCATACCTCACGTAGATTACGGTTATAGAATTTTTACGGTGGATTTAACGACATGGCATTAGTGTACAGCCTATATACGACTTGATATATACCTACATATATAAGCACGGGAGTGGAATTGATTTTCTGTCCATTTTCGTGAAGAGCGGACTGTTAAATTTTCAAGTATACATCGGTGTACTGAAATTACTATGGGTATTCCCTTCTTTTTTTATCTATAATTGTACGCATCAATTATGTTATTAACGAAGTTTTGTAATTGTTTTGAGAAAGACGAGCTGAGAAATACTTAAATATTTGTTTACGCGAAAAAGTGACTTTATCGCTAACGTTAGAGGAGATACTGCGACGAATTCTGCAAATCGGAGGAATTTCAGTAGCCGTTTTTTTTTGTTTACAATGCAATAGTGAGAATAATGACTCGGCAACTAAAAGCTTCTATGTAAGAAATGCTAAACATCGGGGAAGAACTGGATTCAAAGGAAAGTGCGCTTATCGCTGAAAGAAGGTGGAGCATCGTTTTCCTCTATCTGATGAAGAACTTTTCCATACGTTCGCTAAATCAGACTGGAATTATTAAAAAAAAAAACTTTTATTTTCGTAGTGAACCTTAAAATTATACTACGTAGTAATACTTTTAGTGCGTAGAACATATTTTTGGAACATTTGATATAATTATGATGTAACCCAAAAAAAGCGTGATTAGATAAGTTCAATGCATTGGACCGAAAATCTGTAAACGTGTTAATTTTTATTTAATGGCAGCTGTATTACAAGAACGATTAATCTTATGAATAGATATTTGAATAATTTTTTAAAATGTTACAATTATTAAGGATGAGTAAATATACCTCTTAAAAAAAGAAGTATTAAAAATAAAAACTCTCATAAATTATTATTCACTGTTCTTCACAATACACATCCCAATACGTTCTGAAACTTCAACACATATATGTATATACAGCAATCCCAGGACACACGAGTTGAGAACCCCCACGATCCGGACGCTCGGCACGCGCGTGCGGCGCTGCATCGTTTCTCTCGTGCCTGGTCGTGCGTATATATATATATATATATATACTATATATATATAACCACCACCTCAATCACTCTCTTAAACTCCTCCGTTTTCGCACATCTTTCCGGTTTATTTACGAGAATCACACCAGTAGGTCTCAAGATAAAAAAACACTTGTTTTTCGTAGACGAGAAAAAAGAAAATTTCCGTTGCCCTCTTCACGCCTTCGTTGCTTTGTACACACAATCACACGCATAGCACAGACACACACACTCAAGGGGTCGAGAGGAGAAGACGAAGAGGTATAAAAAAAAGTTACACGTACGCGCTATATAGGAAGCAGCTAACGAGAATAATCAACACAGCCCTTTTGCTGATGCGCACACTTCGACGAGCCCATAAAATAAAAACCACGCGCACGTTTTATCACACGTATATATATAAAAACACACCCATAATATACACAAAGGGTATAAGCGTAAAGAAACTACCGAAGGGCTAAAGGCAAATAAAACACTGCACGCGTCCGCGCGCGGCACCTCTTTGAGGTTAGGTTTACCACCTCTCTCTCTCTCGCTCACACTCATCCAGAACGTACACTTTCTCGTCCTTACCTCTTTTTAGGTATATATATAGCTCTTCTTCTTCGCGCACCTCGACACTCTTTACCTCTCTCCTATCTCTATCCACCTTCGCACACTGGGAACGAAGACTATATACGGCTCACAAGCTTTAGATACTACTACTATATGCTTATACTCGCGCGCCGGGAGATAACAACGTCGTCGCGCGAAGAGTGAGTATATATGTATGTATATGCGCGCGCTCGCGACGCGGGACGACTCGTCGACGCCATGAGAGCTGCACGGATGCGAGAGAAGCTCCAGTTGGTCGTAACGCGGAGCGCGAGAGTCGACGAGAGAGAACAAGATATAAGGAGAGACTGAGCGTGAGTGAGAGAAGAAAAGGTTATCTTTTTGCTGACGTATATATATATATATGTATGTGTGTGTATGTATGTATCGGCGATTATTAAATGCCCGGCGCCGACTTGTGTACCCCCACCACTTGTTCGCGTGTGCGCGCTCTCTTTTTCGCGCCCGCGCGCGAGAGAGCAAACCCGAAGCAGCAGCAGCGAGCTGAACGTAGAATATATATATATACGTGGTGGATGTTGTCTATATACGCTTACTCCTTTCGCTTTCTTTGGAGGGGAAGGGCGCTTGCGTGTGGGTGTGTGTGTGGGCAGGGGTTCGTAGCTCAGCGGTGGTGTGCTTACACGCTTTGTTTTTGTTGCCGAGGCGAGTTCGAATCCTTTCTTTTTCTCTCTCTCCCTCCTTTTCTTTTACTGGTTTGTTTTTTTTTCCGAGGTGCGTGTTTTTTTTTTCTTGTCGTTCCGACTGTGTTATAGATGTATGATGAAGTAAGAAAATTAGTTTCCTGGAGAATATTTTAGTTTTTTAGTGGCTGTTCTTATCTGCATAAATTATGAAAGTAATTATGCAAAGGCTGTTGAAGATGAGATATAACTTTATCGAATGGGGGTAACAAACTCCAACTTTTATGAATAATATATTTTGTTGATGACTGTAGTTGATTTAATTTTTCAGATGCTTTTATATTTGTTCTTTGAATTAAATAAATTGTTATTTATGAGAGGTAGATGAGAGCAAACATATATTTCCCATTTACTTTTCAATCCTCTTACGTGATCTTACAAATGCAAATAATTTTCTAAAATATTATCTTATTCTAAAATTTGCTGTAAAGTTAAATTTATGTAATAATATTGTGATTGTTTTGTTTTTCAGATGTGTTATTTAAATCATCGTAGTCAGAAAAGTATTAGGGATCCCTTTGTTCTTTCTAAAACAGTCTTTTAGAAGAACCTCAACAGTAGAGTTGGCGGGTGGTAGTTTAAGTAATATTGTGATATCAGCATGGCTGATAACAAGCAAATGGAAATGGATCAATCACAAGGGCAAGCTCAGCAACAAAACCAGAACCAACAGTCACAACAGATGATTATAACCACTCATGAAATGCAGCAAAATGTACAGCAACAACAAAATCAGCAGCAACAACAAAATCAACAACAACAGCAGAATCAGCAGCAGGCCAATGGTCCACAGAAACTTCAGACGCAGGTTCAAGTTCAGCCACAGGTGGCAACTGTCATGCCGCAGCAGCATGTGATTTACTTTTTTGTTTATCTGTTGTTCCTCAACCCCTTTGCGTCTCCTTTAAATTCTCAAAGTGCCTAACAGTAATTTTCATTGTAGAATTTTGCTAATTATAGAGTGATCAAGTCTTTTAAATATAACAAAAAAAGATTAACTACTAATATTCTTTGACAATTTGAAACAAAAGCCTAATTACATAAAAGTTAAATATCTAGTATGAATCTATATAAAGAATAATTTATATTTTTTTAAATATTCAGAACAAAGTTGATTGTTTAATGAACGAAAGCTTTATATTTTCCAAGATTAATCTTACGGCTCTTGTCTTGACTATAATTAATATTTATTATTTTTTAAATTACTACATTATAAAGTTAACATTCGTAGGCACATACCTGTTTTTTAATTAGACTAGTATAGTGTCCTGAAACTATTTGACTTGTTTACTTCTATTAAAAGTGCTTTTTGTAAATTTGAAAATTTTATGGAAAAACATTTAAATTAGCCCAACAATCTCTGACTTTAAATTATTATAGTATCAAAAATAGAAAATTTATTTGCTTTTGTAATAATTAATATGAAATTTAGATAATATCCGTATAATTACAACAGTGACTTTTTCATTTGTTTGATGGGTTAATTCAAGTGGACATTCTGTGTAGTAAAATTTAACATAGTAATTATTGAAAATGAACTGTTTGAGACTTAGAGAATTTTAAATTAAAATTATTGAATCATTATTTGTTGAAGACAAAAAATAATTAAGAAAGACCTCTTGCAAAGTTAAAACTCAAATTTAAATATAATTACATCAATATTATAGAGAGATTTTTAATAACTCAATCTCCTCTGTAGTAACTATAGGTAATAAAGTTGTTACATCTTAAAAAAAAGAAAAACATCACCATTTTAACTCAGTTACATAACTAATACAACATTTACTCTTTTATTTTAAAATGTTAAAAATGTCAATAGATTACATGATACATACGTTTTTGGTCTAAGTCTCTTGCAGTTGTATATGTTTATATTTGTGTATGTCAAAAACATCTAGGACTCTAGGAGTCCTAATATTAGTTACATTATACCTTTGCAAAAGATCCTTCTTATATCTTTATCTAATAAATGCTAATAAATAATCAAAAGTAAAACCTTAATTAACAGTAAAATGTTGTTCGGCAAATAATCGATTCAATGCAAATCCAAATTCAACATCTCAACTATAACCCAATCCTTACATTTTTCAGGACGCAGTTGCGGTGTCTATGCAACACCAGCAATCCCAGCAGACCGTTGGCGGTGTCTCGATGACGCTCTCAGGTCAGCAAGGCGGAACAACGATCACGACAATGGCCGCTCATCCGCAGGCCGTCCAGGTTATCCAGCAACCCATGCAGAACCAGTACCACCTGCAGCAGCTGTACAATGCGCAGGGTACGCCGCTGTTGATGCCCGGTAATCTGCTCGCGCATCCGGCTGGAATTAATCCGTCGCCGATTCAGGTAGGTTTCAAGATTCTTTTTTGTTACATGGATATAAGCATTTTCATCATTCAGATCTGCTCAGTTTGTGTGTTGTAAACAAAAAAGGGATTGTTATAGTTGAAAGAAAATAGATTATTTTTTTTTCGAAAGAATGTTAATGTAAAAATTCCTCTATTGATTCTGCTATTTTCAATAAGAGTCTCTTCAATAAAATACCTAGCATTCTTATGCGAAGCATTTATATGTCGAATATTTCTTTCAATGCCTGCAGTAAAGTTCATTCGAAAGTTTTCGATAAAATAAAAAATGTAATTACACTACTTTTAAGAGTGAACATTTCAAAAGGGAATGTAGAATACGTTCTCATCCAATACTCCGATATAAAATCAGACAAAATCCCTCTCCCCCACGAAAAAAAAACGAAAAAAATAAATCACGTCACTCATCACTGAACCGCGACCCATCTCCGCCGCAGGTGCAGTTCAACAACATAGCCGGCAAGCCGTTCCAAGCCGGTGCCCAGCTTGCACCGCACATGCTGACGACAGCGTCGACAGGTCAGGGTGGCGCCCACCCAGGCGCCGGTGGCAAAGTCCAAGGTTTCCCAGCCGGTTACATACCTGTACCAACGTCCGCCACACCGGGCGGTGGTCAGACTTTGGTTTTCGGCCAGCTGGAGGTATTGCCTCAGCATCAGACGTCGATACCTCAGCAGCAACAGCAACAGGGCAACAACAAGAACGATCAGGTGCAAAAGGTAGGGGCTGGGACTCTTGTTGGTTGAGTGACACTGTCGGTTGATTAATTTTTTTCAAAATTCTATTTTTAGTGGGGGACACGCGTGTGTGCATTTCAAATTCATTGTGTGGTAATATCATTATTACTTACGCAAATGAATTTGAAAGATAGAAAAATATTTACGATATTTAATCATGTCGTGAAATTAATTAGAAATGATAACGGCAAGGTTATCAATTTTTTGCGAAGTATGGAAAAATCGCCTGAGTTACAGAGGTCACGACTTATCTTCATTCCGAGCCTCATTCGAACTTCAAATAGATAGATGTGGT
The DNA here is from genome assembly GCA_035583055.1 of Torymus tubicola. NCBI lineage: Eukaryota > Metazoa > Arthropoda > Insecta > Hymenoptera > Torymidae > Torymus > Torymus tubicola. The sequence continues at coordinate 21,886,376 of JAWWEQ010000001.1, read as the reverse complement.
TCCCCCCTAGAGTCTAACCTTTTGTTAGTCAATATAGATTATTTTTTTACGAACGATTACTAACTTCAAATGTAGATTTGGCCATCTCTAATCTTCTACAAGTCAATAAATCATTTTTTTTTCGATGATCTTCTTCATAACATTGATTATTTACAAAAAATATAAAACAAGGAAAAAATTTCGATCAAATTTTCCACGAGTTAGTTCTTTAATTTCATCAGCATTCAATCAACAATATAGATTAATTAAAAGAAAGAAAAAAAAAGAACTTTCACGCGAATGCCAATATTCATTTATGTTTTTTTTTATTCCTTTCAGTATACGACATGTACGACGGGTGCGCCATCGGGTCAGAACCGAGGCATGCAGTTCTCACCCTGGCAATTCGCCGCCCAGGGTATCTGGACGGGGCTGCAACCGCAGACTCTGCTCACAGCGGCGCCCAACCAGATATTCATCAGGGATCCAACGCAAACCGATATGTTCATACAAAGTCCGCCTGCTATCCAAACTCATAATGGTAATTGAATTGCTTTCAGTATTAAGACATTTTACAGGTTCTCTGTAATAAATTTAAAAAAAAAATGTAATAAACATACGTTTCATCTTATTTTATAGCCTTAGCACCACAGCAACAAATCCAAGGCGTTCAACAAATCACGACGGCTGGTGGCAAACCTCGCGTGATGAACATACAGCAACAACAGCAGACGAACAAACAAGGCGTCGTAAGCCAACGTCCGCTGAGTATCCTTCCCTCGTCACTACAGGGTGTTCAGGCAGCCAACATTCGACCGTCCGTATCTACGCAGACGAATCACGGCGTCCAGGCTACGGTTCACGCACAGGTAGGTTGAAGTCAAATACGCGTCTTTTCGTTCTCGTTCCGTCAATGTGTTTTTTTTTCCTTTTTTTCACTTTCTTATTTCCACGTCTCAACACTGTGTCGTGTCGTGCGTGTATACTAGATGTGCGTCCTTGTGTTTGTTGTTTTCTTTCGTTTTATGATATAGTTTTCGCTGACGAAAGGCTCAGGGACAGATGGATTCTCGAGGTTCACGAGTTGAGAGGATGATGGACTGTCTTGTCGAAGTGTTCTTTTGGGAATGGAGTTTGTTATATATGTTATTGGGTTGTTGGATTATTGGGCTAATACAATACATTTTTTTTTAAATCTTCTTCATTGTCTGTAAATGGATCTTACTAACATCAGTTAATAAACATCTTAACTCTACATTCGATGCAAAAGATCATCGGTCGACGAGGCACAAATCTCGAGGAAGCATCTCTCCAGCTTAAAGAAAAAGGAAAGAAATCTATGTAGAGATAACGAAGCACACAAAATCTCTTTGAACCTCCTTCTCTCTATCTATCTATATGCTCCTCCCGCGTGCGAGGGCCCGAACGACAACTAACCAACCAACCTGAGCCTTGGCTTCATTATTATTTTTTCGTTTTTTGTTTTCACCGTTGATTTGTAGAGCGGCAAAGGAGGTGGCGGTGCGGGCAAAGGCCGCGGTAAGCCGGTGGTTCGCACAAGTCCCGGGCCGAACGCCATCAATGTGACGGTAACGAAGGCCGGCGGCGGTGGTAATGCCGGGGGCGCTGCCGCCGCCGCCGCTGCTGCTGCTGCCAACAACAATGCTGCTGCGAAGGCGGCGGCGAGTGTCCAGCACGCGACAATGATAATGCAGCCGCAGGTGGTGCAGCAGCAGGCAGGCCAGACGGCGGCGCAGCAAGCCGCCGCCGTCCAGGCCGCGAACGCCAATGCCAATGGTAAAATGCTCGTCACGACGACGAGCAGCGGCGGCGGCGGTGGCGGCGGTGCCACTTCTGCGCAACCACCCGGCTCACCCATGACCGCCTCTGCTGACAAGCAAAATTTCGGCCAGCCACAAAACAAACAATCCGTTATGCAATCACCCCAGCAGCAAGCCCAGTCAGCGGCCCAGACAGCACAGCAGCAGCAGCAACAACAGCAGCAGCAACAGCAGCAGCAGCAGCAAGCTCAGCAGCAGGCAGCGGCGCAGCAGCAGGCCCAGGTGGCGCAGCAACAGGCTCAGGCGGCCCAGCAGCAGCAGCAAGCCCAGCAACAGCAGCAGCAGAATGCCCAGCAGCAGGTCGCTGCTCAGCTGCAAGCCCAACAGCAACAACAGATACAACAGATCTTTATTCAGCAGATTCAGCAACAGCAACAACTGCAGCAGCAGTATCAGCAGGCACAGAGCGGCCAGCAACAAATACAGCCCAAACCCCTTATGAGTGAGTTCAAATTTTTAATTTTTTCAATTTTTGATGTTTGTTGTTGTCGATAAAGACTGTACGATTTGGAAATTCTGATTAATAATAATACAAATCGTATAAGAATTACTAAGTATCTTGAGAAAAAGAATTGGTAGCATCAATGAGAAAAAAGACATTAAAAGCAGGTAACGCCATAAAAATTTCGGGTCTTTCGTGACCCTAATATAATGTCATAATTTAATTGGCCACTAAATGTATAAAACTGTGCAGACGACTGACCGTATCGAATAAGATTTAAACATTTGTTATAACTGCTCATTATAAAAGACATAGTTTATGGTTTTCACGTTTTTATGAATGCAAAGAATTCCTAAAAAATAGGCGGATCGTTACAAAGATCGCATAAATATCCAATTTACTGAAACGACGGAACGTAGAATACGAAATTGTCTCAAGCTGTTCCCCACAAATGTATGTAGATTTCTCATAATTTCCAAATCGTACACTATTTATTGTGACTCGATGTTCCAAAGACGCTCGAAATTAACCAAGCCCTTCCTCTCCTTTCACAAAATAAGTAAGTATCACCCGTCCCACAGGCATGGCCGTGCAACAATCGCCCCAGCAAGGCCAAAACGTCGTGCTGGGTGGCGAACGGCCCATCATGCCCGTTGTGTCGATCAATCCAGCGCTCATCGGTAACCAGATCGTCGGTGGTGCTCATCAAATCCAAGCTTTGCCTATCGTCAGTCAACAGCAGAATGATCAGCTTCAAGCTGCCGCTGCTGCGGCTGCCGCACAGCAAATGCAACAGCAAGCTGCTGCGGCGTCTCAACAGCTGCAACAACAACAGCAGCAACAGCAACAGCAGCAACAACAGCAACAGCAGCAACAACAACAACAGCAACAACAACAACAACAACAGCAGCAGCAAGCTCAGGCTCAAGCCCAAGCTGCTGCGGCTGCAGCGGCAGCGGCGGCCGCGGCGGCGCCTACGGATCCGGCGCCGAGTATGCCCATGCTCGTGACGTCACCCGAGAGAGGAACCGCCACAGCAGCGCAAGTTGAGCTGCAGGCCACGATGATGCAGCCACCACCGCCTGCGGCGACGCCCGTCAGTCTCGACGATGCGGCGAAAACCACAGCGACGCCTACGAAGAAGGAGCCCGTGACGACAAACGGGGAGGACGCGTCCATGGATACGGCTCACGGTAATGGTGGGTGTCCATGGTTGTTTTTTGTTGATGATTTCAGAGAAGGTTTATCAGATTGTTATTAAAAGATATCGATCGCGAAAAATAAGAGTAAATATGTCTTTGTGGGATAGTTTGAAATCGATAATGTTGATTAGCAAAGAAAAAGCGAAACTTTTAATACCTTAGAGCTTTGATAGAGAAAATAAAAAGACTTGTAATTAGCTATGCTCAAAAGAAGTAGGCTTAGTTGAGGTTCTTTTTATTTGATTCAAGCCAAGTTTCTATACTTAGGCATATTAAAATTTTTTTCAACAAGCAGATCTATATATAAGACAATGACTAATAAAAACTCCTAATCATTGCAGAGGTCGATCAGAGGAATGGCACGAAAGACGACAACCATGACGCGACGACAAAGACAGAAGACAAATCACAGAGCAACAATCCATTGATAAATCTAGCGAATGCCGTCAACTCGATAACGAACGGTAACATTGGCGAGGAGACGACAGTCCTCGAGTCGTTACCTACGACGGTGACCAATAAACAGGTGCCGCCCAAGGCCATGGTCAAGCCTCAAGTGCTCACACACGTCATCGAGGGCTTTGTCATACAAGAAGGTAAGGCCATCAGTTTCATTCTGTTGTTTTCATGTTTGATACTGTGAATTTTAAAATCTGTATGCTAAATGATTAACGATTTGTTGCAGCTTCAGAGCCATTCGCTGTAAATCGGTCTTCGCTCAATGGTTCGATAACGCAGGACAGTAACAGTATCAGTAGAAATAACTCGGCGGATAAGGAGAATCATGAGGAACCACCGATGAAAAGTAAGATACTGATGCACAGTTTTTCTTTTTAAAGTTTTCTATATCGTTTGATACAATGTACTAAATTTAATCATTCTTCGAATTAGGAAAGAAAACTTCTCATTATGGCATGGATGGAGATCAAGGTCTGCAAGGTGGCAAGTGCGAAGCATGCGGCAATACACTTGATGAAAACAATGTCAAGCTCAAGAAGGATAAGAAATTTTGCTCGAACATTTGCGCTAAATCGTACGTATTCAATTTTGAAATCGTTATTTTTATAAGCAGTGTGTAGACAAATTATTAATCTGGTTTGTGATTTCATTAGGAAAAAGAAGGAAATTCGGGAAAGCAACGAAAAACAATGGACGGAAATGGAAGTTGACATGAAACATGATGATATCATCAAAAAGAATGGTGAAGACAAATTATTGGTTACTTTACCCAATAATGTGGTGATCGAAGATGTTTTGCCTAAAATTAACCCTGTCAAGTGGACGGTATGTATAATAATTTATTCACATAAATAACACTCGTACTAAATACAAGTAATCTAAATACTTACTCTGCTTTCTTAGGTTGGTGAGGTTTGCGATTTCATACGGAATCTCCCAGGCTGTGCTGACTACGCGGAAGATTTCGCAATTCAGGAAATCGACGGTCAAGCTCTGATGCTTCTTAAGGAGGATCATCTAATGTCCGCAATGAATATCAAGCTCGGACCCGCTCTGAAAATCGTTGCGAAGATCGATTCCATGAGAACGGACTCCAATACGAGTACGAGCCCCGTGTCGGGTAGCACCGTTTAAAACAGGGGAAATTGGGAGTGTGTATATTAAAATTTCGATGTATATGATCTTAATTGATCGATGATAACGCGTCTAAATCGTATTAAAAAATATGCATTATTTATCGGTTAATTAGTAACATATTGTTCGATTACCGTTGTTAATGTTTTACATGATAAAAATGATATTTTTTTAATTTAGTTTTTTTATTATTTAACCGAAAACATTTAAATTAATTATCTAACAAATAAAAGTTTTGTTAATAACCATTCATGAAGAGTTTTTAATAACACACTCCTTAGAATGTGACAAAATATAATGTGATTGAAAAACTGTAAAATAATTGAGTGCGTAATTCTACATTTCAGTAACGTTTCGAAATGTAGAAAAAAAAAGTTTCGAAATACTTATTAAGAGGTTATGCGTAGGATAAGTGCAACTTTTCTTTTTTAAAAAGAAAAAATCAGACTTGTAGATGTATAATCGAAAAGTAAAGTAAACATTCCGATATACTTGTACTCTATTGCAGAACAAACTTTTTAGTTTCACTTTTCTGTGTAATATATTTCTTTCCTATTTCGAAACTGACAATTTTCTTCGTGTAAATAGTAAAAAGAAAAAACGTAACGCCTTCTACGGCAGTTAAGCTTATATTTGTAAAGCTATATTTCTCGTACATAAATTAAAGATAGATACTTAATATTTGTATGCTTATGGAATTTTTTTCCTGATCGAGGTATATTTAATATAATTGATACGTAGCATTCATACGAATTATTATATATGTAAAGATTAAAACTGAATATTAAAAAATTATTTAAACATATGAAAATAATTTTTAAAAAAATTAAGTAATATAATATTTCATAGAAGTTGTAAGATAAAAAAGGTGCAATAATTTTTTGAGAATGTAATGTCCGTCTTCACGACGGAAAATCTTCACAGCTTTCTAAAAATAATATTACAGCGCTGTGGTTGTAAAGAAAAACCTCGATCACTTAAAAAATATGACATTGATACATGTATTACAAATAAATCGAATTATTATTATATACTTGTAATTTAGATTAAACATGTAAATATTATAGAAGTAAGATGTTTATTTAAATACAAATTTTATAATGTAAACTTTAAGTTATATAGCCACGGCTACTTCATGTATTATCATTACCATGTATTTCCAATTTGCAAGAAATTGAAGATGAAATCGTACTATTTTTTATGTAACGCGAAAATTATTCTAAAAAGTAAAAGCGAAAAAGGTGGAAATATCAACATGTATTTATATTACAAAGTTCGAATAATTGTACTTATGAACAGTGAAAATTGCTAGTTTTTTTTACAAAAATACTGTTTCTATGCAATTTGGAATAAACAATCATCTATCAATGAATATAATGTCTAATTAAATTTCCTTTCCTCTGTCCCTTCCCTTTATATCTATTTTTTTTAATTATACATATAAATTTCACTTTTAAGAAAATAAAAAACGGAGTTACTTTTAAATTCAAAATAAGTAATTTAAAAAAATAATGTTAATGTTAGACATTCAAAATCAGTTTTATATAACAAAAAATTCTTTAATGAACTCAGAAGAAATAACCGAATAATTTTTTTTTGTTTTCTTAGTTTTAGTCATTTATTATCCCCAGAATTTTAAAAATAACAAGACATTAATGAAGTATAATTTTCATCTTCAGAAACTATAAGTAAAATCTCAGAGTCTTCGTTAAACCTAATTACATAATTACTTTGGATTTTGATTTCTAATGGTTCTAAATAAATTCATAAATATATTATCAATTTTAAGATTATTTTAATGTTATTAACAAAGTATAGCTATGTACAGATAGAATAATGTACAAAGGACATTTGATTAAAATAAAAGATCATATTAAACTAAATTGATCAACTAAAGTATTATTTACAGTCCATATATATTATGTACTTGGAGTTTGAGCTGCTTCATGTAATGCTCTGCCCTCTTTCAGAAGTTCCTGTTTGAAACGTTCTTCCAATTCAGCCTTGATAGGTCTTATATGCACAAAATAATTGTAGAGGTTATATCCTAAGAATGCACTGCTTGCTACAGTTACAGCAACACATGTTGAGACCCATGAATACTGTATATAATCCAAAATTTTATTTTTATTTCTAGTGCTGATTATTTTTTTCATCATTTTAATTATTGGTTGATTTCTCTGAAAACAAAAATAATATTGTACCATGAGTTAAGACAAACGGTTTGATTTTGGTATTGATAATGTTTTTCAAATACTAAATACAATTCGGAGCATTAATGACAATTATTATCAATAATTACTCTGTTATTGTTATTGAAAGTTTTAAGGGTGTAAAAATGTAATAATTACTCAATATATTGAAATGTGTTACATAATTATTACCTGCTAGAGAAACTGCTTGCTATTTGACGATTTCTCTAATATAAACACAACAAATTTGCAGTTAATAATTTACATATATAATATCGTATAATTCCTTCTCAAAATCACTACTGCAGTTTCTAACCTCAAATCAAAGAGTTCCAGCGGTAGAACTGTAGATGAACACTTTTTTGACTGCGGCAGCACCAGTCTATCTAGGATTTTAGCGCAGAATTTTAAATCCATAGTAGAGAACATTTAGGAGTAATTTAATTATAAAAAATTGGGAAAAATTTCCTGTAAAAGTTAAGAATATCACGTATATTAAGAGCGTTTATTAAAAATTATATTTTGCAAATATTTGTATACAACTCATTACTTATTTACTCTACTCGAATATTAATAATATAATATTGATTTTTTAATTAATGATAATAATATTCTGAATTGAATTAAGAAATAACTATTATTTTAGTAAATCTAAGAACAGCAGCCATTAAAAAGCAGACAAGTTTAAATTACAGCGATATGCGTAAACCCCGTATGAAAACAACGCATCGAATATAAAATTCGAACGAGAGTAACAATTAAATACAGAAAACAAAAATTATTCATATATATATTGCTATATAAAGCTACACGATTTTAGCTCAATGGATACAATATAATACAAAACGATCAACAACACAATCATACTTCAAAACAAATCATTCGGCAAAAAAAAAACTCTTCAACATCAACAGTTCCTCCATCCCCATGTAAGTACGAACCTCCATCCACATCTCCACAATTCCATTCCTCCTACATATAGCCTATACAAAACCCCCCAATCCGCACGCCCAACAACCCGAAAACCCCCCGAAAATCAATAACAACCATCATCCTATACCCGCGAGCTCGCTGTGGTTCTTATATCACGCGACCTCACAGCGGTATTATATACGACGCGCGGCTGCCGCGCGCTCACTTGACGTCACTACCACCACGACACGGGCACGAATTGGAACCAGTTGGTTCGGGGCGCGGTGTCCGCCAATCCACGGCCGCCCCCCGTTATATACCAGACACGCCTACCGCTAGAGCCTCACGAGGGGGCGGGCGTCAATGCGGTCTGCAATTTGAGTTTCCCGCGGCGAGTAGTGGGAGGACAGGGAGAACACGAGCAGCTATACGTATATATAGTTGCGTGCATAAGTGGAGTGGGTTTAATGATGATGCGAATTTCTTTCTCTTTCTTTTCTTTTTGAGAGCTGTTGTGTGTATATATATGTAGGTGTAGTAGTGGTGGGGGCTTTTGGGTGATTAGATACGGATTCAAAGTGAGCGGGGTTTGGGATGGATGGTTGTTTTATATATTTCAAGTATAAAAAGTGATGGATGGTGTAAGGGGCGGTTTTTAAATTGATAATATTTTAGTTTAATATATATATGAAAAGGATCGTGTGTAATTTTTACGTGTTTTAGGGGAAAAAAATGATCAGGTTTTAAAAAATTCTTTTAAGCATAACAAAGATCCTCTTTTTTTGTAAAAAATATACAATAACATTTTATCCTTTGACCTATACTCGTTCGCATACAATATTCTATACCTACATATATTTTTGCTTTCGAATGAAGAACATCGTCGCTCTCCTTTCAACAGAACCGCATTGTAATACGAGGTTCAACGACATTCATCATTCAATTCAGAAACTAACGAACAACAATTTCTTTCCTCTCTCTCTCTCGCGTGATGTGCGCGCGCGTCATTATTCATCTCTCTTGTAATTCAGCACAGAGCGGAAATAGGTTCGTGAATGACGGTAGATTGCCGCTGAATAGCCTCTTCACGTCCCACCTCTATCACGCGTGCGGCCTCTTCTTTCACATCCATATATACTCAAGTGTTGGCGCAAAGGGCTGAGACACAATCATCACGCTTCCCTCCCTCTTTCCCATCATGTTATACTTCGCGGGTCTTCTTTCGCGCGTCATCAGAGCAGGAGGTGCTTTCTGTATGGTAGATGGCTGTACGTGATGTATAGTACTGTATATATATATATATATATATATATATATATATACCTGTGAGTGGTAGACAGTAATCTACAGGTCGTAATTTAGGTAGGTATATATATATATGTATAGGTATATAGGTAGTGGGTCGAAGAGCTGATGCTGCGATGTATAGTGCGTGTGCGGCTCTCAGCGTGAAGTGCGCACGATGATAATGTAGATTTACTATGCGTGCAGCGAGGAAAAAGTGTGAAATGTGCTCTGCAAAACGATGGCGTTTATGCCTTTGGAAAGTGATTTACGGACGGGGAGAGGAGATATGATATATTTTTCTGTTCATTGATTTATATTTATAGATGATAATATACAGGATGGAGGTAATTTATAATCTTCTGAGGAGTGGAAAAAGAGAACGGTTGATGTATACGCGACTTCTCTTCTGAGCTGAAAAACATTATTGTGATGGGAAAATATATATTTTTGAAAATGCTCGTCATTATATATAGTATTGATAATTTTCTTTATTTCGATGAATTTTAACTATTGTTATTATTTAGTATTATTTTTTTAAGCAAGTATAGCTAAGGATGAAATTGTAACAAATATAATTGTGAGAAAACTAAATCTTGATAAAGTTTGATTGAAATGAAAAATATTGTTAACAAAAAAGAAGTTTTTAATTTGAGTTAATAGTATGATTTTGTATAGCACAGGATATAAGTACGAATTGTGTTACATAAATATAAATTGATGGTATAAAATAGTTAAATTAAATTAAAAAGCTAACACAAATTATAGAAATTCTAGTAATTATTTTTAATCAAATTCTTTTAATGTTAACATAATAAAAGATCAAATCTTTACATAGTGTTTTCTTTATTTCTTTACAAAAATACAGATATGCAATTCCTATATTCAAGCCTCGAAGAAATTTGCCAATCATACACTTTCATACATACACGCTCTCAGTAGTATAGATTTATTTTATATATGTATAATATATACAATGCTGCTTTTTTTGCATTTTTAAGTCGTGCAACGTCGCTGTGGAAGAACTATCTTCCTGGAGTAAGGTATTTTTTTCGCTATTACTGCATGTAACAGTCTTAAATAAATTGAGAGTAAAGTAACAAATTTTTAATTTTCGATTTCATAGAAAATTTATTTCCTAATATCTAATTGACCAATAAAATAATTATTATCATACATCATTCGCATTAGCATTCGCACTCGTCACATAATCTTTCGTTTGCTATATGATGCATAGAACAACGAAGTTTACAACTATTAGTAACTGCAATTACATTGCATCCATTATCACAGTGAAAGTACGATGTTGCACTAGGAGCTATGTGTTTTGTTCAAAATTTCAATTGTCACGTTTACCTATTACAAAGAAAACATTCTTCGCTCACATTAAAAAGAAAATAGAGTATATAGAGAATTATATATAATTTGTTTTTCGCAGTCAATTGTTCATACAATTATATTATTAAACTTTTTTTCTCTATAAAATTTCATTCTGAATATTCGTTATTTATAATTTCGCTGAAGCACCTTTCGTTTTTGCTTTCACTGTAACAGCACTTATTGTACTTTTCACTATGTTACATATATTTACAAAGTCTTAAGTTTCTTTGTCTAAATCAGTTCTCGTCTACATATTTCTAAGATCTCTGAAAACATTTTTTAAGGAACGTTTTACTTTTGTATTATATCTATTTACAGTAAACATTAACATGGCAATAAATATTATATGGAATAATGTTTGTGAATGAGATGAAAATAGATGAAAACAATTTTCTTTAAGAGTACCTTATAAAATCATCAAAGATGTAATAAAATTATAAGTACTGATAAAAATGCTTATTCAATACTTTATAGACTCAATAAATTCAAAGTTTACAGGAAATTACTCTGAGCATTTCATTAAGTTTTAACTGAAAAATAATAGTTTTTATAACTTTAATATGCAGTTACATTGAAGTTTCTAGAAATATTGCATTTGATACAATTTCTAAATTTATATACTTGTGATAAAATCTAAACCAGTTCATATGTTTAAAAAATTATATGCAATTTGATTTTCTTATTTTATTTTTTTATATAGTACTTTTAAAAATCTCAGTTTTTGAAAAGATGCAAATACTGGTCAAGTCCACTTATAAATTATTAATTTGCATATCTTACTTCGATTGTTTTGAAAAGAAATTTCTAAATAAGTCATGGATGTTAGTATCCTATTAAATTGAGTTTAATAAGGATGTTAAAATTATAAGTAGTTCTTCAACTACTTTTATAGATTTAGTTATCATTTTATATATTCGCACATGTACATAAATAGTAGGATGCACCGTTCAACGTTTACATATAAGTTATAAAAAAATTCTTTTAATTTAACGGTATTTCTTGATGGGAATATGTGGTAAACTTTATAACAAGTTATACTTTTCTATATTAGTTTACGGAAATTTTTTAATGTTATTTCACAAAGCATTTTTAGCCATTCAACTTTTGTTGGGCTTTACTTTCTCTTCAATACGTAAAAAATCACTTTATTGGCAAACAAATCGTTAATTTTAAAAGTTCTGACTTAAAGACAAAAACTTTTTTTTTATGTAAAAAGATTTTAAAATAACGTGAGTATACGAACTACTTACTGTTATATTTTTTAGTGCTGTATATGAAGCCTTTCAATTTAACACAATGTAATTATTTTTGATTGCTCGTCTACACCCACTTAGAGATCAAATGAAAATTTATTGACACAAATAAAGTACTCCAGTGAATGAGCAGGTAAAAATAATATAGTCGGCAAGTACGTTATTTACATAATAACGAAATTAAACATATGAAATACAAAATGTTCTTAAAAATGTTAAATATCAGAGAGTCCTTTTCAGTAGCATTTTTATACAATGCATCTTATCATCGTGTGTGACGTTCTAAGTCCTACGTGCATTTAATTTGTAAATTAATGTTATTAAACATTTACAAGTTATGCTTAAATGTCACATATAAAATGTCTATTATACAAAAATCGAAAATTAATAGTTCAAAGATGACTTGTTCATTCACCAGTGTACTCAACTTGAAAGAGAACGAAAAATATATTATACACTGTACTGGCTTTGACTACCCTGCCTCTGTCAATGACCAAACTCAAGTTACCTGTTCGATAGGTGCTTGAGTGGTCCGAGACTTAGAATCGACGTTGCTCCTAACGCACCAAGATTATACGTGTTAGAATTTCTCCCGCTGTCTATCGTGACTATTGGTAGAGCGAAATAACCGCCTGTTTGAGCACTCAATTGCGATAATGGTATGTAACTCTGTATACCCAAATTTGACAGTCGTGTTAACGTATTCGGCGATTTAAGGTCAACCACGGGTATAGCAAGTTCCACGTTGCCATTTTGTTGCATGGTGGTGTCAGCATCTTTGTGGTAAGTTTTTTTGTGCGTTGCCAGAGCTGCTGCCGTAGGATATTGCGCCGGACACAAAGTACATCTGGAAATGAATAATTTGTTTCTAGATTTTTCATGCTAATAAAGTCATACAAATCATGTTTACAAAATGAGAAACTAACTTATGAAGTAATTTGTTTGTTGTTCTATGTGTAGCCATATGTTGAGTCAACATTTCCTGACTCTGGAACCGTTTATCACAAACTTGGCAAGTTAGCGATTGTAACATCCTGTAAACAGAAATATTAATATATAAAATATGTAAATTGTTAGAAATAAAAATGAATAAATTGTAAAAGAAATCGTTTGTGATTTCTGGTTTTACCTTGGAGGTCTACCTCTTCTTACGACAGGTGTCATTACAGCAGGTGAATCTTGTGTCAAATCTACTGTAGGTGGTCTGGGTGGTCTTTCTACTTCACTAGTCACTTGTTTGTTTTGTTTATTTTGAGGTATAGCAAATTGAGCTTGTTGCTGCTGTTGCTGCTGTTGTTGCTGCTGTTGTTGTTCTTGTTGCTTTCTTTGTGAACTTGCCGGAATTATTGATATGGCAGAGTTTAAGTTCAGTGTTGACATGTTTAACTGTTGCTTTTGCTGTTGAGCCTGCTGCTGTTGTTGCTGTTGTTGTTGTTGCTGTTGTTGCTGCTGTTGAATTTGATTTGACTCAGTAGATTTTCTATTACCTGCTGGAGTGACTGTTATACCCCGTGCCGCTAGAACATTGGCTACTGCAGAAGTATCAGGCTTTTTGGCCCCTTGAACCATTGCGTTGACTTGTGCTGGATTATGACCTTTATGAATTAGTAAACAAAGAAACATATTTTTTCGCATTTGTGCACTTCTCCATTGACGATTACAACAATTTAAATATCAAAACAAGGAGAACAACTAAAAGTGCACATAAATAAAAGAAATTTATAAAAAAATGCTAAAAAAATTTTAATTTTAATTTTTAAATAAATTTATAAAAAAAAAATTATAGAAAAGGATTTTTAATTATGAGAATGAATAATAATATTAATAAAAATTCAACAAAATTTGAAGCTTAATTTATATATATTATATATAAAAATTAATTTTCATACCTATGGAAATAAATAGTATATTACTACAAAATACCATTATGAGAGACTTGCAAAATACTTAATTGAAAATATATAAAATAAATGTAATATTCTTATTTTGCAAATACTATATTTTTTAATTTAAATTTAAAATTAAAATTATATCTAAAAGTTTGAAATACTTCACATAAAATATCTGTTTATTACTAACATTGAAATTTAAAAAAAAATCCATAGGTATGTTATGGCATGAAATATATGTAAATAATTCTAACATACCAGGTTGTCTGACACTGAGCGTAATTGAGTCTGTCAAGTGAATGGTTGAATCACTTCTATTTGACTGTACAGCAGTACCTCCTTGAACATTTTGAATAACTGGTAGGCCATCATTTCTCTTCTGTTGTGCAATGACATGACAGTCTGCATCCTCATTACGATCTGGCATCAGGACATCCATCCTCCTTTGTTTAGGGGCTGTAGTAGAGCCTTGTTGTTGCACTGGTACAGCCTGTGGTGGCATGGGCCTTTTCAATCGTTGTCTTGGCACTGGACCGGGACCTGGTGCTGGTGGTGGGGGTTGAGACATACGTGGTCCTCTGAAAATAAAGAATAAAATTATATTTGTATTGAGTTTAATTAAAAAATGAAAAAAACTAGTAATTTAATGAAATAAGAATTAGTACATTAATCATATGTCGAAGAAGCGTCTATATTCGTTGACTATATATAGTGATATAACAAAAAGTATTTTGGAAACTTAATGTTTATATATATGTTTTGAGGTTAAGTTCAAAATGAATATATTTTATTACTCCGTATTTTTTCAATGATTCAATTTTATTTTCCACAGTCAATACACCACATTGTATTATATTTTATTCAAAATATTTAGGTAATACACTTGCAAAGAACATTTGTCCGTAAAAAGTTGTACTATGTATACCTATGAATTTCACGTAAGTATTATAAAATTAGTGATTTAAAAATGAAGATTTTACGCGATTCTATAAACTGAACCTTTAAAAACTTTCCAAATAAAGTTTATGAAAATACTTTATAATCTATCTTTTAAAAACATGACTCAATTCCAAGAATTTGAAAGGATCATGATGCGGCGTCGGTTTTGGCGGACATGATAACGAAGCCGGGAAGGAACAGTATCACATTAAGCCGGTAACGCAGTCGTGAGTCGTTCGTCGGTATTGTCATTTGAACTTTCGCAAGTATTCATCGGTACTTACCATTGTTTTTGTTTTGTATTACTTAACAATGTAAAGACAGTGAGAATTCGTAAGTAAGTTATAATTTAGTGTTAAATTTAGTATAAGTACATGAATTAAGAAAATTAATACGTTCACTGCAAGGTATGTATGACTCGTATTATTTTTCAAATTATGATATTTTAACGATTGTTGGAAAAGGACAACCGTTAATTCTTTCTTACCATAGCTCTAGAGATTTAGTATAATACAAAAGAAATTTATGTTTTTAAAATTATTTTTTTAAAAATAACAAGGAATAACTAGTTTTCATAGGTTAAGGATTGAGTGCTATCCATTTTCTCTTTCTTCCATCTCTCATAATTTGATTTTCTATAAAATTATTAACATTTTATTTTTTCTGTTTTTAAATAAGGGAAATCGGTTTTAACTCTTTGAATTTAAATTTAAAATAATTCATAAGTTTATCCTAGATCGTATTGTAAGTGTTCAAAGTTGAACCTCAATGTACTTGTAAATTGCACAGTAAAAAGTAATTTATATGCGCAAGAACTTCCATAAATTTGTCATACAATATCTATTTATCTACCTCACATAACTGCAATGTATGTATAGATAATGGTTAGGTAGAGATACTACTAGTAAATATATTGTTTACAATTTTTCTAATTTTTTATGATTTGTGCTTAAAAATATAATTTAGACATAGGGCATTCTTTATCTTTGTTGAAAAGTTTATAATATTCTTTGATGATACCTAATTTCTTGATTAAAGAAATTAAGAACTGATTTATTATAAAAAAAAATATATTAGCTTTGATTTGATATAAAATTATTTCATTAATTTCTAAGAAAAACAAATTGAAATTACCTTTGACCTGGTAATACTGCAGGATATCTACCCCTAGGTACTTGCTGAGGTATTTGTGGTTGCAGTTGAGGTTGCATTTGTGGTTGCATTCCAAGTTGCGGATAAGGATTTCCACCATACTGCTGATATAAATGAGCTAAATGTGGTGGGTAATGTAGAGGGGCTTGTACCCTGTACATTGGTGGTCTTCCGGGTGGCTGATAAAAATTAGCCCCAGGTAACATTGTATTTGCTCCTGGAGGTAAGCCAGTATGTAACTGTGGTTGTGGTAAAGGCATTCTCTGTACTTGCTGAGCCAATTGTTGTACTGGTGCTGGCAATTGTTCTAGATTTACTGGTGGATATACTGAAGGAGGCTGGCCACCATAGGTAGGTGAATTTGCATGAGGCGAAGTCATTGGTGAATTCCGAGCTGGGTGGGTTGGTGGTACATTAGGGGAATGCGGCGATTGCGTATTCATATGTGGTGAAGATTGATTCATATGTGGAGAATGTGCATGTGGGGAAGTTGCAGGTAAATGATGAGGAGACATATTACTTAAGTTTGGAGACATAGGAGCTCCATGAGATTGTGTTTTATGCATACTAACTTCCATGGGAGTTTTGAAAACAAGTGCACTGCAATCTGGTACATTACATTGGTAATGACCTGCCTTAGATCTATGTGCATCTAAATGGGCTATGTCTTTAAACTTCTCATTGCACACACGACATGTATTGACAGTTTCTGCAAGCCTTTCTAGGGAAACGTATTCTGTTTCAAATGTTTGTGTATTACTTCGCATATTAGATTCATTTTGATTACGTTGTTGTTCCATAAGGAAATTTTGTAATAGAGAACAAGCACTTTCAGTGTTATCAGAATTTTCTTTTTCTGTTGTTTCATGGTTACTATCTTTGCTTTTAGTACTACTATTAGAATCTTCTGTGATTTTATTCCAGCTCACACTAGAACCTGAACTCCCGCCAACTGGTACTATTTCTGTTTCAGCTGCCTTAGGTGATGAATTAGATGATGACCGTTCAGGAGGCATTAAAGCTGATTTTGGAACTATGCTGATTTCACTGTTTGATCGAAGTTCTTCAATTACATTTGTAGTTGTTGCTTCCTCTTCTTCCGTCTCATTATTATCTTCTTCATCTTGATTTGTTGATGAATCACAGGTATTTAAAAGATCAGATCTGGAAGTAATGAACCTAATGGTGTAAACGATGATATTTAGATGAAAAAATGAATGAGGTGTGTAAAATAAAAACTAAAGTGGGAACAGTAAAATGATAAATAACTTTAAATTAAGGAAATAAATGAACTAACAAGGAATTATAAACCAAATGATTTAAAATTATAATAGAGAAAAAACTAATTATTAGAATAAATATGATTGTAAATGCCTTTTCTTCTTATTTTTATTTATTTGATGAATTTAAGATGTATCTGTGTTACGATTGTTATTTAGAAATGAGTATTCTGTATTTGTAATTGTATCTGTTCCCTAAATGAGTTATAAGAATGGCAGAAATTTACCTTGATTGTTCACCAAGTTTTTTCAAATTTTCTATAGTTTCTCTGCATGTTGCTTCTAAAGCATCAGATTCTTCAGGGTCTTCTTGTTCAGCTGCCTCAGCTTGGTCCGAATTACTGATATTATCTGTTGGGATATCATCTACATTTTGATCTTCCTTTTCTAGTGGATTAACAGAGTCACTCCCAACTCCTGAATCTCCTTCGTTATTATCCATTAAGGGTTGTTCTGAATTTTCCAATGGATTGCTCTCACCTTCAGATTCAACATTATCTTCATCATCATAATTATTCTGCAAAAGTAAAAAAGAAGTATTTTATTTACTTACACTATTACTCACAATATTTTTATAGCTATGATTATAAACTTACTTCTTGATTTAGCATCACATTTTCAAAAGATTCTTCGGTGGTTTTTTCCTCCTCCGAGTCACTCCTGGTGTCATTTTCCTGTATTTCAGCCAGTTCGTCTTCGTGTTTATAACTTTCCTGATCCAAATCAAAGTTGTTACTGACAACAGTAAAGTCCTCTGAAATAGGGGACTTTTTTAATTTGAGTTTGAGGGATTCACCCGTCGAACTCTGTTTCTTTAGTGTGATCTTCAGGTTTCCTTTTCTCTCCGTATTCAGCCAGTAGTTGTTTGTAGGTTCCTTTGGAGCTGTTTTTATGGTAGGTATTCTTTTCAAAACTACTCGAGGCTTTCCAAGATGTATGAGGACATGAATTTGAAGATCTTTTTTTGATTCAAACTTTTGTTCACAAATTTCACAGTGGTGCAGTTCTTGTAACGTATTTGGAGATCCACTGTCTGAAACAGTAAGCAAATAATATACTTTTTATTATTTATTAGAATAAATGATATAGTTTAGAACGTATAACAAACTAATAATAAGAAATTTTTATATTTGAAGTTTTAATTTAACTAAATCTACACTTGTTTCTGTTTTAAAGCATTTTTATGACCTATAAACATTCTACAGCAATAAAATTTTTAATAATTCATAAATAATACCGCTATAGTTTGTTCTCTATTCATTTTCCTCCTATAACGGATAATGAATTATTCAGCGCAACTTTTAACCGGACAAATTAATCAACTTTCAGCCCGTTAATAACGAATACATAAAAAAAAAAACCACTTTTCCTTCAACGGAACAACGCTCGGGCTATAAAGATAAAACGGATAGGATCATGGTTCCCTAGACTCGCACTATAAATTTCGCAAAAATTCCGCAACATCCCAATATAACCGCGGGCGAAAATTTTGGAGGTCACGCGCTCCTAAATCCGATTTCGTCGTTTCTATACTATACCTACTTGTCGCTCCATTATACTGGCTACTGCTATACAACTCTACCGCTGCTAAATAAACATCGACACATTCCTCGATGGGCAAAAAAGCGTCGTCGCTCGTCGGCAAAAAAGGCGAAACGAAAAAATGGAGCAAAAAGATGAATCATCGTCATCCCAAGTTAATGTACAAGCATTAATAGTACATATAGGGACACTAATATATACGTGCGTAGAGTAAAGGACAAAGGCAAACAACGGCGCATCACCCGCGCACGGCAATAAACGATATTCGCGAATAAGTGCTGCACGACATGACGTGATCCGCGCGTGGCGCAACAAACGGCTTTTCCCTCTGCTTTGAGGTTATTCGCAAGCGGTCTGCTTGTAGATATATACGCATATGTACCCACAACAAATCATGTACTGAGAGGGATAGGCGAGGGCGCGCAAACGCACGCGCTACTATTTACATGTACCCGCAGAGAAGGAAGGGAGGGAGAATCACACGCACACTCGCTGCTCCGAAATCTCTCACACATTCGGACACTCTTTCTCACCTATAACCCATCCTCCTCACACACTTTATCCCACTCTAGAGGTATATTATATATCCTCGAACAACACCTGCAGAACAACGAGCAAGACGACGGGGATAGGAGCGTCGGCAAAGAGGCGCGGGTCGCGACTGACGACGGCCAGCGCCTCACGCGCGCGTCCCCGAAAACACGCACACGTAAATACACACACACACACACACACACAGCCGATACGCCTATATAGTATATAATTGTATATTCTACCTATACGCGAAAAACGATTGCTTCTGCGCGTACAAGGGGCACACATCGCATGCCAGCCAATCGATATGCCGGAGTCTGCTAAAGGGATGCCGCCATTGGCTGCGACCGGCTTTGAGAGCTTTCGCGCTCTTCGCTCGACTTTGAGCTCTCTCTCTCGCTCTCTCTCGCTCTCTTTCTACCTGCTGCGCGTCCGGCTTATGTATTTATACTATGCCGCGTGTTATCTGTTTTGGTACAACTTCGCGTCTAAATATATAGGTACAGGATGCGATGATGATGATGGTTGTGATTACGTTGACGGATCCTATTACCGAAAAGTTCGCGCTGTCGCCGGGATGCGTGAATTAGAGGCGCTCGAACGTATGGTGTAGAGTAGGCCGAACAAGGATATCTTGTATCATCGGCTGGGAGAAAATGTTCTAATTCGTTATTTCGATAAGAGATGTACTGATTTCTTTTGATATATATATATGATATTTCAGGTGAAATCAGCAACTCAAAATTTTCAAATCGCCCAAAATTTGTTTACACTTAGTTTTTTTATAAAAAAAACATGTTCCTAGATTTTTAGACCGATATTTCAATAATTACAAAAGTTATTGCACATCGAAAATTGTTATTTTTTGCAACTTTTGGTGAAAACTCAACTTTTGCCATTTTTTTTTACGCTAAATCCTGAAACTTTTTGTATAGCACATTGATTGGAAAAAAAGTTTGCATTTTACTTGTAGAATGTAGTCATTTTTTTATGACCCTTTTTGAAAGTCTCTGATTGGCTGCCTTTCAGTATACCTTTATGAAAAAAAAAGAAGTGCCACAAAATATTTTTTGTTCGACAAATTTTTTTTTGATTCTGTATTGAAAATCCTTTAAAATAAGCCCTGGATCGAGATTGACAACACCTTCTGAGAAGAGTTATAAATTTTTTTAATATCAATAAATCCTTTCGAAGGTCAAAAATACATATTACTGGTTTTTATTGATATTTAAAAACTTTATAATTCTTATCAGTAGATGTTGCCAATCTCGATTTAGGGCTAATTTAAAGAATTTTCAATACAGTATCAGAAAAAAATATGTTGAACGAAAAATATTCTGTCGCACTTCTATCTTTTTTTGATAAAGGTATACTGAAAGCAGCCAATCAGAGTCTTTCGAAAAGGGTCATAAAATAAATATGGCTATATTCTAGAAATAAAATGCAAACTTTTTCTAATCAATGTGCTATACAAAAAGTTTTGAACTACTGATTTCACCTGAAATATCGTATATATAGGTGATTTTATGTCAACCATAAGGACTACAATTTCACATCGCCTTAGACCTGGTTTAATATATTTTCAAATTAAAAAAAAATCAGAAACCCATTTTTAGGATGATATTTGCAAATGTTCAAAAGTTATTCTAACCTCAAAATTTCGAAATTTTGATTTTTTTCATTAAAAGGCAATTTTCATGATTTTTTAACTAAAAAATTTAAACTTTTTTGTATAGCACATTGTATGGGAAAAAAATTACAAATTTGGTGCAGAATCAATATGAATTTTTGTGAAATATTGCCAATATTATTGACATTTGGAGTTGACAGCGTACCTTTGCAAGTTTACATTTCTGGTACGTCCGGGTTTGAAATTTTGGAAAAAAATACTAAAATTCTATTTTTATTATTTTATTTTGAACCTTTTTTTTTAAAGTTTGGGATGCCCAGACTGGAATATGTAACAGATAATTTAAGTATTGGAAAAGGTAAAAAAAAAACAGATAAATAACTGTTATATGCTGTTTTGTTAAAGTCAATATGTACAAACAATTATATGTGTATAGTTAACAGTTAGTAGTAATAGGAAATTAATTGAAAAAGATTAGTTAAAAAGAAATATAAAACATTTCCCATTACTTCCACTGTGGTAGAAATTTGTCTATTAAAAATAGGGCAAAATTTCAGTCAATGGTCAAGAGAAATGTTAAATTATTGGTTCCCGGTGAAACGCTTTCTCTGACATTATTCGCCCATTTAATAGATTGGGAGTAACATAACCTTAACATAAGTTTCGAATTTTCGTTCCAAGTTTTTTTTTACAAACTTGGCGTTGAAGTAGGTGAAATTTAACAATAACTATAAGTTTAGGCAAATATAAACAATATAGGAAGTATACAGTGAAACATAAACGACTCGTAGATATACGCATATAATTGTTTGTACATATTGACTTTGACAGAATAGCATATAACAGTTTTTCATCTGTTTTTCTTTTACTTTTTCCAGTACTTACTTAAATCATCTATCACATGGATATATATATATACACACACACGAAAAATAGTCAAAAATATTTTTTGAAGGGACGTCTTCTGGACTCATTTTCTCCTTTCCGATGTCACGAAGTACAACTATAAATAACAAGAGCGTGTACAATTACAAAACGGGTTTATGACACTTTTTTAATAAAATTTGTAATAATTAATAAATTATTTTATAAAATAATCAATAAAACGATATTAACCAGAATGCTGCATTTTAATATGAAATTCATTATTAATATGTTCAATATTAACAAATTTTTAAGCATAAAAAGGAAGTAAAAATCTGAAATATTTGATATATACTTTTTTTCTTGTAATTTTCCTAGATTTTTTAATTATATTTTCTCAGACCTTTAAACTCTATTTTTAGATTTAAAAAACTAGATGAATTTTTTTAGATTAAAAACGACCGCAAATCGTTCCGAGATTCATAGGAACACTTTTATACAATAAAAAGGAATCTCCATGAATTTTGTGGTGAAGATAGTTAGGAACATACTTCCAATTTTCTAAATTTTAATGTTTCATTTGCACATACGTAAATGAAAGAATATACAAACAGATTTTAAAGTATTTTTATTGAAAAACTGAAAAATTTCATTAAAAAACTATTTTTGTATCTATTGTGAAAAATGTTTCTGCGAGGTGTTATAATTAATCAAAATTGTTGATGATTTTAAATACTCGGTTCATTTAAACATAATTGATTTTTTTTATATTTATTTGAAAAATCCAAAGACCCACTTGTTTTCCCGATACGGAAAAGGGCTTCTACATGCACTCGTTAAAAAAAGAACGGTGTGCAAGATGGAGAAGTGGCTTTATTGCACAATGTACTAACTATTTTGATCTCTCGATTTGACAGAGTATCAGACATACATATACATTTCTTCGCGCACGTGCGTGTATATACATACAGAGTTTTTTTATATAATTTGTCAAATTATTTTACTTTTATAAAACTAATGTGTTTCTTATACTATAATCTCCTTATATTATGAAAAAGAAATAGATAAGCATGAAATTCACATAAAATGATGGTAAGCATCCACGCCTGGACCCTGTACGACGATATAATATTCTATTTACTTATTTTAAGTTTATCTTCAAAGCTATATAGCTTTTGAAGGTATCCAGGAATATTTCAAAATCGTTTATTTCAAACAAAAGAGTATCACAAGACCGTTTTTAGGACCGTTTGCACTCCATCTACATTTCGAAAATAGTTAAAAAATGTTTTGACCGCATACCCATCAGCAAAAGTTATTAAGCCTTTTTAATTATAAAAATGAAAAGATATTTATGAATTTGATGGTATACTTTTTTACTGACGATAATTCGAATTTTTAAAAAATGATTAAAAATAGCTCTATATTGGTCTTGAATCATTTGACCAAAAACAACTCAATATAAATTTTGGAAAAAGACGAAACTAGAGCGATAAAGCTTTGTCATTTTTCAAAATTAAAAAGTTTCTTCCAAAGGTTACGAGTTTGAAGTTGAACTTAAAATTCACGAAAAATTGTGGGAAAGGGTAAAAAATTTAATTCTAACATGTTTTCATTATATTGTGAATTTTAAGCTCAATTTCAAACTCATGTAACTTTTGAAGTTTTTTAATTTTGAAAAATGGTCTCAAAAGCTCTCACTCTCAAGTATCATTTTCATTGTAGTAAAGTTCATATTTAGTTATTTTCAGAATGATTCAGGACCAACTTAGAATTACTTATAACCCTTTTTTAGAAATCCTTATTGCCAGCCAAAAAATATTTCATTAAATCAAACTTTTACATATTTTCTTTTATATTCTGGAAGGTCTAAAGAACAAGGAAAACTTATAATTTTTTTCGAAACGTAAGTAGGGATCATCTGTATAATCGTGCATATATATAATGAAGGAGCTCCGTTTATTCGCCGGTTCGTGCCGGGTATACCCCATGCCGGCGGCAGAGATCAAGTAACAGGTATACCTATATATATTCATCATGAAATGGATGTGGAACGAATCTGCAAATAAGTTGGGTACAGTTAATTATATCGCGCTCGTCGGGCAGACTGGGTTATTATAGGGTGTATACCTAGAAGAACAGAGGCGTATATACAAGACGAGCGAATGATGGAACTGTTTTTGAAAAGAATTATACTCACTTCACTCAGCTCCAATCTCGACAAGAACAAATCGATTCCGATCAGGTCAAACTGCGCGCGCGAGCGTTCAGAATGAAACGAGCCAACACTTTTCGTTCAAAAACGGCAGAGCAACCAATATTACATGGCCCATTCTAAGTAGATTCAACGAGCAAAAAAAATTGAAGTCTTCGATTTTTTTGAAATTCAGAGGTCATATTCTACATTAAATTTCATTAGACCCGTGTTTTTTCTTTTTGTCGAAAAATAATTTTGGAGCCCTGTAGCGCGATATCAAGAATTACATTGTGAAAGCATTATTTGAAAAAAAAATTCGAATTATTTTAAATAACTTAAATAGTTTTTGAGATGTATTGAAAAAACTGAAAAAAGTGTTTTTTTTTTTTTCAAAATTGAATTTCTCAAAAACACCACCTTTTTTCGTGAAATTTGGATATGTTTTTCATGGCCATACCATCTTTCTTCGTTCGGAAGATACACCCTCACAAAGATAATTGCAATTTCTACACCTTTAAGCCTTATATGCGTTATGTATAAACTAATGGCTTATACATGTATGGCTATGGCTGGAAACGAGAGTGAGATTAAGAATAAATGTACAGCCTCTTTTGCATCTCTGGCGAAAAATGAGAATGAATTTTACGATAGTTGTGTTAAAAAAATTTATATTGCACTCGTGAATATAGTAGACTGCGCGTACCTGCGCGTTTGTCGCCCTTGCTTCGCTCGGGCAACAACTCTCACGCAGGGAGCTCATTTTATTCCCTTGGTGCATAACATACTATTATCTATGTCTAAAGTTATCTAAAACATTATATTACGAGCTTATGCATAACGCATATAAGGCTTAAGGGTGTAGAAATTGCAATTATCTTTATGAGGGTATATCTTCCGAACGAAGAGAGATGGCACGCTGCTGTTTGGTAGAAAGCTAGCTTATTTGGCCATGAAAAACATATCCAAATTTCACGAAAAAAAGGCGGTGTTTTTGAGAAATTCAATTTTGAAAAAAGCACTTTTTTCAGTTTTTTCAATACATCTCAAAAACTATTTAAGTTACTTAAAATCTGAAAAAACCTCATGAAAACTGATAAAATTTCGCACAATTTAAAAAAAACGTCTCGGTACGATAACTTGGGCCAAAACTACGGCCATTTGAAAAAATGCGAATTTTTATTTTCAAAATAACGCTTTCACAATGTAATTCTTGATATCGCGCTACAGGGTTCCAAAATTATTTTTCGACAAAAAGAAAAAACACGGGTCTAATGAAATGTAATGTAGAATATGACCTCAGAGTTGCAAAAAAATCGAAGACTCGAATTTTTTTTGCTCGTCGAATCCATTTAGAATGGGCCATGTAATATTGGTTGCTCTGCCGTTTTTGAACGAAAAGTGTTGGCTCGTTTCATTCTGAGCGCTCGCGCGTGCACTTTGATCTGATCGGAATCGATTTGTTCTTGTCGAGATTGGGGCTGAGTGGTGTAAGTATAAGTTTTTTCAAAAACAGTTCCATCATTCGCTCGTCTTGCATTCAATAGGTAGAAGATTTTAATTTGAAAATAACCGATTTGTATATAGGGTAGAACCTTTAGTTAGTGTGCCTTTAAGCAAACGAAATGTCCGTATTAGTGTGTGTTTTTAACTATCTATAAGTAAAAAATAAGTTATCAAACAGTGTTTTTTGTTGTATAAATTAACATTTTGGTGCTTTTATGAATAGTTTATCATAATTTTTAAGATTAGAATATTTAATTTGGATCAAATATTTCTAAAAAGGCACACAAACCGGGACCACTACCCTAGTCGAGTGATTTTGCAAGAACAAAGATTGACTCGTAAATGAAAAGAAAGTGACCCGCAAAGCTATATTAATTAGGGCTTGTTAAAACATAATCAAAATGACCCCTTGTAAAATAAAGTTGTAAATAAATGGTTCGATGCCCTTAGTTACTCTCTGCTACAATTTTTAATCTGATAAAAAATACAATATCTCGCTCGATGAGACTGAATGTCGCTCTGAGTATGCCACTTCCTGTAGGAAACGGAAATTGAAAATCTAAAATCGATTCAGAGCTACTGATTTACTAGTAGGGAGACTCCGAATTTTTTACTTAACTTCATTTTCTCCAATTCAGAAGAGGAGACGGCAATGTGAAGGCGCAGTGTATTTCTCCAATATGCTCACGTATACCAGACATCGCAAAAATAGTTCATCGGATAGTTAGGAAATTATCACTCAATATACTAAATTAACCATAAGGTAAAAGTACCAATGAGTAACCAGTACCCAGTGTGTAACTAATTTTAGAAACAATATTTTTTACTGAGTAATACTTAATAGTAACTAGGCTGATTTTATTTATATACAATTTAGAACTATACAGTAATTTGAAAATATAATTACTTTATAAAAACATTTATTTTTTCATCATTAAAAAAATATTTTAAATGTCACTGCCTCGGATTATGACGAACTGGGGTCGCTTCTACAGATTTAGCTAAGAAATGCAGATTTGTTCATTAGGACATTTTTTAAAAAATATGTCTTTGTTTTTCATAAGAAATGTATTTTTATAATCACAAATACCTTGAAAATGTATAAAAAATATGTTTATATAGTTAAAACTATTTTTTATTTAAAAATATCTCTAGTTACGTATTGGAACAAGATCATTGCGTCCTGCCCAGTAAATAACTGACCATCTACTTATAGCCAAAGGTTATCGGTGCTTTTTAGTACCGATACGTAACTGCACTCGTCGAAGTACGTGAATTAAAGTGCAATAAATGAAATAGATTGCTATAAATTATAAGTACAATCCTTTGTAATAGATTATATTTCATTGTTATTTATGTTTTTCGAATATTTATTAAATATAGATCTATTTGTAGTATAGATTAGCAAACCTAACCTTAAACGAATATTTGAATTTTTAAAGTGCTTTTAATTTCAGAATCTTGAAGTTAATATATATACAGTGGGGAGGAAGAGAAAAATAAAAGAAAAAAGTGGATTAGTGATCAAATAAAAATTTTACAAGACAAGGAAAATAAACGGTTGGAAATAGAAGAAAGAAAACGTAAAAGAGAAGAAATTAAAATTGAATAAGCGAAAGCAAAAGACGAGAAAACAAAAGTTGCAGAAGAGAAGAAAAGAATTAATGATGAAATTAAACAGTTGATGCTTAAAAAGAATCGAAAAAGAAGATTAAAATTTAATTTTTCACTACTTTTTTACCAAATTTGTTACCAAAGTTACATGTTAATTAAATAGTTTATTAACGTATATGATACTAAATTATTAATAAAATATAAATAAATTAAGGATTAACTTAGTATTTGTGTGTCATTATTTATTTTCATTAAATGATACTATTAATCATTACTTCACCCATACTAAACAACTCATTTTTAAAACTTATGAAACATGTAGTTACTTATTGGTACATAAGAATTCGTACTATGGGACAAGTGTCTTAGGTTAGTTATGTATTGGGACAAATGCACTTACTTTTATTTTCATTCATTTTTAATATTTTAGTACGAAAATCGAGGTGTTTGCGACTGCTATTCATAGATTATTGCCACTATTTATGAAATATAAAAGAAATTTTTAATTTTTATGCGTTTTTTCCATAAAATTTTAGTATAAATTCTCTCAGAAAGCTTAACTGGTTACTTATTGGTACTTTTACCTTACATACACGAATGTTTGCACAATTTTACTATTGATGCAATGATAAATATTAAAACAGCTAAATCAATACAACCACTACGAATACGCAGACACAAAAATAAGTACACGCGAAAACTTGAACATGAAGAGTTGAGGCAAAATTTGCAAGTGGTTTCGTGGCATGTAACTTCCGGAGGGTCGACTAAGTGTGGTGGTTACAGTAATGATGATTATATATTTTCATAGAAAATGTAAATTCTTGAAGTACCGTATGACCGCAGATTTTGATTGAAATCGTGGCTTTACCATACTATTCATTGGAACAAGAGCTACCATAAATATAATCTCTTGTCTACTCCTATATAAAGAACACGAGAGTTTTTGTTTGTTTGAAATAACAAACAAAAATACTTTATAAATCGCAATGAAAATTTTACTTATGTTTTTTTGACACATCCGAGGAGGGTTTTAGATACGTTACAGGAAGTGTGTTGGTTCTCCGCTAGGTGGCAGACATATTATGGTTTGTTTCAGGAAACAATTTTTTTATCTATTAAAAAAATCCTATTCGGAATTACATATTTATCGACATTTTCATATTTTTCGTTGCTTTTATTCAATCTTTGATTATTATTATTGTTGTCATCATCTGATAGATCATCTTCTATTATATTAAGCAGATAAAAATTCGACTTTTTTCACGACTTCCCCCTTATTTAAGTAACTTTCAATAAGTCATTATGGATATAGATATGGATATGGAAAATCTATTTTTTTCCTAGCAGACCGAAAGCATCAATTTCGCATAAGTGCATTCTAAACTGTAACATCTTCTATTATATTAAGCAGATAAAAATTCAACTTTTTTTACGACTTCCCCTTTATTTTTTTTCACGACTTCCCCTTATATACGTAACTTTCAATAAGTCATTATGGTTATGGATATAAATACATGTGTTCTATAAATGTATATAATATTCGTATAACATTATAAGAATATTATATTATTTTAGAATAAGGCTGGGCTTTGAATCCGATATAGCGTACTAACCAGATTCAAAACTGCGTTGACTTCCAGAAAAAAATAACTTACAGGACATATTAAGCAATGATATCCGCTTGCATAAAGATTAAGGGCTTTAAAATGACAAAAACATAATTTTCTTTGTCTTTTTTTTGACAGACCACTAATACAAAAACATTTATATCAATGTATTTTAAAATATCAGAAAATATAATTATTAGGTATATTATTATAAGAATTATAAAAATTATTATGTTTATGTACGGAATTGAATATAAAAATATAATGAACTATATTATGGAATGTGTAAAATTCAATGAAATCGGTTTGCTAAATTTGACATATCTGTTTTCATAAAGTGTGTAGTAGCACAGCTGACGGCTCACATAAGCAAAGATCATAACCATGTAATTTCGACAATTTGTTTTTTTTAGATTTTGATTATTTCAAAGACTGTTTTCTTAAATTCTGATTATTTGCTGGAGTGAATAAATTTAGGTGTGAAAATTAAATGTGTTAGATGTGAATGTACATCCGAAAAGATTTTAAAATGTATTATTATAAGCATGCAGCAACAGTATTCTCCGAATGAAAAATGTAACTACAGTTCAAGACAGAAACATTCGACTAAATATAGCTATTCGGACCAATAATGTGCATCATCAAGATTTACACGAATAAACATTTCCTGTAAAGCAAACCATCTCATATGCATCAATGAAATATACATTAACACACTCAGTATTTTGAATCTCAGTATTATGTTATATGGGTTTCAAAGCCTGAGTGTGATAATGTATATTTCATTGATGCATATGAGATGGTTTGCTTTACAGGAAATTTTTATTCGTGTAAATCTTGATGATGCACATTATTGGTCCGAATAGCTATATTTACAAGGAAACCTATCGAGGTGTCCGCCTCCGATTTTCCTGAGTTTTTGATATGTTGTAGAGGATTAAAATATAAGAGACACGTATTTTTTTTATCGGCCCAATCCGATTTTAAAGGGGTGAAAACCGCCCCTAGAGTTTACCCTCGAAAGCGGTTTTTTTTACACGGAGAGAAATATCTTATGAAAATTTCAGAAAATATCTAGTAAAATTTACTATACTGCTCTACTAATCGTA
>JAWWEQ010000001.1:21816548-21848723 GCA_035583055.1 Torymus tubicola | reverse complement strand
AAATGTGCATTATCATTTAATTTCTAACCTATTTACGAATAATATCTTTATTCTATTCATACATTATAAATGTACTTCAAAATAGTTTCAATCTGTATTACTTCAGCTGATATTAATTGAAGTTATCACTTCTTGCCGGGCGTCCCAAGACGCACACGGTTTTTTTAAATGCAAAAAACCATGTAAATTATCAAAATTAACAACAAAAAATGGTTTTCTTATTTTTAACATTTTTTTACTGTAAAGAGATGATTCGAACTTGCTAATCTTGGCAATAACTAAAATCGATTAATTAAAGGTTTAACATGAATTATAACTCTTTGTCGGATATCTTATAAAAACTGTGAGGTATTTAAAAATTTGATGAGTTATAAAGCTTTTTTATACCTTATTTTTCATATTTTAATAGTGATTTACAGCTTTGTTTTTAACTATGATGTATTATCTCTTGTATCTATATAACACATCACTGCGTACTAACCCGGATCTGGTCTGGATTATCTACGTCGTATACCTGAGAGTATAAATTACTAGTCATGAAGCAAAGGCCAGATTACTCATAAGGTGGCCCTGCTTAGTTACCATTCTAAAATTCTTGCTATGAACCTTCATCCAAGACCCTTCTATATTAATGCAAGATAATGCTATATATATGATAAGATGTTTATACCCAAATATTTTCCGTTTCGAAAGTTGAACGTGAAACGTCCTGATGTCTGAGTGAGTCATTGAAGATATCGTTATATATAGATATAAACTATAGTTTCGTGCTTGAAATTGGGCGATCTAATTCCAGATCACAAGTATATATATATAATTATATATTAAGTATTAAGCTATTCAAATAGTTCTTATTACTATCTGAAAAATACTGAAAAATATACGATTTAAAAATCAATAAAATTGTGTATGCTTGAAGCGATTAGGGTGAAAGTTTTAACACTTATATTTTTATGAACCTAATTGTCAATAAAACTTTGTATTATTTTTATTTGGAATCATTTAATACTAACTTTTACGTTAAATTCTACAAGACGCAAAACTGTAGTACACAAAATTGTTAATGACTTAAATAATGTTTAGTGCTTTTAAAAATTAAATTAAAATTAAGTATTTTTTTTTAGAAAAATCTTACGATCCGAGATATTTAATTGCATTTCCATTTAAAACAATATTCAAATTTTATTTAATTTTCATCTTTTTGTATTTATATTGTCCAGAACAAAATTTTTAACACATTCCCCCTATTAAAAATAAACATTATAATATCAAAACAAACCAAATTTATCATTTGAATATTTCCATAGTAAAACAAACAGCATTTATTAATTAATAATCAAAAATTTATAAACGATTCAAACAACTAAATTTAATTTAAAATTTGTCATAACGAGTCTTTATACCACTAGATACCCTCGCTGAAGACGCTTGAGAATCCTTCAGAAATCGCGTGAATGGCCTGCGCATCAATTAGTCATTATTTGGGGTTTCCTTTAGTTTAGACTTGATACTAAGACAACGCAATACAATAGGATAGCGTCGCTTCTTCAGCGCTTGGCTTGGGTCGAGTTGCGGACCGGAACATCAATTTTTTCAAGTCCATATTTTATGTCAGTAGTGTTTCTGCTTTAACTGTTACCAACCGAGAAATATAAACAATATATATATAAAATGAATAGAACGCATTTCTAAGATTTACAATATTGTATTATTTTAAATAAATTGAAATCACAATGTTAATGTATTTTAGTATAATTTGAAAAGAAAATGTTAGAGCATCTCTAAATTTTGTTTAAAGTTTCTGCAAAAACAAATCGATATTGCAATTTATAAAGAATATTATAAAACTTACAGGAGCATATACTTGATTTTACATAATTTAAAATACTTCTTTTTATATGCAGAATATATACCTATTTAGTTTTTAAAATTGGGAAATTTACTCGGTCGGTAATAGTACAAATGTCACGTGCAGTACTTCATTTGGATATATTGCTTGAGCTCTTGGGCAGCGTCCACCCGCATAGTGTGTATACAGATGGCGCACCACACCAGGAATCGCAAATATTAAATCTTCATACGATGGTATTATTATATTCAACACTTTTATAGTGCGATATATTTATTGTTAAAAATGTTATTTAATTTAGAACATATATTATAAACATTTTTTATACACTAAAAGTGTTTTAAACTAGAATCAAGAAAATAATAACGCTTGGTTCCAATTTCCAAATTCCACTATATTGAAATTTGACGTAGCTTTTGGCCTTTTGGCGTATGGCATTTACATTTACCGAGTAAGGCAAACTTTGTTATAGATTATTATTCTTACATTATTTAATTGAATTGGTTTTTCATTTAACCCATTAAGCTGCACAATATTAACAAAAACTTATCAGTAAAACGCATTCCGAAATTTTACTTAGTAATGTACTTCCGGTTATAATGTTGGCGAAATATTACCATGCCGCTCTTCTATGCATAAATACCGTACAGAACATCACTACACATTCATTTTTGAGTCACCGGTCGGAGCGAACGCATCCAGTCCAGCTGTATTAGCAGACGATCATCATTCGCAGTAGGATATATATAGTATAGACTATATGGACTATAGAGTTTGAAAAACGCCCTCACACTGTTGCCATCTTTTCGCAAGTATATATATTGCACGCTCTACTGTTACCAACTTGACAGCAACACAGACGCACGCGTTGTTTTGTTGTCAGTGCGAGAGCAGAACACAGAACGGAGCAGGCCCGCGTCAGTCGGACAGATCGCACACCCACGTTAAGAGTGTGTCAAAAGCGAGTGTATCGCCACCGCTATAGCATATATACACACGCGCAACATGGCGGGATGCCAATGATTGGGCGTGAGTGTATATTAGACGCACACTGTAAAGTAAACAGTCTAGCCCCGGCTGTTTAGGTGCAAGGACACCGCAGTGAAAAAGTCGAAGATACGCTTGTATACAGTTGCAAAAAGTACTGCTGGCTGTACGCTACAGAGAAGATAGACAGCGCTAATCGGAATCTGAGATCAGGTTATCTGAGTCACGTCTGTCGAATCAGTATATTTTTGCAGTCGTGCTGCTCAGATTTCTGCAGCTGTCAGTGTTTGCGTATATTCGGAGATATACTTTAGAGCAGCAGCGAAGGCAAGACAGTTAGTTAGCTGTGGAACAACTCGCGTGATGCATCGCGTGCGGTGAGCGCTTATCTGACTTCTTTGTGCGGTAAAAGAGCGGCTATATACAGTCTTTGTTTACAGTCGCACTGCAGTCTGTGTGCACGTGCGCGTGTAGATGTGTGTATGTGTGTGTGTATATGCGTGCGTGTATGCGTCTATTCACGATAACGCAATTGATAGAATAGAATTGGTGAACGGCGAAGAAAAGGCCAATGTCATCGATTGTCGGTGTATTTGAGCAGCTTCGTATCAGCCTCTTATCAGCAGTACAAACAACTGAACAAAGACGTGCGCGTGGCTCTCGCAGTTAAAACGACTTTTCCGGCTACTAGACTTTTTCTTTTATTATTGAAAGATGTGGTCCAGAAAGACTGTCAAAGCTACCCAGCAGCTGGTCTGAAGAGGATGATAAGTTGCATCTGTAGAGTAAAGAAAAAATAAAGTAGTCTGTGATATTCAGTGATTTTGTAAGAATAAAAGAAATTTAAAAAAACGTGCTAAATATGACTGGCCATATGAGGGATGCTCCTTTGGGAATAAGGATGATTGAATGGATCTCTGGCAAATTTGGCGAGCAGAGAAGGATAGATTGTATGACATGGCATCGAGCTGGGGTGCTAGGGCTGACCTATTTGGCCTATACATGTTACCACATGACTAGAAAACCAATTTCGGTTGTCAAAAATGTCCTTAGTATGAATTGCAGTGGCATATTGCCACCCCCTGACTTGATGGTCAATGATACCAATAGGTTTACTTGGTGCGACTGGGCTCCGTTTGGTAAGTAGATTTCTTTTATTTCTTTGTGTAGCTCTTGTAGTTACTTATATGATCAAAAATTAATATATAAAGTTTTATTCATTTATTATTTTGAAAAATTTTCAATTATTAACGGTGTCAAAGAAATATATTGTGCCTCAACTATTTTTCTTTGGGAAAGTGAAAGGTACAAGTTTCAAAATGATATAATTGATGTAATTATTTTCTAATAAACCTATACTTATATACATTTATTTTATATTTCTTTAGTGTTTTTCTAAAACATTAATATTTGTAATTTTATTATTTAAATTGAAATTTCAAAGAGTAAACATTTTAAATAGTAAACACTGAAAAATTTCTCAAACTGACGATTGTTTTTTATAATTACAGATAGAACAGATGCTCCAGCATTATTAGGTACATTGGACTCAGCATTTTTATTCAGCTATGCAGCTGCCATGTTTCTTAGGTACTTATTATTCTTATTATTATTTTCAATTATAATGCAAACAAAATGAATTTTAGTGCTCATAAAACTCTATTATTATTTTCAGTGGTTTCGTAGCAGAAAGAGTTAATCTACGTTACTTCTTAGCTCTTGGAATGCTTGGAAGTGGCATTTTTACTTACCTATTCGGTATTGCTAGAACGTACAATATCCATAACATATGGTATTTTATTTTTATGCAGGTATGTATTATTACAGAAAATTCTTCAAATCAAATTAAATCAAACTCCCTATTAATTATCTTATTTCTCTTTAATTCAGGGTATGAGTGGAGTCTTCCAAACGTCTGGCTGGCCAGGCGTCGTAACTGTCGTAAGCAATTGGTTTGGCAAGGGCAAGCGAGGTCTAATCTTTGGCATTTGGAATTCGCATACATCCTTGGGCAACATATTAGGTGCTTTGATTGCCGCCGCATTTGTGGAAAGCGACTGGGGTCTCAGTTTCATGGTCCCCGGCGCCATAATGGGAATATCTGGTTTTATTATATTCCTGTTCCTGGTGCCGAATCCTACTGATGTAGGTTGCTCTCTGCCTGGACTCCATCACGGCTATAGAAAAATTGATGCGGATAACAGCTCCGACGAGGGTGGCAACGATGATGTCGAGGCGTATCATACGGATCGGGTATGTTGATAAGTTAAATTATTATTCGCATTTTTAAGTAACTGTACTCTAGTAGATTCGATGGATTGTGAAAGTTTTTACATTCCTATTTTATTGTTTATTAGCGATATGTTGCATGTTAGATCTTTTCGTACTTTACACTTACATTTGTTTATCTACTTCTTATCTTTGTATTTTGAATTTTTTTTCACTCGCAATTTATCAGACAGAATTAGTGTGTTTTAGCAGCTTGAGATTTTTTTTAAACAAACATCATCAAAGACTTAAAATATATTTATATAATTATTTTTAATAACTTTCACATTCACATAAATAGATTAATAATTAAGAAGTATTGAAACAAGCAAAGTATCTAACACCATGTGTGATTAATATTTGGAAATAAGGCTAGTTGATTAATATCCGATTCATTGTTATTTAATACACATGAAAATACCTCTACATCGAGTATTTTTTTTGCATGCCTTGCGAGTATTTGTAACCAGATCC
This sequence comes from Torymus tubicola, assembly GCA_035583055.1. Lineage (NCBI taxonomy): Eukaryota > Metazoa > Arthropoda > Insecta > Hymenoptera > Torymidae > Torymus > Torymus tubicola. The sequence goes on along the minus strand of JAWWEQ010000001.1, from coordinate 21,843,145 downwards.
TTTATTTGTGCTTTCATCTTAGCGAATCACCTATCGTAATACCGGGCGTCACCAGGACGCTACCGCCGTAAGTGCATGATTTATTTATTCTTCTTACGTTCGCTAATGAAAAACAAAGCCTACAAAGTTTAGAGGATATAAAAATTGTCGCTTTTTTTCAACAAAACAAGTTTTTTTTACCATTCAAAGTAACGAATTTTTTCTATTCTCTCAACACTGCTTCTACAAACCTTTATCTATCCAGCAGCATAATATTTAAATTTCGCTATACATGAAAAAAAAAGCCTGTCGATTGTTCCACTCATTACTTTATATATTTTCTTATTTTTATAGGACTTGGTGGAAGAGCGCAACGAGAGAAGTCCCATGCTATCTGTAAATCGTCACTCAATCAGTTCCAGTAGCGAAGGTGCCATCGGGTTCATGGGTGCCATTAAAATACCCGGCGTCATCGAGTACTCGCTGTCGCTTTTCTTTGCTAAACTTGTTAGCTATACATTCCTCTTCTGGCTGCCGCTGTACATCTCGAGTTCCAGTAAGTTTATACATTTTTAACTGTTTAAAAATCAGTACTATGACTCTTTTAAAATTTAACATTCCTTTAGAATGACAAATATTTTTATAACTGCCATTAACTTTTTTTCGTATTTTAAAAATATATGTTGTTTTGATATCAGAATTTCTGAATACAAATAATTTCAATTATTTCGAATAAACTAACGAATTACTTTTTTTTTTCAAAAATAGCGACGTACACGGCAACCGTAAGCGCGGACCTGTCGACTCTCTTCGACGTCGGCGGCATCATCGGTGCAATTGTTGCAGGCGTACTGTCCGATTATTCGGGCATGAGTGCGTTGACCTGTGCTTCCATGCTGGCTCTTGCCTGTCCGACAGTAAGTATATATTTGTACTTGGGAGAATTCACTTAACGCGAACTGTGAGCTCAATTTGTGCGATTACAGGAAGCGCTAAAGCATTTACATTATACACATCTTGCTATAGATATATATTTGGAAATTATACGACGGATGTTCACGATTTTTTTTAAATTTTTTAATCTCTAAAGATAATTTGCTAAAGTTCATCTTTTTGTTTAGAAAAGTAGAGATCCAAGAACCCGTAAATGTAAATTTTTATCCGATAAGCTATGCTTGTTGTTACTCAATGATAGTAAGAAATGGCAATTAAACAAGAAAATTGATAAGAAACGCGGTAAAGTTCGTCTTATGGCAGCATTATCGATCTCTGAGATAATTTTTATCGCAGTTTTAAAATATTCAAAAGTAAGATGTTAAACGTTTTAAGTAACTCTAGACAAAAATATCTTAGTCAAAAGAAATATCAGTAGAACAAAAAAAATGTTTGTTTATGAACAAACAGAACAATTTTCAATATATTTGAGCACATTTCTGTCATTCCACTAAAAATAACTTACAATTGACCTCCATCATTAAAAGAAGTTCTCTTACTAATCATTTTATTGATCTGGTTTCAGTTATGGATCTACGATTACATAGGCAGTATTAATTTAGCTCTAAATGTGATACTGCTGATGCTAGCAGGCTTGCTGGTGAATGGGCCCTATGCTCTCATTACGACGGCTGTTTCTGCCGAGTTGGGTACTCATCCAAGTCTCGGCGAAAACTCGAAAGCTCTCGCTACTGTCACTGCCATCATCGATGGCACTGGCAGTATCGGCGCAGCCGTCGGTCCCTTACTAGCAGGTTTGGTCTCTAGCAGCGGCGATCCCAAGACCGCCTGGCATAACGTGTATTATATGCTTATGGCGTCTGAGATTTTGGCATTGGTGGTAAGTTATTATTCTATTTTTTTGTTTTGTTTTTTTAGAGAAAGAAATATAAATTACCTTTTTTCAGCTGATTTGTTAAAGTGTATAAAAGATTTATTTATACAAACTCAAAAACTTTTACATAGTATTCAAAGTTCCTATTATTAGTATTATAGTCTATTTAAACAAACGTTTTTAAAAGTCAAAGTTTTAACAATCATATTTTTTTCATATTTTTACAGCTTCTGTCAAAGTTGGTGTACAAGGATCTGAAGTTATGGAGGCAGAGAAGGCGAATTGTTTAATTTTACACAAATTGATTTTAATGTAATGGAGAGAAAATTTTAAATTAACTATGGACTCTCTACATAGATATGAATGTATTTTTATATAAAAATTATAAACAGACTGTCTCAGAAAACACAAATAAGAGAATAGACAAACAAATCATACAGAGTGTTGCACAAAAAACTAAAATTGGCCTATGGAAGGACAAATTAGATAGACCAATTGATTATAAAAATAAATATGTATATTTCTTTTGTGACGTGAAATTCTTCATTATTCTTAATTTACTTACAAAGTCGATTTTAATAAGTTACATTAACTAATTAATATAAAAGTCTTATGGAATGCCAGCAGGGATGATGTAGCTAATAGAGTCTGCAAATTCACCCCAAGCTGCTCGGTGTGTTTGAAATGTAATGACCCACGAGATGTATGCAGCAAACGATAATATTGCTCCAATCGCAGACATTATAACATCTGAAAAAATAATTTAGGAATAGTCCTCAATCTTTGGTGCAATGAGACAGTTATTTTAAAGTTTATAGATAGATGATTTATATATAATTAAATACAATTGTTATTTTTTCAATATTTTATAATGAAAACGGCAATGTTTTGTAAATAAGAATTTAGATTTTATTGTCATTATTTGATATATACGAAATATTTTACAATATCTGTATGAAAATTTGTTAGACATATGGAATAGTAACGAACATGAATGTATTTTTTGATTATTATATTTACAAATATATCTAATGAATTTTGAAATAAATATAAGACTGATGTTTTAAATAACTTCTTAATTAATTCAATATTACTATAAAATGTATCCACAAACAAGAATTTATTATTTTAATAAGGTATTATTCACTAATAATTTTAATATAAAGAACAAGATGAGAGATGCATTATAATAAGTATTTACCTTAAACTTCAGAATTAAGGAACTATTTTATCTTTTATAAACAATTTTTTATCATGATAACAAACAAATTTTTTTCAAAATAATTTTTAATATATTTGATGAACTTTAATTATGAAATTTAAACTGTATAAAATGTGATATAAAGAAATTATCATTTTTTACTTGTTTCAAATGCATGATTCATAAGTGAAAGTATTGTATGTTTTTTAATTACAGTTCAGTATTAAAAAGTATTTTTCTGGTTCTTGAAAGCATTCGTGTTCATAACTTAAGCTACTTCTTAATCAGGGTTGTTTGATTTCCACACAAAATGAATTAATCAGAAAGATATTGTTTTAAACATATGAAAGATGAAGTTATACTTACACCTCCTAATTTGCTTTTGTTCCTCAAAGTGCGGAACAATGAATGCTTGCTTAGCAAACCAAATGGCATTCACCGCCCAGAGGAAGGGAAGCATTGCAAATCCACCTGCAAAGGCAAACATCTTTTTAACATCCTGTACTTATTCTATTTTTAAAAATCTCTAATTAAAACTTCTATTGACGTTTGACCATTATTCCACTGTCAAATCCTAACCAAGCCCAACGTTTTACCATTTCAAAAATTCATCGAAAACTCACCAAAGAAATAGCATTTGCACAGATACAGCTTCCTGTCGTGGGGCATCTTGTCGAGATCCATTTTTCCGCTATTATAAAATCCACTACCTTTGTAAAAAAAACTAAGAAACTACGAAAACCACAACGACGACGCGGACGGACTAATTGTCATCACCGAGGAAGCGTCGGGTATGCGCGTGCGCTAGACGGAAGCGACGTCTTTCAGCGAGTGCGCGAACGATTCTCGCCTAATTCTCTCGTCTGCTTTGCTCCGCCTGCTGTCCTAATATACATTCTCGATTCTGGATTTTCGAAAAGAAATTGCCTTGGACTTTTGACCAGGTGTATATCCCGCGAGGCAAAGCTCTCTTGTCAGCGGGATTTGGGTCCGGCTGTTTCGTCGAGCGAAACAGTCGTTGAAGATGTTCGTCGTCCTGAGGAACGGCATCGCCGCAAAGGCACCGTGTTCTGGAATAGCGAAGGAGTTATGTAAGGTTAGCGATTGGATTTATTGTTAACCCTCGTTGATTTGTTATTATTAAACTCGTGCACACATACATATAAATAAAGACGTAGGGCTCCGATATTCTAGTATTTTTTTTTTAATTGTATATGCTTTGCATTTCTATATACAAGTGCTGCAAGAAGGTATTTATTTTCGAATAAAAATCACATTAAATATAGGCTTTTTAATACTAATATATCTCTTAAATGATTTTTATCTATGAGTTAGTTTTAAATTCAATCCACATAAATGAATAGCATTCATCTACATTGAAATAGTCATTGTTTTCGCTATTGAAATTAAAATTTTAATTTTTCAGATACTTCATAAAAATAATGTTTCTAAATATCAAGCAGCCACTCTCACCCGAGCAGCTTTTCGAAATGAAGACGATTTTCCTAATATCAAGCCTTTTCCTTACCATAATAAACAATATAATACACTCAATATGATACTGGACAGCAAAATATGTAGAGTTAACGAAAACTCTAAAATTATTGTAATAGATGGTCCACCAGCTGCTGGTAAACATAAATTGGGTAAAGAACTAGCAAAGGAATTTGATTTCTTGTTTCTGCCAAATCCAACTTTTGACGATTTGTATATCAATCAGTGGGGATTTGATGCTCGAACATTAGATGATCAGTTACCAAAAGATGTACAAACATGGGACATTGAAAGATTTTTACAAGATCCAACAGATTGGAACACAGCTGCTATGCAAAATTACATGTTATATATGAGAGAAAAGCTCTACATAAATGCATTGGCTCATATATTATTAACTGGACAAGGAGTTGTTACTATTAGATCACCATGGAGTGACATGGTTTTTGCCAAAGCCATGGCCAAAAATAAATATATTTCTCCAGAAGCTTTTGAGTCACACACAGACTCTTGTTTAGCATCATTACATTGGTATTTGCGGCCGCATTTAGTTGTTTATTTAGATGTTCCTGTCAACATTACACAAGTAAATATATTTTTAGAATAATAAAATTTATTAATGCGTATTTTTCAAAAAAATTTAATTTAATAAAAAAAATTTTTCAATTATTTATGAACGATTGTGATTCAATTTCTGTTTTTACTGCATGAATGTTTATATTCATTATAAAAAAAAACTACTATTGTTTTAGCAAAATATTAAGAAACGAGGATTGCCACATGAAGTAAATGCAAAAGCATTAACTGACCAATATCTATCAGATCTAGAAGAAAGCTATAAAACAGATTATTTGAGTAAAATTGCTGAACATTCCTTATTACTTGTTTATGATTGGTCACAAGGTGGTGATAGTGAAGTTGTTCTTGAAGACATTGAAAATTTAAATTTCGATAACCGTGACGAACATGAATCAATAGTACAGGATTGGAGATGGTCCACTCATCAATGGAAAACTTATGCAAAACTTTATACTCGCCATGCACAAACATTACTATACCATGGTGATATTATGAGAACAGATTGCCCAGAAATGCTAGTCAGCGGTAATGACAGACAAACTTGGGTTAATCTTATAAACAAGGTAAGTTTTGTTTTAATTATAATTTCATATTTTATATATAACATAAATTTTCACATCAAATATAAAATTTATTATTACATATTTCCCTAATATATAAAATTTAAAACTTTTTTTTGTTTATTTTAACAATTTTGATATGTTATTGTGAGTTGAAATTGAACTTATAATTATTTTTTAGATACCTGATACACAATATGAATATGGCTACAACCCCTTGAAAGGTGACAAAAATATAATGTGGAACACTAAAGATAATATGTTTCCTGATAATGTAACACCTCTCATGCAAAAATACTATGAAAGAAAACAACGAGAGAAGCAAAAGTGAGTGAAGCTAAAAAAAATATATTAAATTCAAAGTTTTTGAAAAAATTGTTAATACATGTATACAATTGATAAGTCATAACATAGTAAACTTTACATTGAAATAAAAGTAGCTCATGTCTGAGCTTCGTTAAAAATTTTTTTAAATTTAAAACGTTTTTCATTTACCTTACATTCACGGAAATTCAATTCAAAATGGATCATGTGGCACATCATTAGTGCTACTAACTAAATAATCAAAAATATATTTTTGATCTTAAAATTAAGACACCTTGAAATTTTTAAAGTTGGAGGTATTTCAAAATCCTAGAGTAGTAAAACAAAATTAAGGTCATATTTGAATTTAGTGGGTTAAAATACATTGAGATATAGATGTAAGACTTTTGGCACGAGCTTTTTTTTATTTGTGGGCCTCTGATATCTACAGTTTTCTTAATCTTTTTAATCTAAAAAGTTTTTCTTTTTAATATATATATTCAAAATTTTTAAACATTAACAGCATAAACAAAAAGTGTAAAATTTATTATTGAAAATATTAACGATTTTTAAACTTATGATATTCAAAAAATAATTAGTGGGGTATATAAAACACAATTTTACAATAAGGATTTTCATTAAAATGATAAACTAAGCTTTTCACTACCCTTAAAAATATATTTGTAATTTTTTCTTTGCATATAATATGCTTATGAAGAACATTCACAATTACTGTTAAACAATAACTATTATTTTACATAAAATTGAACATATTTGCAGTCGCATGTTTACATAAATAAAAATGTTTTTTTTTTCCGATTTAATATATTTATACAATAATATATCATATACAAACATTCATTTTGTGTAAAGCATACTATTTATTAGTTTTAAAGTATGTCATTGCACTCAGATTTAATGTCATTTATGCATTCATGCAATTTAGAGCATAAAAGCTTTACACATACGTCCCATAAAGTTTCATTTATGTTTTTTTAACATTTATGGGAAAATATACATATTTGTATCTATACCTGATGAAAAATTAATATGCTAAACATTGAAATGTAACTTGTTATTTGTCAATACTATATTTCCATGATTACAAATCAAGCTTTTAAATCATCTTCTATAAATATGTTTCTTTTTTATTTAAAGGGAATGTTGAAGTTAGTCAATATGAAATTTTGTAAAACCACTAATAAACTGATGTTTCTGATCTGAAAAGATTTTTGCATTTGTTTTAAAGGTTTTTTTAATTATATCAATTTTTTTAATTTATTCCTTTTGCATATGAGGTTTTATATAAATGTTCTAATATTTACCAAACAAAGTTAAACTTAAAGATTTGGTAAAAATGTTAATAATTTGTAGTATGTACTGAATTTGATCTACATTCCCTTGCACATTAGATTTTGTTTTATAAATACGATATATTTTGCAGTTACTACAACATTTATTACTTAAATAAAAATATAAATGTTGTACAATGCCAATTATATGATAAAACAATAATATTTCTTTAATCAAATATGAAAGATAAAAATGTAAACAAAATTGTCATTTTCTATCCAATTTGTAAAATTAATTGAAAAATAATTTTTTAAATTATCTATTAAAAAGAATAATCTAGAATCAGTAGCAAAAGCAACAATTATTCAAGTTGCAAAGTTCATATTACTGAATTAAAAAGTGGATAGCACTTTGAGCTATCCACTTATGAACATGATTTAGAGCCTTTTTATTTTCATAATACAATTTTTTCTTTAAATTTATAATCTTTTCTTCAAACCATCTATTATTTTCACTATCTTGTTCTTATTTCTTTTTGATTACTTTCTTGATATTTTATTTCCTTTTATTTCCTCAACACTGTTCATTTCAACTACAATCAACTGGCAGTGAACTCTTCAACTTGGGCACCAGGAAAACACTGGAGCAACATTTAAAATTGATGCGTGAAATTGCTATGCATGTAAATAGTATTTACAGATTTAACAATTAAGTCTTATAAAGTAAGACAAATGAGCTTTCGGGTTTAATGAAATCTCATTCTCTGGTAAATCCACATATATCCAATAGTTCAAAATCTGCAGAATGGTTGTAAAAAACAACAAATATGCATAACGATACACTTTATCTTAAGCAGTAAGGCTACAACAAGAATTAGTCTTGCGAGCTGTTTTATAAAATGCTTTAGATTGAATACTGAGGCCTTCAGATTTTTGAACAAGATCATCCAGTTTTTCGCCTCTTTCCAGAACAGCTTCTAGTGTATTATGCTAAAATATTAATATAAAAATAGACTTCAGCTATAACAAATTTTTGTTTTAATCTAAAACTAAATTTTTTTTCAAAATTCACAGATTCAATTTATCAATAAAAATGTAAATAATTTTATATTTTTCTATCATTTTTTCAGGAAAAAGTTTAGTTAAATAATTCGTTTTTTTAATTGTCTATAAATATAATGTTAGAAAATGTATTATTGTCTATCAAATAGTTTTTGTAATCCATCTTTGAAAATAGTTTTAAACATTGCAATCGACCTTTGATTAAAATGTTTCTATTAGAAAAGAATAAATAACTTAATTTAATTGTTCAATAACAATATATATTGAAAATGATATGAATAATTAATTTTTATATTTCATTATAAAACCATTATATTTAATTTTTTTTAATATAACAGTACTAATTTTCAATTGTACTTAAAAAGTAAAGTAAAAAGGTAAATATTTTCATAACGACTTTTCAATAATTTATGATAGGAATTGATTTAACTTACTAAGATAATCTTTGTTTCATCCAAATCTTCCTGCATTTTAGTGAGAGCATCTGCTTCTCTAGGATTTTGATATTTTGCTAAATAGACATTTATCTGTTGAAAATCTATGGCTGCTTCTTTTAATGTAGGCCACGTGTGAGCTGGATATTTAGCTGAAAATTCATCCAGCACTTTTGTAATCAAGGTATGTGACACTCTATTTGGATATTCATGATCTGAGATAAGAACACCAGCTAAGCTATCTCCTCTGACATAAACGTGGCACATGTATTCTGCGAGATAATAAAAGTAGATAATAATTTATTCTTTACATCTAAGTCTTCAATAGTTGCAATTATTACCTCCTTCTTTAACACTCTGTCTTGCTGCTATTTGAGTTCTCTCTACTATCGTTTTGCTGACAAACCCCATAAACTCTCTCACACTGTTTCTTTGGAAATAGGAAAATGAGTCAACATCGTATGATGCTTTCAGTGCTGTTGCTGATGTTGGTCCCTTGTACAGGATGGTAAAAGCATACAACTTAACCATTTTGTCTGTAAGCAAAATATTCCTTTATTTATATAAAAAATTTTCTCCTAAAACATCAAAAAGAAGCCCCATCTTCAAAATGCTCCGATTCGCGAAAAATGAACTTCGCAACTCCGAAATCGATCACACGCGCGCGTTCGACAATGAATCATACATACTTAAGTTTGCACAAAAAAAACCACAGTTTTCACAATAAATGCAAACAACGCCCGTCCCCCTTGTGCTGACACTGCATTTGTCGGCACGTAAACAAAAGCGCGAAGTGAAAAAAAAATCAATGGCAACAACAATCGGAGCAGAAATACGATATACACATATATCCGCGAAAGCTATATCGTTAACGACGATCACCTGTCACGAGGAGGACTCGCTGCAACTGCTGCTATACTGCTGCTGCGTTGTCTATTCCTCCACGCACACAAACAGTGTCTTTCGTCACTTCTCGTCTGCGCGAAGAGCTCAAGTCTGGAGCAGCGTTCCTGGTCCGAGAGGTGTAGCCTAGCGAGAGGAATCTCGACGTTATGAGTCACAGGCGTCACGACGGAGAAAACAGACAGGGAAGAGGAGAGGCGAGGGGGAGAGACAGGCAGACAGAGTGAAGAGAAGACACAAAGAGAGAGAGAGAGAGGAAAATCTCTCTCGCTTGCGCGTCGATGCGATAGCTTTCCACGACTCTCTCCTCCGATTTCGCAGTAGTATGTATATAGTAGTGTACTTAGTGTACGAACTCGAAGCCGCCATTTGCTCTTTTTACGCGTATAGCGCGCAGCTGATGATCGACTCCGCCATTGGTCATAGACTTTAAAGCGCGCTATTTAAATTATCAGCGCACCGCAGGATTATTTCGCAACAAGTCGCAAACCAGCTGTCATTGCAATGAGATCGTGTGGTATTGGTGTGGGACATGCGTGTGCACACGATGTATTATTTAGTAAAGAAATAAAAAAGGATTGGGCTACGCGTAGGTCGGCTGTTTATTTGCAATGAGATTGTCGGATGAGCCGTTCAAAAGTGCAAATAATGGAGTTTGTTATGTAATGGAAATACCTGTAGGCTGTAAGAAATGTTGATGGAAGTGCGACGAATCATAAACTGGTTTTTAGATGTTGGAAAAAAATTGCCAATGGCGAAACTGAATATTAAATAAAAAGAGATAAAATAATGTTAAGGATGCATTTAAATTCGGTCAAATCATATTGTATTCGGAGTATTTGGATTTTTTCAACGATATAAATCGAATGTAATTTAAATATTTTAGATTTTTTCACAAAAATAATATTTTAATTCAAACCGACGCTTGTAACTGAGATTGTTATGATTCCTTCAGTGTTCTTTTTTTAAGTTTACTGATGTGGAATCATTATGAATTTTTTAAACAGAAGTACAATTCATTATTGAATAGAGTTAATCATATATTGAAGTACTGTAAAAACGTTAGCTATAAAATTTATTTTTCAAGTTTACCGTAAATTCTAAGAATTTTAATGCTTTTTTAATACTTACACTTTTTTTATACGAACGTTAAATTGAAATATTTAGGTAATAAAATGAAATCAGTCACGTAGTCGTGCTGTTTCTTATAAAATATTGAAATTTCAAGCATTACTCGTGAGATAAATTTTAAATACAGATAAACGTTTCAAAGGTAATCAATTTTTCAGAACTGAGGTTCAAAATAGTATACTTTCAAATTTTATCGACATCAACACAAAAGAGCAAAGTTAATCATATTCAACTTTTGAAAATTAATATTTCAAATAGATCCTTAATTCCATTTATTGTAAATTTTTGTAATCTAATTAGAAACTTGAGAATAAATTAATAAAAATAATTAAAAATAGCAATTCCATGAACAATTTTTATGGCTGTATTAATATTATAAATTATAATAGTAAATTAAAAAATTAGTGAGTAACTTTTGGTAACATTTATTTAACATACTGAAGCGATTGAAAAGGTTTAATTGGCGAGGACTGATGAATTGTTATAAAAAGAACTGAAAAAATTTCGTAGGATTCTTACCATTTATTAGTTAGTAATATTATGCATTTAAAACTCACAGACTCTCATACATGGTATACATATATTCATTTCACTCTGCGGCTAATCGCGCTTGTGCCGTCGGTAAATATTTTTTCTTATACTCCTCTTTGTTGTCACCCGTAAGTGTAAAAATACATATTACAAGTGGTCTACAATTATGCTGTATAGGAAAAAGACAGTGATGCACTTATATTTTTTTAACCATAGATACGCAATGTTTTTCTTTGTTGCACACGTAATATTTTCACCAGGTGATGCGCTCCAATCGAAAGTATCTTCAAATACATTAACATGCTTGTAAAGTATTTTTTTTTTTTTTTTTAATAGATTTTAACTTATTCGCTGGGCAAGAGAGGAAATATTTTTTCTTTTTGTAGTCAAAAATAAAAATTAGCGATACTAAATGCACCCTAATAAATGCCACGTCCACGATTGTGTATTTATACCATAGTTTGTAATAAAAATTTGAAAAGTTTTTTTATATTTAGAGAATTTTCACGTTATTTTTATCATATCACGCCATTTATCAATTACGCGTTTATCAATTTATTTATATTTCTTATATATTACCTGACAGGATTAAATATTATATGTAAATTATATATTATTTATATGTGATTACATACTTTGTAGTTTATTTTAAATCACATACAAATCATATAAATAATTTATTTATTTCATAATGAGCTTTCGTGAATAATTTGAAGTAACATTTTATGATTTATACACGATAGATGTGTTTATATCTCACACAGCATGGAGATTATATATAATTTAAATATAACTATTTATCCCAACATTTTTACAATTTAATTACAAATCTGCGCAATAGACGATGAAAAACCATGAGTTATCAAAGAAGCGCTTTGAGTATCGCAAAATTAATATAAAAAAAAAACAATATAAACAAACGTCTCATGCGCTGTATATAAAGTTTTTGACACTCGTTAAGCTACGAAAAATCAACTAACTTATTATAAAAAACGATAAATATAAAATTAAAAGGACGATCCAATGCAATACACGCTAAAATAGTCGTTTTAATCTGTGAATTTTATTTTACGGAAGTCTTGGAAAATATCCGATTTATCTATTACATATTACATTAGAAGTCCATGAATAAATAAATATATCAAAGATCTTCTTAAATATGTACACTGAGTAATTAATTAGCCGTAGTAATTTTATTAGGCCGTATAAACGACCATGTAGAAGAATTCATTTTATTATTTGTTCGGAACACGTATTAGAACGACTTTTGGTCGATTTAGTTGAATCAATTTACTCGTTTCTTATACAAATGAAAAAAATCTAATTTTACGTGTTTTCAGTATCTTTGAGACAAAAAAGCTTTCGTCAAGATTTACACATTTTTTTCGTTTTCTTAAATACTTGCTGGGCTCATCGAGCTTACAAAAATTCTATGTACAGTGTGATATATAATAACTGCTAGCAAGAGCAAGGCACGATCGATTTGAAATGTCGTCATTCATTCACAGCAAATAATCAATTGATTGCCGGCCAATCTATTGATCACTCTCATCAGTAAAGAAAGGAAAGAAACAATTCAGTTTATTTTGTAAAATCAATCTAGTATGCACCTTTGTAACCGTTTCATTTTCTTCAAGTATAAAAAATCATGCATGAATTTCGTGAATATGTTACAATATCTGCAGTTCATTACATATATATATATGTATATAATATTTTTAAACCACACACATTAACTGTTGTCAGTATTGTAATTCATATATATATGTATATAATATTTTTAAACCACACACACTAACTGTTGTCAGTATTGTAATTCATATATTTTACTCATGCACAATTTTTTATTCATTTCATAATTGCGGTAATAATAGTTCTTACAGGTCAAATAAAGCTAGATTAGAAACGGAATTGTCTAATTCTTTCTTTTATCTGATTTCTTTTCTTTAACTTGTTTTCGAGGCTTTATATTTAGTCTTCTTGAAAAATCACTTTCACGTAGGAAAACGAATGTCCTGACAAAAATTTAACGCAAGGACAAACTCCCAATCACAAATTTTTTCTTTAGATTATTATATATAAAAAGCCTTGGCATAAACTTTAGCATAGTGTTTCGGTACAAAATAATTGTTTAAAAAAATCGTGAGAATATTTCTCTCTTCACTAAATACCTGTGTGCTGCTGACATTGCACCTAAATATCAGTTTGCTAGCTTATGCGTGCATAGTAAAATCATGCTACATCATTGTATTTTGCACGTTTTTGATGGTGTTATCTTAAACTCAATACGAACACTCTTTTTTCTTTTTTGATTTCTTTGTTAAACTTGAACTTTACATCGTGCTATGCATGTTTGATTCGCAATACTGTGCTAAAACACATTCATGCCGTACAAAAAAAAGCGGTTAACGTCCTCCTTAAATGTAGGAACTTAAATTTCACACGCTTGAAGTCAAGTACAAATAGTGAAATGTGTCTCTAGAACAAATATGATTTCAAATTTATTTTTTATATTTCTTTGAAATCACAATCACGCTTGTTATTTTATGTGCGGTTATTGGATGTTGTGACTTGTTGAACCTTTTATTTTTAGTTTTCTGTAAGGCAAAAATTCCTTAAGCTACCTATCTCAAACTGCATTACATGTATTAAAAAATTTTAAAAATTGCCAAGCATTTATAAAAATGTTAATTTAAGAGCCAATGTCGTTTTTAGGTCCAATAAGTTTTGCAATATCAATCATTAATTTAAAACTTTTAAACTTTATATCTAATCCTTACTATGATTGAAAGAAATATTGTATATTGAAACAATTATTCATTAATCAACATCTCATAGGGTTACTTAAAGAATAGTCACTCGAAAGCGTTACTGAAATCACAAAGATTATTATCATTCTCCAGATGGAGTTACAGTATTCAACTGTATGGAATAAAAACTCTTTAAAAGTCCATTTTTAAAGAGTTAATGAACGATTCAAGAAGCATTACCAAATGTAAGATAATGCATAAGAAAACATGTTGTAATGAATATAACTAGACGTTATGAAAAACAAGTGGAGGACTAGGAAACGTAAAGGATCTTGATGAATTTTTGAATCTTCTGAGTCTACTCGCTGAGTACCTATAAAAGTTCCATGTTTATAAAAATTCTCTAAAAGAACTTCTTTCTCGGCCCATCTATCAAACAACCATCTTGATAATTGCTCAGGCTCTTTAGGAACCTAAAAAATATCATACAAATAATTTAAACATCATAAATATTTTTAAAAATATTAAATAAGGTTTTATAATACTAATGTAAAAATTTTTATATTTTACCACTGATGTAGGGTATAGCCGATAGAAAAGAACGGTCTCACATGGAGGTCTTGAGCCAGTAATAATAGCTAACAAATCTAATGGTTTTTTCTCTGGATATGCAATAGTTATATCAAGTATCCATCTGATTTCTGGTTTAGCTACAGACATGACTAGAAAAATTCATATATTAGAATATATTTATAATAGATATATTACAATTAAATAATAAAGTTTATATATTATTTTATTACTTGATCTAGTATTTAATTGTTGATCAGAAGAGTTGTTGTTTTGAATAGGTCCAACATTATCAAATATTGTCTGTAGAGCTCCAACTCTTGGCAGCGTAACATTTTCCAAAATTGGTAAATTATTTTTTTTAGCGTATTTTTGCGACGTTTCTCGTCTCTTACAGAGAAAACCGCCTTCAGGAAATAATACTAGCCATTTTCTTTCAAGTGTTATATAGGCTTCTTTCAAATGGGCTTCCAACTGTCTTAAACTTTCTTCTCTCTTTTTTCGACCCTAAAAATGTATACATAAATAAAATAATAACAATCACAACTATTTGTAAGAATTATAGAATTAATATTTAGTTTTAATATTTAAAAACTTTTGTTAAAAAAAAAAGTATAATTATAATTAACAGTGAATTCAAAGACATTAAATAACTGCATTCAATCAGAGAAACTCTAGATTAAGTTCTCTTGATTTTATTCATCAACCTCTGACTTTTACTTAAACTTGTCTTAATAGACTAAAAAGAGTAATTTCAGTATATTTATCATAACAAAAAGGAAGATGGTTCAAGTATTTATTAAAAAATGGAAGATATTTAAAAATATTAAAAAGTATAAATATACAGATGAATAAAATACTTACAGGTACAATGAAAAAGTCTTTGTGTAATAAAGAAACAATTCCAAAATTGGTAAACTTGAATACCCTGTCCATAATCCACATGAGGTTGGGTAAGACATGAGGCTTGGCATTAAAAGTAGTCATTAGTATAGGAACATCACCAGTGCTTTGATGATTTGCAATGACCAAAGTTCTTTCACTTATGACTCTGTTAATGTCATCACCTTGTTCAATCACTGTAAGTCAAAATAATATTAATTATATGTTTATCTAAATCTAGTTCTCTTAATTTTATTTGTTAATTAAACTGATAATATTTTGATGCTTTTTAAAAGCCTTATAAAACTTTCTATTTCAATCATTTTTTAATTGTTTAATGAGTTGATTACTATATTTATTATTATATATTTTTTTAACTATACGAATAAAACTTACCATCATATCCAGCTGACCAAGTCCACATAGATACCATGGCTAATAGCCAGTGGAAGAATTGTCCTTCTATGCGCCAGTAGATTTGTGGATGATAAATTTTGACTGGGAAGAGCAACATCATCCAAATAACATATGTGGGTATGCAATACACATTGTTCACAAGGACGAATACAGTTCGTGCCGTGCATTTTAAAATGTGTAGTAGGGTTAGAAGTAACCTGTAACATAAAAAAGAAGAAGAATTAAAATATTTGTCATTAAAAAAGTTTTCACTGCAGGGAGCTTGAACAAAATAGGTATTCAAGAAATTTGAATGAGGTCATCCATAAAAATAATACATAGTATGATATCAAATGCTTGTATATGATGTGACAATACTTTCTAAGGTTTCCAGGTAACTTATATGTGCTTTAAAATAAGCCATACAAAAAATAAAATTGGAAGTTAATATTAGTTTTGATTGAATTGTTAAATTAATCACTTAGTAATATTATATACATAATTAAGTAATCTTTTATTATTTGATGATTGTCTTAACAACTTTATTATTATAACTGATTTTATCTGATAATATTTAATTTTATCTCAAATGTATATTTTTGGCAATTTCTATTAAATTTTAGATACAAAATTAAAGTATTCAACTATTATATTGTAATATATTAATTATATTTATTAAAAAATAACATTTTTTGTTATATTTTATTCACTTTAGTAAACATGATATATTTAAAATTGTAAATTTAATTGATTTATGTTTAATTCTATATTGTATAACAGATTAGTTGATAAATAAAAAATATTGAAATTATTATTATTATTATTATTAATAGTATTATTTTGCAAGATTAATTCTTAAGGCACATTTAATGTTATAAAATACTAAAGATGAACAGCTTATGTTCACCTAATATTTCAAAAATCAGCTATTAGAAAGCCTTTGCACAGACCACTTATGCAATTATATTGTTAAGAATCAAGGCAACTCTTACGAGACGATTCAAGTTGAATTTGACTTATATCTCCCACTTATCTCTAGTTCGTGCCAGACTGATGAAGTAAATGACCCTGTTGTCAATATGAGATGTTAAAAACAAGTGTGTATATACAGTCAAAAATCTATGTTATTTGTCTTTAGAGCAAATTAAATAGATACATTTTACAATGATATATTTGCAAATATTGGAATTATTTAATTTAAAACTCATGAACTGTTATAATAGAATTGATATAATCTAATATTAAAATATTATTTAATCTTACTCAATAACGATAATTGTATATATTCATAAATGTGCACATCATTGCTAAATCATATTTTATCATCAAGTTTTTAGGTCTTAGATTACCAAGTCATTTTTATGAAGAACTTAAAATCTTTCGCAAGATTTAACAGCGTCTCTTAATGATAAAACAGATGACTGTTAGAACTAAAATTAGATTTTGTTTATCACTTATGAATAATGATAGTCAAATTGACAGAATTATGCAAAATAAAAACTTCAAACAAAAAAAGAGCTCCAATTTTGATATGACAGTTTCCTTGAAACTTTACTCTTGCACAGATTGAATTGATTGTTATGATTAATAGTTTAGTTAAATATTTCCATTAAAATATCTATTAAAAACTTCTGAGAAAGCAATTTACTGCATCAATTTTCAATTAAGCTTCAGTAATTTATAAAATTAGTATCTGCACATTATTTTTAGCTCAAATTAAAACTTGTAATCATGAATTCTGCCATTCAAAATTATTATATTGTAACTTTAATGTACAAATTATTAATCTTACACTACAATTTGACTTAAGTCTCACCTATTATCAATAAGATTGACAACATGTCAAATAAATTAAAGAAAAAAAAGCAAATATGATGAAAACAGAAAAAGACAAAGAGGCATTGACTCCGATACTAAATTTAGGGACATTAATAGTAATGGAAATTAATACTAATAAAATTCTAATCGATTCAAATAAGTTCTCAGGCAACTTGAACCAGTTTCAAAATCCACTTTGAATGCAATACTCTCCTCCCTCAACCCCCCCTCTTTCCCGTACAGCGTTCCTGATTGAATTCTGAATGAGAGGAAATGAGTTTCCTTAATCATGTGAACCCGGGTTTTCAATGAAGCGCAGCATGTGTATAGTCGCTGCTATACTGTTGCATTGTTTACGTCTGCGTTTGCTCCGAAATAACCACGCGCACGGCGCGAGTGGAAAGAGTCACGAAAATTCCCAAACGCGTGCAGCAAGAAAGCACAACGGCGCTGCGTTTACAGCGTGTGTGTATAAATACTTATATACACACCCACACACGTGACCAACCAATAACACAAGAGGGTACAATTGTCAGTGTCTTTATTTTCGTATATACTTATATTTCCCGGCCCTCTCATTGTCGATCGAATGTTTACATAATTCAGAGCACGTCATAATTATTATACGTCTTTCGGATAGAGCTAATCGTCTTCGTCGCCGTCGCGCTGACTCATCGGCAAAAAACATTCACAATAATCTTCCGAGCCGGGACGAGAGTAGGTTATTGCATCAGAGTTCGCGCGCAGCATTGAATTTTAGAAACACGCTCAGCAACAACAACAAAAAAAAAACTTCCGTTCCACCACCCAATGCGTATCCCATCATTTTTCGCGTACACTTATATCGTTTCGTCGTCGTCGTCGTCAACGCGTACAATAGGCACTTTCACGGTGCTGTTGCTCCTTTCTCCCTCTCTCTCTCTTTCTTGCTCTCCCGCAACGCGTAAAAAAATCCTTGAATCGGCGCGCAAGCAAGGCCGTCTCGTCGAGTCGGCGGCGCTCGAAGGGGAACAAGCTACCTACCTACCTACACTTTATACTCTATACTACCTTGACAGCCGAAAAATTCTGGCGGCACGGAGAGCGAAAAACGCGTCTCGCGGCCGTGACTCACTCACCTGACGAGGGCCGAGGACGATCTTGCGTCTGTAGCTGTGACTGTAACGCCGGTCGTGGCTGTGGCTGCGCCAGCAACAGCTTCGCTGTTGCTCGTCATCATCGTCTTCTCAGTATAACTGCGTCTCCTGTAGCTATCGCCGCTACTATTGCTCTCCGAACTTATAACCTCACTTTCGCCCATCAGCCCGCCTCATAATAGCCCGCACAATAAGCGCGGACGGACACGTTCTTCTTTCTTTCTATACACCTTTTGCAGCTCCTTCCTACGTCCTTCCTCCTATACTCCCTCTGTCTCTGTCGTGCAGCTTATCCTGCAGCTGCTACGCGAGCTTCTTCTATCTATATATATCCTCGCGTCTGTCGGCGCCGCGCGCGTCTATGTTATGCACGCACACGCGCTCGCCCTCAGCAGCGCTGCAGCGCTGGCTGGTTTTCGAAAAAATTATGTAACGAGGAGAGACACATAGCAGCAGCAGCTCAGCAACGTTCTTCGCACTCTCTCGTTGCCAACACGGAGCAGCAGCAGCAGTAGTATATAGCAGGAGATAAACGACACACACGCGGGCACGTATATATCTCTATATCCATCCCTCTCTCTCTCTCTCTCTCTCTCTCTGTATTTCTGCCTATCCCTCACATACAGCGTAGTATAGTGACACACATATACACACGCGAAACTTTCCGTCGTCGTCGTCAGTCGTCGTTGTTGGTCCTCCACTCCTCCTCCTCCTCCACCTCTCACTCCTCTCGGTCGTCCACTCGCGCGGGGTGCGCGCACCGAACTGACGCTTCCGTTTTGGTATATACCAGAGACGAGAGACAAGAGAGAGCTACACACGCGCTCTAACTTTGCAGCCTGCGATGGCTACCTATATATACACAGACACACGCGCAAGAGACAAGAGAGAAAAGCAATAGCGCGAACCGTCCATCCACGCTCGTCTTTTGTGCAGCTCTCACGCTTCTCCACGCCGCGCGTGTTTGTTGCACGCAGCAGCAACACGAAGGCGAGAGAGACAAACGGCTACTATACTATAGTATATATATATATACACACTAGTAGGTATATACTACTACGACTCGTCCATATCTCCGTCGTCGACGGCGACCGCGTATATAGACGACGTCTACTCTCGCGTTAGTTGACTTCACGCGCGTTCGCGCGTATTATAGATATACATACATATATATATATATAATACACAGGACGATGTATGTTTTGGGACGGCGACCTCTGCCTCCTCCTCCTATAGACACTGCCCCCGCGCGCCGCGAGTGTACTACACCTCTTTTTTCGCCCGCACCGTCGTCACCGCTGATGCCGCCACACCGTGAGCTCTCCCTCTCCCTCCCACTATATCCTATATACTCTCTACTTACTCTCTGTGCGCAGTCGGGCATGCGATTTTCTCTCTCTCCCTACCATCGCGTTTGCTCGATCGCGACTATATATATATGTATATATACTTATATAGCGGGCTATTATATACCTATATATATCTATATATTCACACCGTCTACCGCATGCACATGCGCACATGTGGGAAATAACGTGCGCGCGCGGGCGCGATGTGTGCTGATGCGTGTGTGGGTGTATAGAGGTGCGTATATATAAAGTAAAGTGTGTGTTTGCGTCGGCGGCGCAGCCAGCGGTGGCGGCAACGGGTAAATTACGTCATGACGAGCAAGAGAGAGAGGCAGGTATATTATTACCGATGGGCTTCACACGCGCGCGCGCCCCCCGCAACACTCCGGGGCGGTAGGTATATAGTAGATAGTAGTTACGCTTGTATCAATTTTTAGAGAGAGTTTAAACGTTCGTGATTTACTTTAGTTGTATATAATATATAGTCGTCGTCGTTTTAGGTAATGTGAGCCGCAGTTGGGGGTATGGTTATAGTCGAGAGAAGGAAGCTCACCAGGTGTAATTATTGTCATGTATAGTTTTATTTGAGTAATCGAGCTCTTGGGTTACCCTTATAATACTTTGCGGCAATGTGCCAGAATTATTTGTCGTCGCATGTTGATTGAACAGTTATGTGTGTATATATATATACGTACATTTGTATAGGTATAATTATATATAACGCAATGTATTATTGTCGATCGATAGTACGTATATGGCTCGATAGGCATGGAAATGTTAATTCTTATAATAGAAAGAAATGAATGATAGTATACGATATAATACACTATATTCGATCTATATAATTTTCTATTGTAAAATTACACTGTAGAATATGGTTCAGCTTATGTAATTACACTCACGTGCGTATGGCATTGAAAAGTATATATTATAATGCGTTATGGATTTAAAAATCTATCTTTGTAGCTAGCATATATATACATACGATTTTCTTAATAAAACATCATAATATTTTCTTGAAAGTTACACATTGAATAATTAACCTTATTTTGCCGTCTGGGTGGTAAATATTATTGTTTGGAATATTTTTATCGGTATTATGTATTTATGTTGGCCCAGCGATATAGTGTCATACGATGAATAAAATATTACCAGATAACAATGCAAAGGAGTACAACAAGCGTGCGTGCAGTATATAGGCCTTATTTTGCCCCTACTGCAATCCAACGATATATATTACACGAAGCGTCAAGAATTCACTGCAATGAGCTTTTATGTATACTCTCTGTTTTTCTTTTGAATTTTTGCTTAATCGAGAATATAATGATGCACAACTTTTATTGATTGCCGGCTACTTCGCTGCTAAATATATACATCCGCGCTCTTGGTATTCTTAATAACATGCATTTTATTAAGTTTCAAAGTTGCACGAAAGGAGTCGCGTTATATATAGTTGCCGCAGTGGCATGAAAGTTTCTTTTCATACAAAACGTATTATTATTATTATTATATCGTGTAGGTATATAATACCTACTTGTACGTTTAGAATACAAAAAAAAAACAGACTAAAAATAAAAATTAGAGAAAAGTTTTACTTTTCCCTGACGGTATATTTATGTATACTTAATTAACAACGTCAACCATATAATAATAAAAATGCGTATTTATATATTATTTTACTGACGAAACTCGACATAGCATTTAGTCATCGTAAAACAATTATATATACACCTTATACAAAGTTTATTATAAAGTTTAGCAATGCATTTATTATCTTCAATCGACATGTACGTTAGCCGACTAACACCACTCGCTTATCGCCCGAAGAAATCGAACTAACTACACACACATACACACACACACATATATATACACTTAACTTATATATATATAAATTACATAGATTTCACAAACTCATTCGTTTCATGCACGCGAGCCAACTTCATTTCACCTATACTCTATCGTGCACTGTATACATGCGCGCATTACAGCGTTCTCTTCCTATATACCCCTTCCTCCTTTGTATCTCCCTTACATTAAAAACCACAAATAAACATATCGCGCAACACAGATATACCTATATACATAAGTATACGTATCTATACTACACGCGCTTCCGATCGATATACCTACCTTTAAGCGAGTGCCAATAACGACGACTACGCGACCTCGAGAGCATCTTAATTTTTAAAACAAGCCAAAACTCCGCGCTGCCATCGACACCTGTAGCCTCGCTCAATCTTCATATATACGCTGCGATATGATGTGTATATATATTCAAAGCGTCCTCGTCAAGCATCTCGCTTGTGATAGTAAAAAAAAAAAAGAAATAATAATAATAATGTATACATCACACTGCGGGTTACGACAGTGATGTTATATATGCGCACGTGCGGTGTTAATGGCTATATTATAGCGTTTTTTAATGGCTATAGAATTTCATGGGCCTCTTCTTTTTTTTTCTTAAATGTGTGGATAGGAAAATGCAGGTCAGTACGGTGATATTGGGGAATCGGCGGTTCGTCGATTTTGTAAGGCCGAGGATTTTAGAGTGTATATAAGAGCGATCAACGTGTGGTTTGTCGAGAGAGAGAGAGAGAGAGAGAGAGAGAGAGAGAGAGATGTGTTCAATGTCGTCTGCGGGATTTGATGAAAAGAGGAGGAGAGAAGTATAATGAAAGAGAGGACAAAATTTGTATAGTTGAATGTATAGGACTGCATATACACGTTTCTCTTAATCATATACTAAATATAGTATTAATAAGATGATTTTTTTAATGAATTGAGTAAATAAGGTTCTTTCAAATTAGGGTTAAGTTTAGGAACACAGGCGTATACAAATTACATTGAATTAATCGCGAAAATTTAGTTTAAAGTAATTGACAGGAAGTTGTAGTGTATATCGTTATAATAAATGTAATTTATTTTGTTTCCTGATAAGTATATCTATACAATCGTTAAATTTTTTCTTCATTAACTAACTTATCATACACATAAATTTATATGTGTCAGAGTGGAATATACGACGACGCGATAGTTTCCTATCGCAAGTTATTTTTTTTTTGTCTTCAAGCATATGTACCACCGTGGTATTTGTATATATATACATATATTATCTTTTTCCAAGTGAAACGTAATAAAAAAAAAACATAGCATTCGTTGTTAAGTATTTTTTTTTGCAAGAAAAAAAAACTACTTACTCAAGCAGTTACGAACGTATATAAAATCACGGCAACGTAAGAAGCTTTCCGCGCCAGCTATAAAACATCCGGGAAAACAGATTTTGATCGCTGAGTTATATAGTTGTTATATATATATATATATATATGTGAGCGATCATTTTCGCGGTTATGCACGATCTAGACTCATGACAACAATTATACAAAAACGGAATACATGTGCGCGCGCGAGAGATGGAAGTCATTATGAACTACGTAACGAACTTTCGTGTTAGCTTCCTGCATGACTCGAGCGTACACGTACATATCGCACGTCGTAGACGGTCTCGTCGTGTATTACCTGCGCGCAATTATATATAGAAATAATTAGTTATTTCGAGACCGCATATTTTTTTTTTTTACAGCATCATTCGATATACCGTAATACAAAAAATATTCAAGCTATTTCCAACGAATGACATTGAACAAAAGTTTGCATATCCAAAAATATCATGTAACACATGCAAATGCAATATACTTCCAAGAGCCTATATATAGAAAAAAAAAGTGAAAAGATTTCCTGTTATTGCACGACAAAGTGTTCTCCAACCGCCTTCGAATTCTCAAAACTACAAAATATATAATTCGCTTTCCAAACCACTTCCTTTACTCGGGTAGCACAAAAAGCTCACGCCTTGCTCAGCTGGCGGTACATATATGTGGAATTCTTCGAAAACTTTACCCTAAACTGGTTCCAACAACGACCAAAATTAAATTTGGAAGCGCACCTCTAAAGTAATTTTTTTCTTGTTCTATGGGTCACATAAGAGACGATAAGAACTTGGGGCCAAAGAAAACGGCCTTGTGACACCCTTTTATCGTCAAATCAATTTTTCTTATGGGAATTTAACATGGGAAAAATTGACGAAAAGTAGTCATAAATCATCAACCAATATTAACATTCCAAATATGTCAACGAATTTGTACATTTTATTAGTTAAAGTACAAGGATAGAGCTTTGATTTAAGCTAAAGATGGTTAAAATCGGATATTTCAGTGCAAAGTTACATGCATTTGAAAATTGTAAAAACTGACGAAAAACAATGAAAATCTTAAAAATTTCGTGAATTCAGAATGTACAAATTCCTTGACATATTTGGAATATTAATATTGGTTGATGATTGATGACTACTTTTCGTCAATTTTTTCCATGTTAAATTCCCATAAGAAAAATTGATTTGTCGATAAAAGGGTGTTACAAGGCCGTTTTCTTTGGCTCCAAATTCTTATCGTCTCTTCTATAACCCATAAAACAAGAAAAAAATTGCTTCAGAGATATGCCTCAAAATTTAATTTTGGCCGTTTTTTGAACCAGTTTAGAGCAAAGTTTCCGAAAGAATTCCACATATACCCATCGCACGCGGAGCTCACAATGTGTCTCCCAGCTGCGTTCGACCATCTGCACATACATATATATATATTACACACGAGCTCGCATATAATGCGCTCGTCGTATATAGCAGTGTCGACAACGCAGCCTCTAATATGTGTATACATACGAAATTCCTCGCTTGGGAAACCGCTCGGGACGTCTGGAGTATGCGTCGTCATTTCTTATCTCCAGGCAAGATAACGTCCAAGTTTACGCGCGTTTTTATCATCAGGTATATATACACACCTTTCGTGTTATAGATGTCACGAAGTATGTATACTGCGCGTCATGGTCCTTGTAATTATATTACGTATTTGTAATAGCTCACTCGTGGTATGCTGCAATATATTAATTTATTATTTCCTAATTGGTATAATATATATTATTATATTTAGCGATGAAGGGTTCAGCGAGCCGCAGCACGGACACGCCCGCGCTTTGTGTATACATATATTTATATATATATATATATATATACACACACACACACATCAACTTTTACTTTCGGATGCGCGGCGCGTATATTATAGGAGGAGCCTCTTTTGGAGCGTGATGGCTGTATAGACACAGGCGTGCGTGTATAAAGTATAATGCGATTCATTGAGCTAACGATGTTTGAAGGCGATTTTAAAGGAGCGCTCGTGTATATGTGCAGTCGGCGAACGTCGATTATTGTAATTAACCGTGATGTTTACCTCTCGGGTCGCGGTCGTTGAATGCGCGCGCGAGGCAGATATGTATGTAATATTATCGCACGACGAGTATAATACTTTTGTGCATGACGATTATGCTTTATAGTGAGTATGTTATAAGAAGCAGCGTTATTTTTTTGTATATATAGTGTAACGTTTTAAGAATAATTATATTACGTATACATAGCGTAAAGGTTTTTTCAATACCTACTGAGTTTTTTTTTAATAATCCGAAATTTTAAACGTATATGGGCAAATCCACAAATATTTTAAGGATGTCATTCTTCCGCAGTATTTTTTTTAGGTTTCTATAGATATTAACTAATCTTTTTGTTCAATTAGATCCACAGAAATGTATTTAATTAACGCGTAGAAAAAAATTGAAAACTAAATTTCTACGTACTGTTCGAAATTTTTAATTCTTAATGATTTTTCTATGACGCTCCTTCGTATTTTGTAATGCTCGTCAGTATTTTAGGTACTTCTTCATATAGAATGTAATTCTGTACCTTTGGCCTTGTTCATGTGCCTATTATAGTTGAAAAGTTCCGGAGACAAATTCGCGTAATACATTTTTATCATTTTTCATTTTTCAACAATCTTATAGTATTACCATATGCGCCACTTTGTCTATTGAAAAAATTGACTTAATATACTTCATTTAGGTTCAAAATGAAACACTGACCACGAACCCCGATAAGTGTGCTATCAATATTCTATACATGCATATAGAAGGGAGGGGGCAATGTTTAGACGGCTCACTTGAAATTTGAAGTCAGCTATAGACGATCTCGGTCCCGATACAACTTTTTTAGATTGTGCAAATTTTCGACATTATAAATTACGAAAATTACATTTTCAAATGTGCCAGTTTACCTATTGTCCAAAGCATCGAATTTCATAAATACTATTTTACAACCAATAAAAAAGTGTCTAATGAGTTAGATTCGCTTTCATTAGCTGTAAAATAGTATTTATGAAATTCGATACTTTGGACAGTAGGTAAATTGATACATTCGAAAATGTGATTTTCGTTATTTATAATGTTGAAAATTTGCACAAATTTTAGTAAGTCTATAGTTGACTTCAAATTTCAAGTGAGCTGTCTAAACATTGG
>JAWWEQ010000001.1:21780059-21816448 GCA_035583055.1 Torymus tubicola | reverse complement strand
CCCAATCTATTAAATGGGCGAATAATATCAGAAAAAGCGTTTCACCGGGAGCCAATAATTAGTCATTTCTCTTGGTTGTTTACTGAGATTGTGCCCTATTTTTAATAGTCAAATTTCTACCAGGTTTTTAATATTTTATGTTATTTTCTAATTTAAGTTGAAGCATGAAATATAATCAATTTTGTTAGCTATAAACTTTGCAACGACAATATTAATGCTTTTATTCTTTAAAGATTTCACCAACTGCATCACGCAAATAAGAAATAACATAAATATAAATGACATGATGTCTAATTAAAAAAATTTTAAAATATCTATATAATGATTGGGAGTAAGTGGTGTGCAATTTTTTTGATTTATCCAGTAGTTCGATTAAATACATAAATTAACGAATAAATGTATAAATTCATGTAAACGTGTAAATAGCTCGTGTTATTATCTTTTTTTTGGGTGTAACGCGGATGTAACAAAATTTCAGAAAAAAATACTTTGAGGATAAGATTTCGTAAAATCAATAATCTGTTTATTGCTCTACATTTCTTCGAACGTAAGGTTTGTTTTAGAGATTTTTTTTTATTAAGACTAATCTTTTAACCATATAAAATTAAAAAATAGTAAACAGTTTACTTTGTCACTGAATTTATCACAAGTATCTTGATGTTTTATTCCACATCTACGTACCTTAAGGAATTCAGGAAAGGCGCAAGAAAAACCACAAATTTGATCTTTTTATATGAATTTTAATTGTCATAACCCTGCCAAATACATTAATAATATTAATATTAAACATAATAGTACCAATGATAGCGGTAAGGATAATGATAATCATAATATTACCTAAAATATCTCAACCGTCTCTGTAATGTGTCATTTATCATCGCAATAAAAAGGAAGGGGGAGGGGGAATAGAGGTTGGGAATAAAGCCGTCTGTTCTTAATAAGTCGCAGCGTATTTGTTGAAACATGCGGATCGATACAATAATATATTTCATCTAGATGCCCGATACATTTATGTACTAAAAAATACGAATTATTTATACAACGTACGGATATTACTGAATCCTTCGGTGTTCTCAAAGAGTGAGATAAAGAGTTAAGGGAGGAGGCGGGGAAATTGAGAAAAAGAAAGAAAAAAAAATAAAAAAAAAAATAAGTAAACTTATATAGGAATAGATATACTGTGTCTCGTCGAAACAGGGCTGATGTAACAATAATCCACATCTCATAATATATGTGTCGTCGGATCGTCCCGTTCGAGGAAAAGAATTAATTTTTTTTTTTCAAAAACACTTCGCGCATCGTGGCTTGCATATATATATATATGCGTACAACATCTTCGTATCTTTCGTTCCGTCTCTCTCTTATCAATCTGTACACGTAATAACATTCTCTGCTCTGTTTTACAATCGTCGAGCCAACGGTCAATAAATATAAATATACCCGAATCCGACGTGTATAGTATATACACGTGTCTGTCTCTTTCACTTATTACTCTTTCTCTCTTTCTTTCTTCGCAGCCGCTAAAAACTTGCGTAACGCGAGATATTCATTAAAAGAATAGATAATCGCCACCCTGTGTGTATATGTATATATATTATATACGACGCAAAGTTTTGCTTTCTCTCGTTCTCAGTGGATTGGACCCTGGAGAGAAAGAATTATGCACATATTATAGACAGATGACGCGCGAGTATATATCTGTATAGAAGAAGTGTATTGCATATCGCTTGGAAAAATCTGCGCGTATATATATATGTTTACAATCGTTTTGTTCGTGTTTAACTTATTGTAGGCGTATAAAAGCGGAGAAAAAGTATATATATATATAAGGAGATTTTCTGCGTATGTGATGTGATACATTTTTTGTTTTCCCTCTTCTTACTTCGTGCGGAAAGTTAATGTCTTTTCTCTATTTTATTATACAGCGTAAGGTTTGCGATAAGACGTGTGTGGATGTATGTATGTGTTTGTTTTTTTTTTCATCGGTCATTTATAGTATTATGCGCGACGTGTATATAAATTTACAATACATTCTTCTTAACGCTTAGTAGTTGGCGGCGCGCGGAAGTTACGCTTCTCGCACTTCTCGATCTCGAGTCCCGTTATAGGTATTTCCCCTGTATGTTATCGCTCGTTTCAAACAACAAACATATTGTTTTTTTTTCGACATTTATTATTTCAAAATATTGGTCTCTCTCACGATACTTATTGCACTGTTTTATTATTTTTTTGTTCTCATCAAAATAAATTTAAAATTATATCTTCGATGTTTTTATATATTTATATTCACTTATATATAGAAAATTAATCGTCCAAAATATAGATTTCATGCATATTTATAATAATATATTATTTTTTTTTTGAAAACTCATGCAATAATAATCGAAATAAAGTATAGACAATGGAAAGTTAATATAATAATAAACGTCTGCTGATACATCAAATCGTCGGCAAAACTTTCCGCGCTCCTCGCTATACATAATATAAATCCGTACGAGATCCGAGAGAATTACTGGCCCCCATTGGTTATATTAATATCTGTGAAAATTATATACAATTGTTGCGTATAGGCAATCCTACTGAGAATAAATTCTCGTCGATGCTCGGTATAACAGAGACACACGCAGAGAGAACAACGTCTACATTTATATATATATGTCTCTTTATTTCGTTTCACACATACTCTTATCCCCTATTATCTTATGCATTAAACGTGTGTGTGTCTGTGTATGTGTGTATGTGTGCCTTATACTCCATGCGGTTCTGCTTGTCGTTTCTCAAAAGTTCGGCTAGCCGCATTATTTTGCTTAGCTATATTAATATACTGTCCCTTACAAGTCCTATTTTGCTATACGCTGCGATTTAAATTCGAAACCTATATTGTGAGAGTTGCGAAATCGCGCGTTGCTGATAATGCGGTAATTAGTTTTAATTATTGCTTATGTGTTTTTTTTTACGTAGTAGTAGTAGTAGTAATAGTAGTAGTAGTGACTCTACTTTGGCCAAATGCGCATGTATATAAGAAGATTTTTTCCTTATGTTTTCGTGTTTTTTTGCTTTTTTTAATGTAATGTATAGAAGATTTGGCACGAGATTTTATTTTTTTTTTCTTTCGAGTTTGAATAAGCTCAAGATGTGTATCTTCGTAAAGATGTAAAATATCTGTAACTACTGTAAATTATTATTCGGATTCGTAGTATGCAATTATCGTTAGTATGCTTTATTGTAGATTGGGTGTAGTTAAGTTAAGAGGAATAATGCAAAATTATGCAGCGATTATGCGAATTCTTTTTTTTTGTTTATCTTGGTGACGATCAAGCACCAATAGTTTTGTTTTTTTGAGCACCGTGTAGTAATACAAGACGAATTTTCACCTGTGAATTCTAAAACGAATTCAAAACTTTACCTAAAATTTTTTTTATTGCCAAAAAGTTTATATATTTTAGTCGAAATCTTTGCCAAAATTCAAATATAACAGTTTATTAATTTCTTTAAATTTCTTATTATCTTTTAAATACTTATGTTTACCTTTATTGCTGCATTATAGCATACGATATCGCGATGCCAGATTATATTAATTTCTGTTTCTTCTTTTTTTTCGTTCGTTAAGGCACTGAGATGCATTGGTTTCAGAATTTTCAAAATATCATACACCAACCACGAATACTGCAAAATTTTATTCAGCGAAACTTAATCGTCTTCTAAACATCTCTTAAACAACGTTTTCTCATATAACTCATCAAGTCCATTAACATTCCGATATACCTTAATTAAACAAAAACGAACGGATTTCAATTTTAGCTAAAAAAAACGACAAATTTGCAAATCCACAAAAAATACAAAAATATCAAAGTAAAAGGATACATAATTACGACAATTTATATACACGTCTCGCGCCTAGACTGTGCACTACGTTGAACTCGCAGCTGTAGCAACGGTATCGGTCATCAAGGGAGTCATCACACGTGTACACGACGGCGTTTACGTGCGACGATTTTCGGATTGAATTACAGACAATGTGCTTTTTAACACGAGTGCACGCCGCGCGATAATGCGCTAATAGCGCCAGAACTTAACTCGGTAAGGAGATAATTGGTCCGACAGTTCGCGTATACATATATATATTTATATATGCTTTTGCATCTTTACGCACGAAGTACGTGGTGGTATGTAAGACGCGTGTGGAATTTCTGTCGTTGTATAGAAAAGAATTTAGAAGACGACGTTCATCATGGTTTTAGGAACAAATAGTTTTCGTTAGTTGTTTTTTTTTTTGTTTTTGTTTAGATCGATTGGTCTACATATATAGATTCAGATCAAGCTTCGAGCAACGGTATAATTACAAGCAATTTCGTCACCTTGTAAATTGATTTATCCACGATTTTTGATATATATTCATTGCAACTTTAAGCATATCTACTTTATCGATATTGATGTATATAGATATATTTATTAATTTGTAATCGTAATTTGTAATATATTATGAGTTATATTTCTGTTAATTATTATTGAAAAGGTGCGATATCTCTTATATTCACTCGATTTTTTTCTAACGTAAATCACAGTAAAAGATAATAATTATCTTAACAATTTGACCGCGAATAGTTTGCTTATATATCATGTTATTTTTCTTTTTTCTCTCTCTCTCTCTCGTCATTCTATTTACAAGACACGTATTTATAGAAATTTAATTTGACAGCTGTTATTATATATATAAAATTCATCTCGTTCATCGCTCTTAAGTTCATAATTCACTAATGATTTCCCTGTAATTTTTTTCGTCACCGTCGAACATCTTTTAACGAAACACAAAGACACAAAAAGAAAAACCAAAGGCCGAACCATATCTTTTTTTTTAATTTATTTCTTTTTTGTTCTACGTCAGCCGAACGTGTTTCAAAAGGCGGGTTTACCGCAACTCGCGCGAAATTCACTTACTCCGTAAGGCACTATTATGAACTTAAGGCCTAAAATGCGCAAAGTTTTTCCCATACCATTTCGTTATCAAGGCACTAAAAGAGTATATATCTCTACGCAGATATAAACCGCATTGTTTATCTTTTTAGATTTTTTTTTCGTATAGGAGACAATATGCGATCCAACGATAGGCGCACATTTGAGCTGTTCTCTTTTTTTTATTATTATTTTAAATTTCTCGTATTATTATACTTTTTAGTTTTGTTTCGCATATATAACGTTGCATCGATACATACAACAACTGGCTCTACGGTATACTGGCATCTCGTTTCTTCTTCACATCGTCGTTTCCATTCGGTCTGTGGAATTCGCAAGAGTGCATTTACAAGTGGATTATGCGGTAAATAGTCGTAGCTCATAAATAATGGGGTCGCGCGCATGTATAGCGTTGCATATGTATATATATTTATATATATATCTCGAAGAAAAGTAAAAATCTGCACGGTAAAGTAATGCGTCTATAATATATTCATCATCACATTTCGGATTATGCAAGGTTACGTTATTATTATTACTACTATTATTATTATTATTATTATTATCGGTTATAAATATCAACAAAAAAGAAAATTACCAGGTATAGATAAACAAAATCATCGCTTTTCACATAATACAATAACAAAAAAAAAAAAAATCACATATCTTTTCACGATACAGACAATTACTTCCCATCGACGTCTTTCGTATTTACAATCGCACAAATCGCGCGGTTCTATATAGATATTCTTTCGCGTTGTATATAGCAATGTAAACAAAAAGAAAAGAAAAAAACAACACTTGCAAGCTCGATACTCCTATACATACGCATATAACTAATTCGCGAATCGACGGTCAACTGGAATTTTTTCCACGTCTTTTTGTATCAGCCAAAAATATCATAATATAATTTTTTTTCCCCAACAACAGACTCTCAACGACTGGGCATTTACAAAAATTTTTTCAAACCTTTCGCGATATTGTAGAAAAACGTTTTGGTACAAAAATATATCGTCGATTCGCGAACGTCGAAAATAAAAAATTATACATACATATATATAGATATATATATATGTGTACAGCGACCCTCCAGCGAGAGATCGAGTTTCTGCGCTGTATAATATACTATATATATGTCCCTCAGACGATCGAGCACCTTGTACTTCAGCGTTTATTTATTTATAATGATATAATTTTCTGTTTTCTTGTATGTTTTTCCTTTCTTCTTCTTCTATGTATATTCTCTTTACATAATGTATTACATAATTATAGCGCGTGTATATGTATGTATGTATATTTGTGTGTGTGTGTATTTGTATATAATAGAAATACGACGTACATATACAGAGAGGAAGGAAACTATATATATATATATATACTTACTTCCTCTTGTTTGTCGTCGACGCGCGTCGAAAGAAACAAACAAAAAAAAAGTGCTTACTCGCGCTTCGCGTCAAGATTTAAACGGACCAACGTGACACGCCGTCACGTGGGTAATACTGGCTTCGTTTAAAATTATAAAGTTAACTC
This sequence comes from Torymus tubicola, assembly GCA_035583055.1. NCBI lineage: Eukaryota > Metazoa > Arthropoda > Insecta > Hymenoptera > Torymidae > Torymus > Torymus tubicola. Next base: position 21,809,965 of record JAWWEQ010000001.1, on the reverse strand, counting down.
AATATTCACAACGATATTTATATATATATATATATATATACGATTGGGACGTGCGTTTACACACGGGTTATAACGATTTTTGTACGTTGCGCTAATTAAAAACATCGGAGAAATCATTTCGTTCAAATACATTTATATTTATATAGGTTTATAAACATTTTCGTCTTGTTGCAAGGTTTCCGAACCGCTTATAGGTGGTATGTATTGTAAAATTAGCGCAGCAAATTCCGTTTTCGCCCGCGTTTATATAGACACTCGTCCGCTATATATATATATAATCATACTTATATATGATATAATTATTCGCATCATCGAGTCGACGGCTGATTGTCCTTCTCTATAAACGCGAAATTCTTTTGTGCAGCACATCAAAATATACAGACGCACACATTGCAAATGAAACTCGCCCCTTTCTCCATCGTTTGTTGTTGTTTATTTTTTAATTTCTTGTTCTATATATATATTCCATTGTTTCGCATCATCACCGTACAAACGCTCGCGCGATCACGATTTAATATAATAATATATATCATTTTACTTCTGTTTAACTGAGCATGCTAAGTCCCAAGCTCCGTCACCGGAGTTCCTAAACTTTAAATTCGCGTATAATTATCATGTATGTATATTTATATATGTATAACTATATTTATATTTATATATATATAACGATAAATCTTATGTCCGCGTGATTTTTTTATACTTTTAAATATATATATATATATTTATAATAGAATTCTCTTATTACCCATATTATCAATAATAATTCACTAAGGAATAGACAACTTATATACGATTAGCTCCCTAGACGCTTACTGGCTCTAAGTTCGTCTTTCTCTCATTTTTTCTTTTTCACAATATAATCATCTCGTTCGCGCGCATTCTTATACTCTGTCTTTCGTTGGTACATATATTAATGAAACAAAATTATTACAGACAAAGACGAATGCGCGCGTGTATGTGTGTATGTGTATATGTGTTCGTGTGTACGTGTATTTTTTGCTCTAGACTAGTTGAGCTGGCCCTCATTATTTATATTATGTATTTATTTATTTATTTATATATATATATATATGTATATCGCGACGCGTATATATATATATTTCTCGTTAAATTAGGAATTCGAATTTCTCAACAAAGTAAAATTGGCTAAAAAACAGAAAAATAATTCTATATAATAAAATAATAATATAATAATTAATTAATTATTAGAGATAATAATGCTCTTCTCTCTCTCTCTCTCTCTCTTTCTTTTTTTTTCTTTTATATTCACTCGCGTTTAGCTGAACCCGCAGCGCACTGAATTTCCCTATAACGACCGGGGGGGCATCTCCTCCCCGGTATTCCCCTAAATAAATTCAATTTATGTCTCTCGCGACGTTCTCTTTTTCACAAATCATCATACCACCATCACCTTCTTCTCTTCATCAGGTATCGCGAAGCGTGACAAACATTAGGCCCGACTTGGTCCTCTTTCACATTTGTGCACATATATATAGCAAAGTCAATAATATCGCTACCTCTGAGACCCTTACAATCTTGTCTCTTCAAACATCGTCGCATATATTATGTGTACTGTATATATATGTTGTATGTTATATACGTGTATTCATGTATACGTGTATGTGTATGTGTGAATCGTTCAGGTCCCGAGTGTATATAACGTGTGCACGTGTTTAATTAATTATTTATTTAATTTTTTTTTCCCTCATATCGTCGTCTCTTTATCTCTTCCTCCATGATCGACGTCGTCATCGTCGTTGTCCTTTCGTTACCCTATAGCGCGTACACCACGCGGGCCTGAGGCCCATTGTCATCAGTGCCTCTTCATGTGCAATGAGAGATGATCGCTGCGCGAAAACGAACGTTGGCAAAGATGGCACTTGAACGGCTTCTGGCCGGTGTGCTTGCGGTAATGCCGCGTCAGCTCGTCCGAACGGGCGAACTTCCACGTGCAGCCCTCCCACGTGCACTGGTACGGCTTTTCGCCTGTAAGCATGAGCAAGAATGTTTTTTTTTCGGTTATTAGATGATTGTGCTGAAATTTAAGTGATTTTAGGTAAATTCGCTGAGTTTCGTCTGTTTTACCGACTGTTGGGTTGTGGCAATTCTTGCCTATTGATATTTTGAATTGAATGTCATTGTTAAATTTACGAAATTTTTTTATGGCATTACAAAAAAATTGAAAAGTTGAGGTAAATCCGTAATTGTAGGAATGCACATGTTTTTAGATTTTGTCTATAATATTTCTTGAATGGATGTTAAAATCATTAAATATTCTTATGTCGGTAAAACAGCGACATCAGCCGATAACAGTTTCAATTTGAAAAATAAAATTTACAAATTTAATTTAACATAATATTATATAATCTGATTGCGCATAACTTCGCCTATTATAATATCAACATCTTACGAAATCATTCGAACAAAGTACTTAACATTACAATACCTAACTCATGCAACCCGATAAAAAAAATTAAACCCTCAACAAATCGAACGACTCAATACCCGTCGTTCGAATCAATCTATCAACCTCGTCGACGATCGTTATCCCCTCGTTTCATCCCTGCTGGCCCACATTTGTATCCTCTCTCTGTCTCTCTCCCCCCTTCGATATTTCCTCGCGAGAGCGATGACGAGAGTCGATCGCAATCTCAGCGTCGCTCTTGCTGTCGGCAATTTCCGAGAGCGTCTCCTCCGTGTCATCTCTCGCACTCGTTTAAATGCGCGACAAGGAGGTCGTCACCGATATGGGTTATATTGAGCTGCTGACCGATCGGTCGATCGATCGACTGCTTCGAGTGGGTGTATAAAGTGAAGAATGAAGGTTTCATAGTTGGATCTCAATATAAGTTGAGAAAGACGAGGAAGTAGGATGTGGTAAAGTGAAGATGTACCGGAAATATGCACAATACGGGTTGGGTATTAATTATGTAAAAATAATACAAATCGAGTATTGCGTACTGCAATTATATACACATCATCTAAATATAATTTAAAATTCTAAGACATCCTCGTAAAATATTCTGATAATAATTCTTTATGATACAGCAAATGTCCTCATATATATACGTAATTCGCAATATTTTTTACCCTACACCTATCCTTCACCTGTCCACGTTTCCCAAGTATAGCTCTAAGACCACCCGAGAAACATTAGTCCCACTCTGCCTTCTTTCTTTCATTCTACAAAAGAACAACAGCCCAGAGCCCCAAGAAAAACCAGCACCATTGACCACATCAACCAAAAAAAAGCATCTCTTCCACGCGAAAGAGGAAAAATCGCGGCAACAAAGGCGCACGAGCGAAAACGGATGTGCGGCTTGGCGATTTCTCACACGTGCGATATCATCGCGCGCGCGCAGAGCTTCACACCCAATTATTGGGCAGTATTGTGGTACACAGCTTCGTTAAGGTCACAGAGGAGGGGAGAGATGAAGATTGATAGGGAGAAGAAGGAGGAGGAGGAGAGGGTTTATCCTTACGGGATGGACAGCTGTCGCTGTGTGGATTGGCGAGCTATGCTACTTGCGGAAAGGGATATCTATCGGTGTGAGATGTGTATGTGTGTGTGTGTGTACAGCCCGAAGGCCGCGGGAACGGAACGGGAAGATCGCGGGGGTCGGTCATGCTTGTGGTTGGAGATGTGGTGTGAATGGTGGTTTCGTTGGTTTAGTGATGTGCGGGGATGTTTGGTTGTGGGAACGTTAATGGTTTGGGAAAGTTGATCGATATATACACGTATAAGTAATTCCCGTGAGAAGTGTAATTAATTCGAGCTTCTTTATTTATTATCGTATATGCAATTGGTTTATATAAAAACTATACAACCACAACTAAAGAATGTTTTTCTTTTGAAACGACATTTCTTTTTAATCGTCGTCATCGACATAAATTAAAATATACGAATTACGTCTTACACGAAATTCAACGGCTTGAATTTTTTCAATTAAATATTTCACCAATCTCATGAAAATGCTCTTCTCTTTTTTCAAATCCACCGCTACAATCTATATCTCTAAATCTTCTCACCGTAAAATCCAAAACACCGATTCATCCAACCGATTTTCGTTCGTCCACTATACCGCAGACCCCCCTTCTTCAACCCGTCACACACACACACACACACATACACACATGGCTCTCGATCGGTTCTTACCGATAAAAGGCGCCGCGCTTGGCGATTCTCTCTCTCTCTGTCTCACTCCCACGGATTGACCCTCACGTATAATCGATCAATCGGCCGACGACGTGTGTCGCCCATTATCCTCGCGTAATGAGAGCGCGCGAAAGTGATCCGCGCGTGGGCAGTTCGTCTTCGTCGTCGTCGTCGTCGGTGGCGATCCGTGCAATCGCGTTGTCATCGCGCGACAGTATAGCGCGAGATCGTGTGAAGGTTAGGTGAAAAAGTATAAGGAGGGGGGATAAAGGGGAAAAGATTTTTCGTGCATGTATGTATATGCGGATTGTGCAAATTGTGGGTGGCGGTACGAAGTGTGGTCAATTAGATGATACGTTAGAATTTCGTTGTGGGATATCTGTAGGTAAAATACGATTTATGAAAGGAAGCTTCTTCATTTGGGTTGAGAATAGTATTTATCTATGTAGGATAGTTGGTTTATTGAATTTGCATGCACGACTTGGAGATATTTTTTTGCTTTTCATTAATTTAATTAATTAATTCATAGTTTATTAATTTCAATTAGTTTAATTACCATTATAGAAGTCTTGATTACTAAAACATAAATTGAACTTTTGAACACTAAAAATCATAAAGCTATTATAGTTCTTCATTTGTTGTTATTTTTTTTATCTAAATTCAGCCGTTTTTCGTTAAATTAATTTTGTTATAGTTATTAAACTTGGTACAACTACAGTTAAAAGTTTTTTTCACTCAAAATCAACTGTAATATTGAACCTTAAAAATACAAATAAATAAAAAGGAAACAAATCCGAACGCGGTTAAGTGATTGCAACACGAAAAGGAAAACCAACCAATCAATCTATATATATATATAGCTTATCTGAGAATGCATCAATCTCATTTCGAGTCGAGACAATGCGATTACCGCGGCGACAATTGATGAAAAAAAGGGCAGCAACGACGGACTGGCGCTGAAGCTCGATCGATGGATAAATCAACCAGTATTTTTGATCGTTGCACAATTACTGTATACTGCAAAAATTGCGTCATGCCTTTTGCAAGCGTCGGATTCACGGCGGTGTAGTTTTTGCTAAAGAATTTTATTGTGAACAAAAATTTAAAGCATTTTTTAGTTTGTTTTAGTCCACGAAGAAGCAATTTTCATCATTTGTAATGACTATACACAACATATATTCAAAAATTAAAATCGATTATTTAAAATAAGGTAATACATCAGCACAAATAATAAGTTGTTTTCTCATCAGCATTAACATGATACGTTCTCTTAAATTTTTATCTCAACCCAAGCACCCAAACCAATTCAATCTCTCTCTCTTTCTTTCACTAAACCAAGATTCAGAAAGGGAAGGGTAAGAATAGAATAAAGAACACGACAACGACGCAGATTGTTTCTGTCGGCTTATAAACTTTATTTAAATAAATACGTGTGTGTGTGATCGGTGCGTTTAATCATGTCGTCGCTTTGAAGAGGAAGAAGGTTAGTCGTTATATACGCGGGCTGGACGTATAGCGGTAATCGAGGGATACACGAGATTTCAGGACAATAATAATCCTAATTCTGCCAGAACCATTCTGGCGCTATGACGTCCACGTGGTTGGGTGGACAGTCGTGATCTGGACAATGTATCTTGGTGTCGGTCTTGTCTGAACCAGGCTCGCGTCGCACGCACGCGCACAGCGTGCAGCCCGTGAAGTAAGCCTTGCCGAAGTGGCATTTTTTCTCGTCTGTAATTATCAAGTGGTAGTGGAATAAAGATAATGTAGAATTCGTGTAGTGGTGGTGGTGGTGGTGCGGATGAATTCGAAAGTGTTTTTTTTTTATGAGATGTAATTGTCAATAATACGTTTGGATAGAATTTTTTTTTACCTTGCTTATCTGAGAAACTATTATCATAAGTTGTATAGCTTAACGGGACGCTCGAGTAACTAAATTGATTTTTCAAAGTTTTATCTATCAAAAATTAATAGATTTAGATGAAACTTTGGAAATTAATTTGAAATTTATATACAAAGTGCAAACAACTCTTACATTTTCGCGAAGTGTCCTTTTTTTAATGTACTAAAGACGTCCCCTTAATAACGATTAATTTAGTTTGATTCTATAATAAAAATGTTATGAAAATATATTAAACCTTCAATAGCATTTAACGTTTTACCAATTATTTGAAAATGAATTATTATCCTGTTTGCTTTAAACCAAGAAGAAACTCTATTTTTTTTTTGGAGAAAACTCCAGTGTTCCAAAAATGTTCGTGTATTGATGTACAAAAAAAGTGTACGTGTAAATATAAAATAACAAAAGTCCAAACCTGCTTGCACGATCAAAGAAGTCGAGAATATTATCACCAGTAGAAAAAGACTGGAATATTTCAGTAACATAATTAATCCAATACCGTCGATCCGCGCGCGTATAAAAAAAAAAAAAAAATGGGGATGATAAAAGTGTTGAGGTAGAGAGAGTCCACTGTTGTGAGCCAATGGCGGCCTCTCGTACCGGTAGCGTAGCGAGACCAGGCGACGACTGGATCGTTATTGCATCGTTCAGGACCGTTTTATAGACTCGCTCGCACTTGGGAATCCGATGCGTCTCGAGGCCGTTATTTGCTTTTCTAATGACTCATTCGCCAATCAATGCCCTCAGCTTAGTAATTTTCGACGGCAAAGCCTGAGATTGCATTTAGCTTTTAATTCGTGTTACGCGTTGCGGAAACATCACTACTGAGGATGATATATCGTGTGTTTACGGAAGGAGATGTGTGTGTGTGTGCAGAAGTAGTTGCACGTGATTTTTCGTTCGGCAAGTTTGTGAGCAGAAAGATTCGGAACGTGATCGAGTTCAGTGCAGGTGCACTTTTGTAGCGATTGTGGAATTATTTTCGAAGCTTAGAACAAAAGATATCGATTCGCCTGAAAATGGGTTGAGGTTTACGATTGTTCTCCTAAGTGCACTATTTAATAAAGACGTTTACTAAATTTAGTACAAAGTATGTGTATATAGTACAACATATCTATATATTTATTTAACCTTTTTTATATTTTACGTATATGTACGAACAGAATTTTTTCAGAAAAAGTATCGTGAAATTCGTGAAAAAAAAACTATGGTACGAACTGTAATCATGTCATGTGATTTCTTCTTATTTCCTGTGAATTTGTATGAGAAATAAGTTATATAAATAATATATGTACTTCGTTTTATAATAATTTATATTTTAATCAAGTTTTTTTTTCAGGTAATTTCGGCCTTAATAGCTATTAAGGTAAAAGACCACCTTAATACCACAGTATAATAATAAACGCGTATACACGGAGAGTTCAATTTAGCTATGATGGCACGGAAGCTCGTGCTATAGAAGCATACATTTTTGTTTTACTTGAATAGCATCAAGTCCATGTAAATGTAGCATACATTCAGACTTTAAAAGTATAGTTAGTATTAGTACTACGGTGGCATAACACGAAAACTGCGAAAGTATAATAAAATTCATGCTAGTAGTGCAGGAGATACTTCCATGCTCCGAAAGCAGTGAGTCCATATACCACGAGAGCATGGAATTCGTGCAACGGTTTTAATCGATCCATCCGTGACTCTTCGATTGCAAGAATCTCATACCACCGTGATATGAAACTTTTGCTATTGACGCGTGACAGCTTCTAAGCTATACTAGTACGATGGCACTACTCTCCGCGCATATATTGTTTACTCATAATTCATACGCTATTTAGTATAAATAAACAATGCTGTATTAGCGTACAGTAACTTTATGCTGCCGTAGCTAAAATGAGAGCGCTCCGTGTAGAATTAGAAAAAAGTTTGTTTTTTTTTTCTAAAAAATCCCACTAGTGAACAAATAAAGTTATTTCTTCAATTATTAATATTTCATTTATATCTTTTTAGAACCACTTTTTACGCACACTAAATCTATTTAATCTAAAAAGAAAAAAAAACTGTTCTTCTCCAACATCTCATAACCATCACGAGTTTCGCAAGGATCTCATCACACACGCGGTTACAGGCGAGTCGATCATACATCAGTCGAAAGAGGCCGGCGAGTTCATTACGCGATTATTAATGCGCGCTTTAATCTAATTTTTTCTTTAAAGAAAAAGATATTCAGCATCAACTCAACCGCCGCCCGAGACGTGTATACCTTGATATCAAACTGCGAGCTCATTAGTCCTGACGCGCGCGTTTCGCCGTAAAATATATCGCTGGCATCGGACCGAGGCGCCAACGATTCGCCACACGCGGTGGTCGTATATACATATATGGGTGTGGGAGAATAATGACGGTCGATTAAAAAATTGATGGGGAAGGGAGGAGAATGCGGCGGTTCTCTTTTGGGAGAGAAGTTTGCTGATGAGAGCGATTGTCTTTGATTGAGGTGGGCGCGGTGGCGTTGATGAAAAATTCCTAGCGTACGGTTTTTCGTAATTGTTTTTTAACATTTAAACTTTCTGTAATTTAATTTTAATTTTAGCACATTTTTCAAATTGTTTTGCTTGATTGGAAGAAAATAGTAAGTATATAAAAATTTAATAATGACTTTGTGATTTTTTTTTGTGGAACTTAATAAGATTGTCGGCAGCTTTCATTTTTCCGAGCGGAGGTTCCTAGCAGAAATTCATCTATCGAAAATAGCTAACAAGTTGGGAGATATTCCAACAATTATTTACCTGTTCAATAAAATGCTTATACATTTAATTTACTTACTAATTTCATTAGTAACTTACTACTTTTGAATAAATAATATTAACTAAAAAATCTCTCTGACTATGATGGCAATATCTAAGAGGACATTCGAAACGAGACCATTGCACTATGAAATTTTCACTAATTTATCCTGTACATGATACCTATACATTCTCTCCAAAAGCCACAACCCAAACGAACCAAAAAGAATTTAACCCAACCCATCCTTGTACCTTAAAACCTCTACAACCATCATCGCCGTTCCCCTAAATATCTCCGCTTTAAAAGCACCCCTCCACCTAATTAACCAAAACTGCAGAGCAAAAGACACACGCGCCGCTTCTACACCCGAGTCTCGCGTCGATTTACGATCGCTAACCAGGACGTTTAGCTGCGCGTAAACCGCTCATGCACGCGCAGGAGAAAAGCAACGCGCACACGCGAGTTCATAAAAGCCTCGGCGACGACGTTTTGCGTTGCACGTATATATATGCTCGACGCAGTAGTTAAAAGTTTTATATATGTGCGTACCGCCGTAGTGGTGGTGGTCCGAAAATGTAAAAGCTTTAGAGAACGAGCTTATAACGTATACGATGTTCGAGAGAGAGAGAGAGAGAGAGAGAGAGAGCGAGTTATTTCGCAGGCTATATATGTTTTTGTTTAATGGCGATAGTTTTGTAGGTCACTCAATGCAGAGAATTTATTCGCTATATCGTGAAAGTTTAGTGGATATAATGCTGTAGGCGACTGAATGGCTCGGAGTTATATGTATATTATATGAATTGATAAGTGGAGCTTTTGATAGGTTGCTAAGAAAAAATATTTTTAGTTTCTATATATTGAATGAGGAAATAGTTTAATATGCCGTAAATGCTGCGTTTGATAGGTTATTTAAAAAGTGAAAAACGTGGTGAATAAACAGGTATAAGGTGGGTGTTTTATTGAAATTTTCTTAACTTTATGAACATTATTAGTTCAGAAGTAGGTTACTAGCAATATACGAGGAAATAAACTTTATGTTTGTATATAAAAGCAAATAAAAAGCTTCTTTTCGACACTATAACCAAGTCGCACATTTCCTCCCTTTACATTAGTTACCGTCGCACCATTCTTTCTACGTCACGACTGAGTCTATAGTCAGGAGAATGCATTACCTTCGGGTCCAGGATTTGGCTCAAACATTGGGATAAGTTTTTGGGTGTATATAGAGTTATGATGAAAGACTCTTTTTAGAATGGTAGCGATTTAACTTAGGAAAGTCCATTATTAAAATATAAAAATTAAATCTAGAGAAAATGACCTTTCATTAGCTTTTTCAAAGATTACAAAATTAAAATTTTTTTTTTTCAAAATTATCAAAGTTTAAAGTGACGCATCGATAGCGCATTAAAATATTCAGGCAATCACCAATCAATTTTAATGATATTTATAACTTTCATGTAGTCTTTTTCAACAACAAACCTAATGAATATGTCAAGAACTAGTTTTTTTAGTGTTAGGGTCTAATCTTGCAGCTTTCATCAGTGTATCTCTCCGATGGTAAGTATAGAAATTGCTTAGAAGCCCTGTGATACATATACCTGCTATACTAGCAGAGCTGGGATAACTGCGACTTTAAATGGTTTGACTTCCGATGCGCGCGCCGGTAGGTATCTTTAGATGTAAGAAGTACATGAGCATACGCCTGCATGCAATTCGTAAGGAACAGTCGGATTGATGGCAGGGAATTAGTCTACGCGAATGTTAATTTTGTTGATTAATTAGCCAGTATGGTCGTTTTTGTATAGTTAGATACTGAGCTTTTTTTGTTCTAGATTGGATAAAGAATGTAAGATTATTAAATTATTTCATAGAGGGTCAAGCTCTTAACTAAATAATCATAAGCAAGAATCCAGTAATAAATAAATGATAGTTTCCGTATAAAAATTACAATTCGATATCGATATTCAATACCATATACTCAAATTCTTGCATATATATAAATATAAAGTGCAATATTCCATTAAAATTAATTTCATCGTATAGTTTCACCCAACCGCAGGTATATTTATTTTCCCTCGATGAAGAAATAACATAAATCCTATATATATAAATTCAACAGCAATTGAAATACTCCCCTTTTTAAAAAAATCCCGAAGGAGTCAATTCGCACTCATCCTCTATCTCTCTTTCTCTCCTTATATATACATCGGTACTATACGCACAAATACACCTATAATTTTTCGTCGCACCTGTCCTCGATAAACATCTCCGCTATTCTAGCTCTTATCGCGTCTATATAGCAAGAAGAAGAGACGTGCGCAATACCGGTAGGCTGTAAATTTCACGTATATACGCGCGGAGGTCGCGATTTTAATTTTCATCGGTGCATCATCAACATATATATATACATACACATAACCGGTTCCTCCATATATACATGTATATACAAACGCGTCGACGTATATACTCGGCAAGAGGAGAGTTTATTTATATACACGCGAGATTCAATGCGCGACTAATTTTTAACGGTCGAGCTGCGTGCTACAGGTGAATTCGAAACAGGAAGCGAAAGAGAAAGGAAGGATATACAAAAGGGGTAATCTCTAAATTATACGCGTGTCAATTATCCCTCCGGGTATGGGATTCACACGATTCTTTTCCAAATCGCGCATTGATACTCCGTACATATGCGGAGAATTTATATATATTTTTTTTATTTGGGAGGGTTTCTGCATAAAGTTCGACCGCTGAATCGGCTGCGAATTACGACTTTGTCTAGTCGTAAGTAATACAGCTGTATGGATAATCATTTCTCCCGAAACTTTCGCACAAGTCCAGTAGAGGAGAGTATACGAGTGACTTACACAAGCGTACATCAATAACCAAACTGTTCACTTCATTACCGCGCGTATTAAGATTTCCACGACGCAGGGATTAGAAAATTTTATAAACGATCATGCGTGCGAATAAACCGAAACGTCGTAATCTTCAATTTACTAGCGCGTCACTACTTATATGGCAATGGATTTACGCGGCTTCTGTAATGCGGTATATACGTGTATATATATATATATATATATATATATATATACACACGCATTGGTAATTCGTCGTCGAATCGAATAGTGGCTTTTCGTTGAATAATGTAGTTGTTTGGATTACAGCGATATTTTTTTCTTTTTCGAAGTGCACAGTGTTAGTTATACATACTAATCTTCAATAAATTCTGAGTTTCGCTGCGTGTAATTGCATTCGAACAATAGTTTGATTGATTCGCCGAATATGTAAACATAGTCGTTGACATAGCAAAACACGCATCTTTCCACCAGAAAGTATATAATCTTCCACCAGTATATTTCACTTTACACCGATTATTCTTTATAAACGACAAATACAGAAAAATACTTTATTCAAATAAATCACTCTCTACCTTTCACGCACTTCACGTCCGCGTTTATATATATATCGGTCGCGTGACAGCGTCGAATCTAAGGTATATATAAGAGAAAACGGGTAACGCCCTCTTATTACAACTCTGCAGTTTCCACATACATATACACCCGCGCGCGCGCGTAGTATACTCTGTATTTTTCGTCCTCAATTGTAAGGGACACGCGATTGTTTTCGTCCTCGCCGTCGTCGTGTTCGATTCCGGAAACCATTAATTGCGCAATTGGGAGTGCCTCTGCGTCCCTTTTGCCAAGCGGTACTGCAAGTGTGTGAAATGTATTTATTGGTTGTTTCCGGATTTAATAAATATTTTTTTTCCTTAAAATAAATTTGACTAAAGTTTAAATATATATATGTGCAAATCTCACAAACACCGCGAAAAACTTGGAAAAATGAACCCAAAAATTTTTTTCGACGACACCTTCCAAATTATCTAGAAAATATATCCGTTGTTGAACAAAGTCCATCGAAAGGTATCATTTTTCTGGAACCGATAATCAATTGTTTAAAAATGATTAAAAATAGCTTTAGTTTAGTTCTAAATGGTTCCATCAAAATCAACTTAATAAAAAATTAAAAAAAAAGAAAATTAAATTAAAGAGCGAGAGCTTTCCAGATCTTTTTTCAGAATTAGAAAAGGTCAACAATTATTGTCCCAGACATTGACCACGTGTATTTTAGGCTCAACTACAAACTCACGTAACTTTTGAAGGATTCAACATTTTTTATTTAATTGGTTTTTTTTTTGTTGGTTTTGCTGGAACAATTTAGAACTAAACTAAAGCTATTTTTAATCATTTTTAAACAATTGATTATTGGTCCCATAAAAATGATACCCTTCGATGGACTTTGTTCAACAACAGATATCTTTTCTAGACACCCTAACCAACAAGAAAAAGCTAATTTGGAAGATGTCGTCGAAAAAAAATTTTTGGGTCCATTTTTCAAAGTTTTTCGCAGCGTTTGTGTGATTTGCACATAATATACAAACGAACGGTTACTTATATTTGGCTACTATTGTAGTATTTATACTTGTAATTATAAACTCACGTACATAAATTACATCACGATACGATATTCGCGCAACGCTTAATATTCATACAATACCGTTCGCACAAACACACAAACACAATGCAGTTATAGTTACTCAACACATATACCTACATATCGCTTAATACGGTAACAATCCTCAGTACACCTATCTAGCACTCCATATAAACAATTTTTCCCCACACACGTAAAAAGTCACAGTACATAGAGTTAACCAAGGCTATACCGCACACCGCATTATTCGTATAAACGCGTTGTTACGCGCACTTACAACAACCTCTTGCCACCACCTTATAAAGCCACTACAATTCTAATTTTCCGCACACGCACGTGTAGGTATTACTGCGCGCGACATCGCTCTGGTTCTCGCGCGATCGAGGTGAGGGTCGATATACCTGTAATACAATGCAGGAGGAGGAGAGAAAAACTGCATGCATACTGGATTTGGCATCGCGTGCGTGTAGGGTTGCTTGGCTGTGTGTGTGTGTATATACACACAGGCGATGAGAGGAGGTAATTGCTGCATCTGTTTCGACGGCAAGCGGTGTGAGAATGTGCGGAAATAGCCGAGCAAGCGAGGCAAAAAATAAGTTGGGTGAGTCTGGTTGTTGCCTTATGTGTGCGTGCGAGAGACAGAGAGAGAGAGAGAGAGAGAGAGAGAGAGGGAGATTGTGCGAGAAGAAATGAGTAGTGGGCAAGTGTGTATAATGCGAGAGTATGTGCGGTGTATTGGATTTTAATTGGGTTCTTGCGAGTATTGGAGATGAGGTGATTTTTAATCTCAATGGTAAGTGGATGTGAGAAGGTTTTATTACTTATATATACGTTTATTTACATATTAAAAGATATAGCATCGCGTCAAATAAACAATTATGAATTAGAAAGTATCCTCGTCTCGAACCAATCGCTTGTTATTGTTATAAAATATGTGAGAAAAATCAACTATAAGTCATTTACAACCTTTCACGCGTTATGCACGTTATAAAAATAGTTATATCCGCTACAGACCCCCATAAATTTTTATCGGTGCAAATATAGTTTGTCCTCGTCGTTCAATTGTTCAATTACAGAAGAATTTTTCCACACCGCCATAACTCAGTCTCGTAATTTATAAATTTTTCATCATGCGTACGTATATATATTATACATCTACACGTCAGGTCTCTCTCTACGTTCTTGTAATCTACGTGTGTATACGGTTAATATAGCGAACACGACAGTGGAAAAAGAGGATGCACAGCAACATCCCTATTGGTGCGCATTTCAAAAGTATAAATTAAAAGAAAAGTAGCACGATTCTTATATACACACACACACACACACAGGCGTATAAATGTGTATACGTGTACGCAGAAAACGCATTAACCTTCTTATATAGGTATAATACCCAAACCAAGCGATTCATCAACCGCATGCGTGTGATTCTTCTCGCGAAAGTATATCTCGGTGAGCTCGGACGACAAAACCTCTTCGCTATATGTGCACACAGATTTTATCTACATAAATCAGGAATATTTATACACACACACACACATACTTATATGTATATATATGTGTGCGTGTATGCGTGGAAAGGGGAAAAATCGGGTGAAATATACGGCAAGTGTGTTTACGCGAAAGAGCGTCGCGCAGTGCAGTGAAGAGTGATTCGCATTGCACACTTGTGTCCCCTCCTCCCCCCTGTATATATAGTGGATCTTTTCCGAGAAAGTGCTGTTGCAGCGTGGCTGCTTTGAATATCACTGATCTATAAATACTCGCGACGTATCAGGTTTAATTGGAGGAGGAGTATATATATATGTTTATGATCTATGGGGTTTTCACTTTTAGAAAAGTGTCGGATGCGTGCGCGAGAGTGAGTTATATTTTGTGACCAGTTTGGGAAATATTAAAAGGGCAAGGGGTGCGGTTTACTTATATTCAATAATTACGTATATCGATATGGAAAGTTTTCGAGGATACAAATGTATATATTATTTTACAGATGAACGATTATATAATTGTATATTTACACAATTATTAAGAGATTATTAATAGCCGCCTAAATTTAAAAATATTATACTTTCAAGGTATTGACCCTTATCAAAACCAACCTGAATACTATAAACATTATGCGCAATCAGATCACACAGTTAAAAAAGAAAGAAATTTAAAGAAAAAGAAAAAAAAAGAGACAACATACCGGTGTGAGTCCTCTTGTGAGCCTTGAGGTGGGAGCTCTTGGTGTAGACCTTGTCGCAGCCGGCTACGTCGCACCTGTGCACCTTGCGTCGTTTCAAGGCGTCGCCGCATTCGCCGTCGACGACGCTCAGACTCGTGCCATTGCCCCGACCGAGACTAATGCCAGGCGTTAGCGACGGCCGCTTGTTGAATACCCTGAAAAATAAACGAGTATATGTGTTTGTTAGTATATATTTTTAAACACTTATATATAGGTAATAAAGTATTGCATTCGTTGTTGCTATATCCTCTAAATTAATTTTTAGGAAACATTGCGTCTACATATATATATATATATATATGCCGGATTATGCATCATTGGATTAATATTATACATTTAGTTCATATAGCATTAACGGGTTCTTTTTATAATATCGCTGATAACCCTCGTAAGTATCCTCATCGAAATTAATTTCCCGCACCAACGAGATTCTTGTCTACAAAAGCCAACCACAAAACACGAATTCCTCAATAATCGCATTTATACAGTATACTCTATATCGAATTCCCATTATGTCGACAATTTCAGAAAATCAACCACACACACGCATACATACACACAGACACACATAACATGTCTCCTATTCAATACCCATCGTTTTATTTATTTTTTTTTGCCACGCGAGCCTTGTAATATAGCAACGAGAAGAGAGTATATATACGACCTCGACATTGATTATGACAATGTTGGAGACACGCAGAAGAAACTCACCGGCTTGCAGCAGCAGCAGCAGCAGCAGCAGAGAAAGAGAACGCGCGTATATATATATATATATATATATATATACGATGTCTTCATTCGTCATCCACCGATCTTAACACCGCGCGCACGTCGCGTTTTTTTCTACGTCTGCGCGCGTATATAGGCGCAGAGTTTCTCTGTTCTTTCCTATTGCTTTTTGAAATTATGAAAAATTCAACGATTTTCCCGTACACGATTGGGTCGCCGCTGCTGTTATTGCGGCTTTCGTATATGTAAGAATTACACGTGCGATCTGCCGGCCGTAAAGGTATAAGTATATTAGTGTGTAGTAAAGAGGCTTTTCTCTCTTGCTTCTTGTTTTCGTATGCCGCTCAGGTTGCGGTGTCTGGTGATCGAGGTACACGAGTAGTGTGATATAATTGATTTATTGAGGGATTGTAGCGCAGGGATATAAAAATGTGTTGAAATTTTAACAAGTGTTGATAGATTGTTGTTTGTGATTAGTATATAATGGACGTTAATTTGTTTAGATTTGTAACTTTGTAAAAGTGTTTGTAGTCAAGTTTTAGCATTATTATTACTTGTTTATTTAAAACTAATGCAAAATATCTGTATTGTTATAGAAAGAGATCTTATTAGAATTATTACTGTTAATATTTCTATTTTAAGATTTTATCGATACCATACATTAAATCCCACTTTTTTTCATCAATTACCTTTTCAATTTTTTCCCTCTCAGTGCACCCTTATATTTTTCTCATACCTTTTTACTTCAAAATTCAATCAGCACCGCTCGAATTCAAATAACATCCATACATATACATGTGTTTCACCTTTTAAAAAATACTTCGCACGTGCACTTCACATTATGCAGTTGCCCACTTCAAAATCGTGTTCCTCGAAACCTTCAAAATCTCTCCCTCATTTCCCTGCAAACCTCTCTTATACCTTCTCCCTCTTTCTCTCTCTCTCTCTCTCTTTCTCTCAAAAACTCCACCTTGCAATCACACCCAAAGCCCCCTGTACCACGCAGCCGCCAATAAATTACCCGCGTAACAATTACGACTTGACACTCCATTCCTATACCTCCCTCTCGTTCTCCCCTCTCTTTCTTCCGCGCGGCAGCTTGGCTCAAATTACACAGTATACCGCGCAACCTGGCCATCAACTGAAATCATTATATCGCTTGCACTTGTGCGCAAGAGCAAAAGAGAGAGAGAGAGAGAGTCGAAAAAGGAAGAAAAGCATCCGAAATTGAACCGCCGTAATGAGTGATACGTGCATGCTCGCTTCCGCGAAAGCAAAGTACCATATATATACATGTATATAGTATATGTAGCATGTGGTGTGTTGCTGCGGGTAATAATATCGACGTGTTACTTTATGAGCTGGCGAATAACGGGGTGTGTAGCGCGAGATGGGTGGGCCTGGATTTCGCTTTCGGGAGGTGAATTGTTCGTTCTTTTTTTTTCGCTGTGCGGTTATGAATGAGAGTGTGTAAGTTCGTTGGTAAGTGTGTGTATATATATATATATATATATATATATATGGATGTAGATGCAGAAGAGATTGATGATGCGAGGTTTGAGTGCGGGGAAAATGTTTGGTAGATATATGGGAGGAAACTTTGGGTGGTATATATATATAAGAGTTGTAATTAACGACACTTTTGGCGTGGCGGAAGCTGGTTATTAAAAATCGGTTAATCATGTTTATAGAGGGCAGGTGAGGGGTTTGGGGACTTGTTTTGGATTGGGTGTAATGGTTTTTGTTAAGTGCAGGGTTTTACTATATACTTCTGGCGTGGTCTTTCCTGAACAATGATGGTTAAAGTTGATATTTATTAAAAGTTTTAAAATAAATACAATGATTGAACAAAATTTAATAGATTTTAATGATTGTTTCTATTTACACTATACATTTCCTTATTATCGTTATTCTACATTTCCATAACAATTGGTTTGACTCTGAAGTAGCAAATACATTTTACTTTCAAAAATATTGGTTCCATTCTGAAATGTAGAAATTACAATTTTTTAAGAGTAGAATTTCCATTTTTAGAAAAATGGAATTAATACTTCACTATATAATATACAGTTGATTTTACTGTTTTATTTTTTCCACGTGGACACATTTATTCTGACGGATATATGAAAAAAATAAAACAAAAAACTGAAACCAAACTGTTTTTTTTCAAACTTCTCATAATCAATCGGCTGCCCTTTAAATTCGTTACCTCACAACCACAACCCCCCATCTTCTTCACTTGACCGATTCGTCTCGTATCCTATATACCTCACCTCTACATCTCGCTATCTACTTCCCCATACATATACATATATATATATACCTTGGCAGCCCTTCCTACACACTTCACCATATAGTGCAAAAACCTCGAAATCATCATAAACACGTGGGGGCCGCCGCGCTCGCACGTACTCAACAGCACTGATTTATCGCCGCTCACTAGCTCGCTCGCGCATTACCGATTTTCCCCGCAATTTTTCACTCATTAAAACTGTTCCGGCTGTCCATGAAAGTTGCCTTTTTGTCTCGTGCTAATGGCGCTTGTCCTCGCTTTAGCGCGCGCCGCGTGAGCCGTATAAACGGGTAAGAAGAAGAAGCCGGTGACGACGACGCACGAAGTAGCGAAAGAATGTGCGCGACAAATTTCTAAGCGACGTTCTATATAGGGTTTAAAGGTGCTGATTTATGGGCCTGCGGGCGCGAGAGGTAAAGGGAAAAAAGCAGGATGATGTTTTGATTATTGGAAATGGTTTCGTGGAGAGAGAAGGTCTTCTTTGTGATGATGTTTTTACTTTTCCCGATTATGTGGATAATAAATATTGTCCTACATATATATGTGCGTAGTTTATTCGGGCTGTAAAAGAAGTGGCATAGGGATATTTTTCTATAAAGAAAAAGAAAGAAATTGGTGTTGATGGTTTCTTTTCTACTGTATTGGATCACTGGTGAATACATTAATACAAAATATAGGAAAATTCAAAGTCGTAGTTAACGCGAAATGAGAATGAAAATGCAATTATAATATCTTCTCTTTACAAGCACAAATAATTATTCGAATTATAACGCTTGGATACACAATGTTATAAAAACTGTTAAAGGAATATCATATAAATGATTGAATTATTGTTAACTTATAAAAACTCTCGACTTCAGTATTCTATTAATAAATATATCAATGCTGCTCGTCCAAATGTTTTTATTGTAACCCTTAAATAAAAATTCTCAAAAAATGTTTCGTTAGTTTTGTAAATCTTTCTTAAAAAAAAAACTACTGCATTTTGGTACCATCGAAGTCAAACAAATTACAAAACTCTTGGAGAAAGAAGCAAATTAAATAAAGATGTTTTAAATAACCAAAAAATAGAAAATCCTAGCCCTATCGACTCTACAACCCGTCACAATTCTACTTAAAAGCATACAAAGAACATCAAAAATATATATATAATCCCCACCATATACATCCAATAATTCATCCCAAACTATTTTATACTACTCTCCCCCGTATACACCACCCATTCCCAATCCATAACTCTTCTCCTCGCGCGGTTTTCCGACCCAACCTCTCAAACACAGCCGCGCGGGGATGTACCTGCGCCTGCGCACCATGCTCTCCCGCATATATGTCCTCCTCCAACTTCTTCAGCTCAAAGCAAAAAAGCTAAGATCTCCGATCTAGATACGCGCGAGCGAGAGAGAGAGAGAGAGAGATTCACTCGTCGGCGGGGGTCGCGACATGCGGGCACGAAATTTATGCTCCCGCGACAATAATGTTGCGCTTGCAAGGATGACGGACGTGTTCTCGTTCTCGTGCCCTATTGTCTTCTTCTTCTTCTTCTTCTTCCTCGTCGTAGTTGTCGTATAGACGCCGCCGGAGGCATCGTCGTTCGTTCCGCACGTAAGGGGCTTGGCGCTTATATATGTGTGCTGTATGTATGTATGTATGTATACTTATATAATTTACGGTTTGCGGAAATTCTACGGTACATATAATATGCGCAATGCACAGGATGAGGCAGTTATGTGATGCATTAGAAGATCGGTAGAGATGATAAGGGGCGGTTTGGATCGAATGGGTATTTCTTTTTTTTTGGGGGGGTTCGTGGGTGATATATATAAACGGTAATGTGGTTTATGGATATGCTGATTTTGCATGGCAGGTCGGGTTGGATGTATAATGTGAATTAAAGATTAGAAGGAGGAGAGGGAGAGGTTTGTGTGTGTGTAATTGGAGTAATTAAATTTTCAGCTTTCATCAGGTTTTGAGCTTTATGGCGCGTAAACGTCTGAGGTGAATGGTATATAGCACACGGAGCAAGAGTGCATGGAAACTGTGTAACTTACATTTATAGAGATTAGTATATTTTATGTCTCTGCGGTTCTTCAATCTCGCTAAGTTGGGTAATCATTTTAAATATATACATTTTTAATCATTTTTATTATAATATAAAGTTAAGCTTTTAGCAAAATGTATTTCTTTACGATATAAATATTATTGTTAATAGTGGCGGTGCAATAATAGTGACGATACTGCGATTGTAATTTTTATACTAATCCTGGTATGAAAACATTTTTTTGCTTTATTTTAGCGATTAGAAGTACTTTATCCACTAATATCATCCATTTTCATTAAAACACATATTTTTTCTCTATCCGCGATTTCTTTATCTAATAAAACCACTTTCAAATGATTCTATTAATCGACGCTTCATATAAGTAAATACCATGCTCAGAAATTTCTAAACATTACCTTATACTGTAAATCATGAATGATAATAACTCGATTACAAAATTAAGAAAATCCCGGAAAAGCTTGCTTAAAAAATTTCTTTAATTTCTTATTATTTTTTTTCAAAATTCACGTATAAATTCTTTACAAATTTAAATAAAAAATGAAGTTTCAATCTACCTAAGAACTGATATAACTGCGTCCGAATACACTAAAACAGTATATCAAAAAGTCTCTCCCGCATCCCATCCACAAATATACACTGTATCAAAATAACTTACAGCTGTGCCTCCTTGATCTTCTGAAGGGCAAGTCCGAATGTGGCAGCGGACGATCCGAATAGCGGATCACAAGTTGTAGGTGGCTCGATCGAGCACACCGATGACGCCTGTTGTTGACTTGCCTCTCGTTGTCGTTCACGCTCGCGTTGACGTTCCGCTCGACTCTCGGTAGCACCCCGGAGAACGCGCGTCATTGTCGCTGCCTGGTGCGAACGCTGCTCGACGCTCGTCAGTGATGTAGCCGTGGGTCGCCGCGTCCTGTCGCGGTCCTGGTGCTCCCGACTGTCGCGTACTAGCGGTAGACTCGCTGGTACTGGAAAATAGAAAAGGAGGTTGGGGTATATAGAAGTATAAGTTTTTGATGGAAACGATAAATTAATATAGTAATTTTGTTATAGACATTTATATTGTTAATTAGGGCTCATGTATTTTATCGAGGAACAATATTCCGTACGTTTTGTATTGCAATAAATAATAATTTCGCAGTAGGTGTAGACAAACAAGAAGTAAAAGATTTGTAGTAGAGTGATAAATAGAGTCATTAATCAGAATGTAATTAGCATTTTTTTTTAGTGTTGGGAGTTGATTGATTTTCGTAGAAAGGCGTTGGAAATATCTCGAGTAAACTGATTATTTGGTCTAACTGTATATATAATGTCTCGTGCAATAATGAAACGATAAAATAAATCTGTAAAAGGTCAGTAACTCAATATCTGGCGTCTGCGCAGAATTACTTATTAAAGTCATTTAACGAATCATTTGTTATAAAAACGGGCTTGCTTGCATATGAGTAATTCTGCAGAAATCATCGAAAAACTGGGAATAAAATTAATTAAACATTTGCTGTATGTATTTTATTAGCAGGCTTAATAAATGCTTATAAATAATCTCTTCAAATATAAATCGTTTTGTTAGGAAGAGTTTTTGAAAACTCTGACACTTATTTTAATTGAATGCAATCAACATTTTTTAATCTTGTAAAAAACCAATTAAACATTATATATTTTCTAGTTTGATTTCCTTGTTTTTTGAAAGGTACATGTGATTCTCTCTCTGACAAAATAATTTATGCTTCAAGGGAGGTCATTTTGATATAATTTTCAAAAACAAAGGTTGCCATCAAATTAACAGTTCACGATTTCTTTTATATGAATGGTGGTCTAGAGAACGAGAAAAATCTGGTCTCATAAGTGTGATTCACAAAAAATTTATAAGCTTAATCGTTTCATTCTGAGAAATTTGTATTTCGTGAATCAAAGTTTTGGTTTAGTTGATGATTAATTAATCGGAGCAAAACCAACCGAGTGCTGATATAAAAATTAGTCATTATTGGGGAAATCCGAGATTAATTAAAACTATGGTTTCCTGATTCTTACCCAGTGTATTATAAAATTAAAAATAAAAAGTAGAAACCACAAATTGTTTTATGATTCATCACGTGCGTTAATTTTTCGGTATAAATCACATTTATTCATTCTTTCTGAAACTGTCTTAAGATTATTTAAAAGCAATCTGAATTTTTAGGAACAGAAAAATACATGATTTTAAAACTTTAGTTATGAGGTCAATACTCCTATAAGTTCGAAAACAATCTATTCTGCATATTTTTATTTATAGTTTGCCGTAAGATGACCCGCGGGATAACCCCTAAGTCGTAGGGAGAGTACTCACGAGTGGAGATAAAAATACCAAGGAAAACAGTCACTGTTCAGTTGCTCATTAGACTCCACAAGTGCACTATTGACTGGCTGTGATACTCTGATAAACAGAGAGAAGATGAACTATGTATACAGAGTTACAATATTTATTATTTTTAGTCTTTTGCCTACAAGTGAATCTATAAGAAATGGCTGTTTATTGAAATGTAAGTTGTACTCGTATTATAATCATTATATTAATTGTTCTTTCTGATATATTCTGATTTTACTAATAAGTATATGTGACTTATTCATGTAATTTTGGAATGTATTCTTTTTGACAGACAAAAATGACCTTCAAGACAATTTGGATCTCGTTTTGGTAACTGCGGTTATTCCTGGATTATGCCGATTCCAAAGTGACAAAAACAAACCAGTGCAAAATTTTCACCTGCAAAATTTCCCTTCATACAATCTCGTTCACAAAGACAGCGACATGCACCATCACACCAAACAACAGGAATTACAATTTAGTATTCACGAAGCGTTGAAAATAACAACCGTCAGAGGACTCACTTATGATGTTCGTAATTCAAGGATCTTCTACTTGACGAGTAACATACTGTACCGGGAACATGCTAAACTTAACAGACTTCAGTTACTGCACAACAATTTAGAAGTAATCTTTGACCAGGCTGATTTGACCGATGGCCAAGGGACTAATGTGTCGTTTAGTCGAGAAATAACTGATTTAGCTTACGACTGGGTATCAAAAAATATGTACATAAACGTGTTATACTCTATATCAGTTATTAATGTGGATAATCCGTGGAAAATTCGTGAAGTGATTTCTAAACGAACGAGAATCATAAGTATTGTTGTACACCCCAATAAGGGATATTTGTTCTTTGCTGATGAGAATTTTGACAACCCAGAATTATCTGGCATCTACAGAGCTTATTTGGATGGTTCAAACATAGTGAAAATTCGAAACAAAACGGCTGCAAATTTAGCTATAGATTATTATTCTGACAGGTTGTATTGGAGTGTTCCTTATCAGGGAATCATGCAGCATTCGAATTTTGACGGCACAGATGTGATAAGTATTAAGGTAAAACGAGTTTACCTTGGTTTGGTCAATGATGGTTCACGTTCCATAGCCATTGACAAGGATTATATTTATTATCTCACGGCGACTTCAAGATCAGTTCGTCGTATTAGGAAAGACGATCAAATTGAAGATGAAGGCTTTCAATTGCAGAATCTCGAAAAAATACCCATAGTCGAAGTGGTGATTTATAACAACGAGACGCAAATTGTACCTGATGATCATCCGTGTAAAGATGGTTACACAGGTTGCGATAAATACTGTTTTGCGATCCCAAGAGATGAAAAATTAGAAAAAATATGCGGATGCAGTGACGGCGAGATATTATCTACCAATGGAGTATCTTGCGAAAGGCGAAGTGACGGACAATTACTGTTATAGAATATCATACTTTTATTCATGAATGTATTTATGTTAAAGTCCAAATTTCTATGTAAACATTAACAAAACAGGTTTATAAAAATACAAAAAAAATATAAACCAACAAATATCCAGATAAAATATATATAAAAAGAAAAAATATCAAATTTCGAACCACACTCCTATACACTTCACTTCTATATTTGCACTGTTTTGACCATTAATTTCATACCACGTCACCATAAATACCACGTAATTATTCTATTCATCTCCGCCATTTTCCCCTTGCCACCCATTCCTTTCGACGAAAACCTACCCTTACCACCACAGCATCCATAAACTCCATCGGCTTGCTATCATAGGGGTGAATTACAAGTTGCGCTTCTCTCTCTCTCTCTCTCTCTTCGTGTACTCTCAAAAGCGTCGCGCGCACACGTGTCGAGATTT
Source organism: Torymus tubicola (assembly GCA_035583055.1). NCBI lineage: Eukaryota > Metazoa > Arthropoda > Insecta > Hymenoptera > Torymidae > Torymus > Torymus tubicola. The sequence goes on along the minus strand of JAWWEQ010000001.1, from coordinate 21,785,119 downwards.
ATGCAAAGTGCCGCGTCACGCGCTCGTGCAGACTAGCAAAAACGCTCGCGATAAAGAACATCAGACGAGAATAGGAGAAAGAGGAGAATGAAGATGCTTGACTATATAGGCGACAACTTTGTCGTTTTGTTTGTACACATATATGTATACGTTATGTGCTATTTATGGTACCCGTATGGGCGAATGGATACGGTTTCGTTGTCCTCGCTGGTAAATTCAGACATTCGCGGCGAAGGTGGCTATATAGGTTTACGCGAGCGCCGGCCACTGCACGCGAGGCAAGATGAGAAAGAAGGAGATCAGGTGTGGTGTGGTGCAGAAAGTCGAGAACGATTATGACTTTTTGTTTGGTAAAATTTTCTGGCTAATAAGGAAATTATTATAATATTATCGAATATGATGTAAAATCTTTTTTTTTTTGGCTGACAAACAACTTTGGTAAATAATTTATACGTATAATTTCACTAAAATGAAAGATTTTAAATGTATTAAATGCGTGCATATTTTTATACTCGAAAAGTAGTAAATGAAGATTTTCATTTAGATAAAATTTAATATTGCTAAATAATATGAGACGTCAGATATATTACTATTATATCTTTTAACTCTATCGTATAGATTTCAAAAATAGTATCAAATCATTTTCTCCGTAGCTATGATTTTTTTCACTGTTATACCTGTACCAGACTACATTTCACGTACTTTATATACATGTACAAAGTAATATTCAGATTGAAACTTTTAAATATTATTCCAAGTCTGTTTGAAATGATACTAAAATACATAAGTTAATCTTAATTGTATATTGCCACCCGTTTCTCTTAAAGGAAACAAGTATTTTTCTAATTACCCGTAGAGAAAATATGTTTAATATCAAACAGCACTCGATTCCAAAAAAAGAAAAAAAATTTCAAAATCATTCGAACCACTTAAAACGAAATTGAATATATTAAACTAAAACTTGAGAAAACGCATTACCTATACGATTCATCCTATCCCGCGCGTAACATTGTAACCACTTCTTCCACTTCAAAGCGCGCATCAAATTGATTCAGCCTGAACCCATACTCTACCGTCAATTTTCACCCTCTCATAAAAATCTCTACAAAACTATCGTTATATACTTTACTCGCTTTTCACCTTCTCGATCTATCCGCGAATCTCATTGACTATGTGCAAAGTCGCCTCCGCACCATACCACCGTTACGTAAACCGATATCTCGTCAAATAAATTTCACCGCACGCGCGCGTGAGTCCCGTCAAAAGACCGCGGCCTGATTAGCAGCCAATTTTCGTTAAACGCTCTTTCTCTCTCTCTCTCTCTCTCCACGTAGGGATATAATAGCGTACATATACTCGCTATACGAGACTTTATACGATTCGTGGATTTCCGAAGGTATCGGATTTCTCGCGCATGCGCACTTTTATATATCTATATAGCGCGGGAGCTGCGAGAGTCACTATATAGGTGATATAATGCCTTATTAAGGATAACGACGAAGTTTTATATATATACGCCTGCTACGTAGCGTAGTTTCTCCGTGTGTGGTGTGGAAGTTTCTATATAGGGTTACGTTGTGGGGTGGTCTTTAATGATGAGATGAAGAGCTGAAATTTTATTGTCGTAAATAACAGTGTTTTGGAAGTTGATAGCGCGAGTGCGTGATTCACGATAATCGCGATAGCTTGCGATATTAGGAGAATTTGTATCTGAAACTCGCGTCAGAAAAATTTAGTATACCCCCGTGACACATTATAATGTGACGGCTATTATTTATCATTAAAACTTTCTCTCACGAAATTTCGAATAGTATATATATAATCTATGTAAAACAATAAACGTTGTTCTCACGTTATACGCTACATAAAGGAACGTCGTGCGATCCTTACCCTATCATTTTTATATAACTTTCCACAAAGCAATCCATCCGTATTCGTTAATTTATACCTATACACACTTCCTACTACATCCGTCCCTTCAATAGCCATAACCTTTATAGATCCGCTCTCGGATGATGAACATCCGCGCGGGTAATTGATAAGCTTCAATTCAACGATGCAGGATTTTAAGCCGTCGATTTATGGGCGAGTCGTGCGCGCAGTTTTGAACGTGTCGAATAATTGAAGGATAATCGCGCGTATATACCGACGCCTATAGAGATCTGTATATATATGTATATATACGACTGGACACTTTACGTGCTGAATTACGCGCGCGTATACGTTGTATGGATTGGCTAATCCCTATTTATAAGCGAAGTCTTGCGAGTATTTGTAGAAATATAGGTATAGGGATAGATTGAGTGTCGGGAATATATACGGAAGCTTTTTATTGCGCAATGCGAATCGTATAGAGTGAAGGATGTGTTATTGGGGGATTCGAAAAAAAATGTATTTGCATTTGTAATCTTTTTAAGTACTTTATAGACACATAGTAAACTACATATAGATTAAAGTAATTTTTTATTATTATACGTGATCTGTTGTTTCACTAATTTTCTGTCAATTACATTATATATATACGCGTTTTTATTACGTTAAACATTCCTTTTGCTTAGTACACTTAAATTTAAGTTACAAAAAAGATATATAAACCTATGAAACCTTTATTTCAGATCCCTCAGTAAAAAAAAAACCAACCATCTCAACATACATTTCTCAACAATAATCTCACTATATCCACTTCTCTCTCTCTCTTTCTCTTCCCCCACCTGACGTCACCTACAAAATCCCTAGATTAAACCTCCACCTTCCCATAAATTAAAACCCTCGTCTCCTTCTTCTCCAACACTCTCCATGCGACATTCGCTCGTGCACTTGGCTTTAACTCACCTGTTGCAGAATATATACACACATACACACACACATATATATATATATATATAAGACTCTCCTATTTTTCCGGTCCACCTCGTAATATATATCGAGCCCGCATCTATACGAGAGGCTGTGCATACGCGTGCGAATATACTTTATTGGTTTATCGCGTAGTCATAATCTATACGCGTATACGCGCCGCGTCGGTGTAAGTTAAGCGTTTGGCTTTTCCAACCGGGATGAGTATGTATATATATATATATATGGCTGTAGGCGATGTGCCACCCGCGTAGAGCTGTCTTATAGCGAGCGAATGCGCGTTATATAGAGGATTATTCGGAGTTCCGGGGTTTTTCGTGTGGTAATGAGCATTGTGGGTGGGGGTCTGATACGGTTAGAGGTTGTGGGAGAATTTGGATTAACCGATGGTACGTATATATGTATTTTATAAAAGATCGGTTTCGTTGGTAGAAATAGATATAAGATTGTCGTAGGTTTTATACGGCACCAGCGAACGAGATGAATAAAACAACGTAAAAAAATTGCGAATGTAATTCAAACTGATCAGGAATTATGACCAATATGCTACATTTCTGTTATTATTATTATATCAAACCGAGAATAAGCACCACAACTGTCGACAATTTATTTACGCTTGTCCCATAAATTCAGATTGAAAAATACTATATACTTTACCTATATATACAGCATAATACTACAACCACCTACATCTAAATTATTCCCAAACACATCATCCACCCTCTCGATCCACACACACACACACACACACACACACACACACACACACAAACCTTGCTAATCTAAACTCTTCACTATTCATAGCCCTGTAGACATTTCTTCTTCACCTCACCCACATTCCCATAATCGCATCTTCGTCGTGTTGTACCTCTATATCGCCACACCCTATATACACATACGGACATGTCACACTCGTAAACCCGCTTTCCTGTATAATATCCTTCCTCCTCTATACGCTCAAAAAAGAAAAACAAAACAAAAAAAAAGAATCCGGACAACTAACAGTTTCGTGAGAATATCGCTGACCACAACGCGTGTGGGCGGCTCATATACAGCGTCAAATCGCGCGGGCGCTGCCACATATATACAGACACATGGAGAGAGAGAGAAACCCGATACACATCGCCGTCGTGCGCCCGTGAAAATTGCTCAATCCTTTCAATACGCGCGTGTGTGTGTGTATGTCTATTGCCGTATGTATATATATGTGTGTATACGAGCACATATTTCCGCAGTTGTTATTTATTGGTGTAAGCGAGATCGATTAGGAGCCGATGCCGCGCGCGCGGCCGTTGCAAATGTTGGTTAATGAAGCGGCAACGGCGGCAGTGTGGCAGTATTGTTGCCCCGAGCGTCGCACTGCGTGCAGACACGATTGTTGTGAGGTTCGAGGAGTCGCGGTTGTTGCGAGATATTTCATGAAATGTGGGTGAAGGGTGAGATTTTTTATGGTAAAAATGTGTCTGAGGTGGGATGTATATTGTATAGATGAATATATATATATATATATATATAAATCAGGAAAGTAATTATCGAGGGCTATTATTTTATTATTTATTTCGGTTTGGATGTTGTGCTGTATGTGTATAAAGGCTGATCGTGTGGCAATCGAAATATATATTTTATAAAGGATAATTTTTTTGCTTTTCCAAATGTCTCTTCGAATATTCAATTGACGGCGATAATAGACTAGGGAATTTTCTATTTATAATTTATGTCACAATCGCATCGGTACAATCCTCGCGATTACTGTTATTAATCCGATAATTGTAACTATTATATACGATTTAACATTTAATTTATTTACGTACGCAAGAACAACTTTATTGCCAAGACCCATGGCCTCTTATATACAATCCACGTTATATTATATAAACCGCAGATATGCCGTGTAAAACTGCACCGCCCGTATACAGACAAAAATGATAATTTATTACGATTCGTGTGTTAATGTTTTATATCGAGCTTATATATACGAATGCGTATATAGGTACACCCAAACGTCTCTACGGAACTTGACTTAACAACCGCGCGCGTGCACACGCCCGCGAGAATGAGAGACCGCAAAGTGAATTACGCTTAATTGACAAACTTATGAAAATTTATGATTTAATTTACAAGATATACGTATATATGGGACGTTTCACGTGAACCAATCCGCTGAAAAAATTAAAATTGCTGAAAATTTGTTTAATGGCAGCTTC
>JAWWEQ010000001.1:21697219-21779959 GCA_035583055.1 Torymus tubicola | reverse complement strand
TAAGTTTTAGTTTATATCGAGCCAGACCAGCGAACAGGAAGTCTTTCCTCTGCTGGGTTACTCTCTTGTAGCGTAACATATTCAATGCGCAATACGACTTGTATTTTGTATTATATTACTCTGGTAAATAAAATAAAATAAATAAATAAAAATCATGGTAGGTTAAATAGATTTGACGAAGTAGTAATATATATTGAAGACACTATAACAAAATATACGGAGGTTATTGAAATAGGTAAACATAAAATCCTAAATTCTAGCATTACAATGAAATATAAAAAACTTGAAGTATCAGCTTTATATAGATCACATGATTTATCAACCACTGAATTTATTACCAACTTGCAGAACTATCTAAGAATTAAAAAGAACATTAAAAACCATCTAATTTTGAATGATTTCAATATTGACCTAGTCCGTCTAAACATTGTAAGTCAGGAATACTTGAATAACTTTTTAATAAATGGTTATAAGCCTGGTTTTCAGGATATAACCAGACCATCTGATAATATCAACAACGGTACAAATATTGACAATATCTTTATAAAAGCCGAAACAATCAACACCAGTCCTTTCAGATTGACTAACTTTATTACTCACCACTATCCTCTTTTCATATCAATAAATTACGCAAATGCATTAAAGTTGATTATAAGATTACAGATTATATTGTTAAAGATAATTAACAAAAATAGTTTCTCACACAGCAATCTCTTAAACTTGGAGCAACTTTTCACATACGAAGCGCTAATATATCACTATAATGCGCTTAAAGATAAATACCTCGAAACATCAAGTATAAAAAGAAATAAGAGTATCCAACTACCTTTAAGGCACAAAAAAATAAGCAGCAAAGATAGTCATTTAAAAGCTGTCACAATATACAATTGCCTACCAAATGTAATGAAAGCGCTGAAACTTACTAAATATAACAAAAAAAGCTAAAAAAATGGATAACCAAAAACATTTAATGGATACAGTTTTAAAAACTTTATGTTATATTTTAAATTTTGTTACGCTTAGGAAGTGATTTGCACAAATGTATTAGATATTTATTTCACTTTTTTATTTTTTTTTCTTATTTTACTAACTTTTCGCTTTTTATTTTTTTATTTTTTTATTTATTGACTTTTTAATTACTGTTAGATATATTAATGGGTCATTAAGTTACGCATATTTTTAATTAACCTGACCTAACAGTGGCACATTTTATTTGTTACGGACACGTTTATACTTTTGAATTTTATTACATAATTAATAAGTTAGAATAATTGTAATCTCTAGTTTACTAAGTTATCGGCCAGACCTACACACAGACACTGTTTATGCGTCTCTGTAGCATGTCAGTTAGTCAAACATATATTTATATTTGATGTAATGACATGCATTTCTGGTAAATAAATAATAATTTTCATCTCGGTCATTTTGTGCATATGTATGTATATAACATGTGTATGTGTGATGTATATATATGTCACGCTCGTAATGTAGATATTATTTGTCTTTTTTGTTATCCCCGTCCTTTTAGCGGTGCTAATCAATGGAAGATGAGATTAACGGGCCTGTTAATTGCAGTTTCCTGCTACGAGGTTATATGCATATGATTTTCTACGATATTAATGCTAATTTATGAATGCAAATGAACAAAATCAATCTGTACAAATATTTTAAAAACTATACTATCAGATTTACAATCCTGTACAATGCATAATATATTCACGCACAGTGTAAAGGATGAACTCATCTCAGATATACTTATATATTCACAGTAGTCGCAACTAAAATATTCATACATATTTAACATTTACTAGCAGTTGTAATCCAAATTTATTTTCCGGTAGCTTGAGTGTTTTTACCAGTGTTAGTATTCAAACTGTATCACGCCTGGACGTTCTTACGAAACAGTGTAATGGGAGATGATACAGTTCTAAGATTGAAGCGCCGACGTTTTTGTACTAGCTATACTATATATATATATATAGATTGTCACATTGATTTGTAAATTTTTTTCATGCGTCACGGTCGTGATGCTTCTATCAGAGGTCGTTGAAAAGGGAGCGGTAGGTTGTGTACAGCTACTACGGTATATAAAGTCCTAAGCCCATTCGTATAATCACATTTAGTTAGAGACTGTCTAAGGAGTTGAATCTTCAGCGAGAAAGATAAGAAAATGAAGTACTTCGTGGTGTTCTGTATTGTTTTGTTGGCAGTGGTTGCCTACGTTGCGGCTACAGGTATGATTACTGACGCATTATTTTTTTTATTAAAGATGCAGAATACTACTGTAATATCATTAATAACGATTAATCTATTAATGTATATATAATAATTTCACAATAGATGAAAAAAAGGAAGAATATTGCTCGGAGGCAATCAAGAAATCAATGGAAGGAAAATGCTTAGGGTTAAAATGCAACAAAGACAGCACCAGTTGGACTCAAGTAGGGTAAGCTTCATAACGCTTTGGTACCGAGTAAAGTTTTAAGCTATTTAGTGTCGAAAATTGAATTTTTAATATTGATTTATTTTTATTAGATTATTTTTATAAAATGTTCACTTTTAAAAAGTTTAATTATTTACTCATATAGTTTTGAAATAATGAATAATTTCTAATGAGATACACATTTTAGATGTGCGCTAGCCGCCTGTCCAGGAGAAATTGAACGTGTCGAAAAAGAAGACCCCAGCAAGCCATTCCCAGAATGTTGCGAAAAAATGATTTGCAAGAAATAACAAGTTTTATTGTATAAAACAAAGAATGGATAATTTTATATTTTGTTAGACATTGTATTTGCATTTATAATGTTATTAAGTTTTTATATTGTATATAAAGAGTATATTTTATTTCTCAAATTATAATGTGTTTGATAATAATAAACAATATGTTATAACGAAAAAAACAATGTGTTCAAACGATTCATTCAATTTCCATAGAGATAAAAGAAGTTTCAAATAATCTGTTGTATATTATAAAACCTTGAGAAAGATACACGTGTGTACCGGTTTTTTTAATTGACTCTTAAAAAATTAGATATAAGAAAATTGAACAAAACTAAAACGATTATGGGTAAATACGTTCGTAAATTTATGCTTACATCTTCGTAATGACCGCGATTTTGAACCAGTATCATCGAGAAAGAATCATAAACAGATAAGTGATCAGAGCGTATATAAAGGCAACATTCAGATGATTTCATTCAGTAAGAAACGAGTATTTCGCAAGTTACATCATATTAGTTACAGAAAATGTTGATTTTTCAAAAAGTAAAGTAAAAAAAATGAAGTATTTCGCGTTATTTTGCGTTGTTTTATTGGCTGTAGTAGTGACTGTTCAATCAGGTGAATATTCCTTTAAAAATCTCTAATATAACGTTAGAAAGATCGTAACTAAAATAATATTTCTTGTTTTCTCGTAAAGATGATCTCCGGGAGGAATATTGCAAAGAAATTCCACCAAAGTTCCAAGGAAAATGTTTAGGCATCACTTGTAATAAAGAAAACACCCACTGGCATGCTGAAGGGTAATAATTAACATATAATTTGTTTATAAAGTTCACCAACATTTTCAATGTTATGTAAATCGATATTGCTTTTATTAATTGACATCAATTGAAAATTAATTAAAAGTTTACATAAAAGATTTCGTATATTGTTTCGAAAATGCTATGCTAAAAAAATTATTTCACAACATTTTCAGATGCGTTACATGGCGGTGTAGCAAACCACTCAGCTTCAAGAAAGAAGATCTAAGCAAACCCTTCCCAGATTGCTGTGGAGGTCCCGTGTGCAAATAATATTAACCGCTTTATTATAAATGTAGCGTCGTTAACGGCTTCAACTATCATCCAAATCCAATAAGATGTTTTAAAAATAATATTGTTAAGCATTAATTATGTAAAAATCTGAATTTGATGTACAAATTTTTATTTATTATTTAATTTATTTTAATGGGATTCAATAATTATAAAATAATAAAAGGTAAAATAATAATATCATTTTCAAAATACGTTGTTCTTTATTTTTGTAGTTAACTCGTAATTTAAATTAATAAAGTTAAATAATACCATTTAATGGATAATTTCTCTCTGGATGAGTATGTGTTAATCATTACAGATTTGAAAAAAAAGATAATTTTTGTAATGAACTAGACTGGAAAGAGTTGTATAAAAACTCCTGATAAGACTTAAGATAATACGCCAAAAGATTCTGTAATATATTGACAATTAAAGAAAAAGACTAAAAAAAGTAATTTAAAAATAAAGTAGTTATACGATATTGCCACATTGTACAAAATTTTTTAAGGTTATATAAAGCAATAATGTTGAATAATTATAGTACCAGAAATTAACGAGTACTATTTTTAGAATTTTATTCATACAGTCCTATCCATTAGGCGATTGAATTATAAATTTATATATCTTAACTTTCAACATAAGCCATTATCTTTTTCTGAAAATTTTAAGACGGAAAATTTATTTTTATTTCGTTATTTTCCGGTTACAATTACGTAGTACAATGCACAACAAGCAGGTGTATAAATGATAATGGCGATTTTCCTATTTATACGTTTTTCTGTGCTTAGAGAATTTCGTATAGAATATTATAAGAAAATAGAGAAAAACAATAAGCGTTGAAATTTATTTCACTAGACCTGACACTATTAGAATAGAAGTGGGCAAAGTTTGATATTTTTAGTATTAATTCAGTTCATTAAGTTATATCTTATTCATTAAAATCTCATATTTTATCGAAGTATATTCAACTATATCATATATCGGAATTCCGTTTATTCTAGATTCTTTTAAGACGGTAGAAAAAGAGAAAGCATAATAGTATATTATGACCTAGGGAGTAAAAGTATAGAATTTCCCAGATCGCATGTAAATAATCTGAGTGTGATAAACATGCGATCTGAGGCACTCTTTGTTTGCTCCCGTGGTGCATATACGATTTTTTTGCCTAGGAAGGCCAAAAGTACAATTTTTACGATCGGGCGCCGAAAGTAAAGTGGTACTTTTGGCCCGCTAGGCAAAAAATATTACTTTTCGAGGCACATTGTGGTACTTTTATAAAAATTTCTTCATCAAATTGACTACGATATAAAAATATATAAAAATATGAAATTATACATTGTATTGAACAAATATTTGAATAAATAGCTACGTTTGAGAACAGCAGAATTAATATCGGAATGGAGTATTAATATATGAATATATATTATTATTTTTTAACTTATTGAAGTTATTTTATTTTCTTTTGTGGCTCTCCTTCCTTGCCTGTGAATTGAGCAGAACAACAAAAGCGTTAATATATAAATCACATAGTAAGTTTATAATTGTTCTTTTCTAGTTTAAAATGTTCAAAGCGTTTATGCATATTGAAACATAATTACCAAAATGACATAGTAAACTTTAGTAGTTGGTATTACAAAATCATATGAAAAACCTTCTTGATTAAGTACATATATAAAAATATTCTATGCAAAATCAAATAAATTACAAGAAAAACATGAATTTGACCGTAAACAAGATTGAATAAATTAAGTGAATACTATTACAACATATTTAAAGTAAAAATTTAAATATGTTTAAATATTAAATGTGATTCCTAAAATTATGTAATCATATATACATTTTCATGGTTAGATTTAAATGTCAAAAGTTTAAATGTATCTCTAACGTAAATAAGAATGGCATAGATAGATAAAAATATTTAGAAGTTAACCGATATTCTAGCTGTAAATCGTTGATGAAGTAAGCAATCTGAACATCATTTTTTTCCGGAAGCAAATGCGTCGTTACTATCTCACCTCTTACAACATAACACCGAATTTGTGGTTACTTTACATATAAAAATACAAGCAAGTGGGGGAACGATATGACTTGTATATAAAAGCAAAACAATCTTTGAGTTTAGTTATAAAATAATAGCTGAAGAGGTTACACTACACCTGAACACTATTAGTCTAAAGATATTTACATTATCTTAACAAAATGAAATATTCTGTTGGTTTCTGCATTGTTCTGCTCGCCGCTTTTGCGTTTGTTAATGCTACTGGTAAGAACATTTAATGTATTTTACAGTATTATTAAAGAATTTCAATATAGACAAATTGTTACAATTTATTATACAAGTTTTATAATTTGTATGAATTTTATAAGAACATAAAAATTAAGAAAAGAAATTCGAGAAATTGACGAAAGAGTATTTTTTGATCTCTTAAAACTATATTACCGACGTTTGGGAAGTTTTGTTTATAATCCTCATCAGAGTGTTAAGTTTATAAAATCGTCAGATGGGTCGTCTAATAAAATTTGTACTGTAAAATGAAATAAAAGCATTGTTTGTTAGTCGTCCGAATTTTTATCTTGATCAATGAATTAACTATGAACGGGTCTTATTTAAAATCGATAATAATATTTACGCGAACTAAATAAATGTTTCATATTTTTCCAACAACGTTTTATGACTTATTGCTCTTATATTAACAATTATTATTTATTTATTATTATTTTTACAGAGGAATTAACAGCAGAGAACTGCAAAAATGTACCTAGTCCAGGTGTGTGCACTCAAACACTGTGTAACAAGGACAATTCAGTGATTAGTGGTAAAACGTGAGTTAACAATTTAATTTTGAAAACATTTTGTAGGTAGTTGATTTCAGAACTGTTATGTAAATTGTTGCTTCAACTTTTAAATGTTAAAAAGTAATTTTTAGTTTTTAAATATTGAAAACAACAGCATATATTTTTCAGTTTTATTTTTATTTTCGTTATTGCGACACCAAGCGGGACTCATTTCTTATTGTTATTTGAAATATATAAAAAATTAAAAGACAGTAGTCTTATTAATTTTAAATTAATTTTATGCTAATAATCATTGATATTCTAATAGTAAATGAAACAAAATAAATTTCAGATGTCCTGAAATCATATGTCCCGCCAACACCAAGATCATTTCGGATAATACCAAGGCATGGCCCGACTGTTGCCCTACATGCGCATAAGAATAAGACAATCGTCTAGATTAAGACAACCTACTTTAGAAAAAATTTTTCTTTGAACCATTGTAAAATAAAAGTTCCATCTAGTCTCTAATTAAACAAATCACTCGGAAAATATTTATACAATATTTTCTGTGCTACTTTATAGATTCTGTAAAATATTCATTAACTTATTATCAACAGTCTTCAAGAATTTACAAAATAAAAAAATAAAATAAAAAATCGAATCATCACAATTGTTATTATTTTGTTCTTTTCCTTTTAATATTACAATAAAAAAGTCTGATATTATTACGTCGTCTAAATAAACCATAAAATAAAAGCGAATATTTGTGTTAAAACGATAACCTTTTACTGTTGAGACACCAAAAATACAGCAATCGAGCGGCAATTTTATTCAGTAGGACCTTCAATTGAGGAAGTCGAGTGAAAGAAATTGTATCTTTGCACTGCTATAAACTATACGTACATATATATGCAGCAATACACGTGCGCATTGAGATTTTATCCATTAAAAGCATTACGTAAAAACCGCTTCTGACGAAAATAAAGAAAAAAGACAATTAGCGGGGAGAAACCAGATATAAGGCGAGTACATTGCGCGCAGTCCAGATTGTCGAGTGAAGTTCGAAAGACAGACCGATTTTCAAAGGAGACTCGCGGTTTTTTTTGCAAATTTTGCATCGGTGTGGAGTAATTAGCTATTGATATTTAAAAAAAAATGAAGCTATTAGTGGTGATATGTGCTACGATTTACTTGACCGCAGTAGCTCACGCCCAAGAACTTCCAGGTATTTACATTGAGCATATGTTTCCGTTAAGATTTCTCCTGCAACTCGACTCATTATACTACAAAGCGTTTCTTACATCGATATTGTAACAAAAGAAATAAGTTCATTTCTCTCTATATCAATTTTATTACCTTAAAAAACAATTCATTCTCAAAAGCATCTGATAAAACCCTTTTTAACCTTATATATGTATGTATCACTTAGCAAGCGCTGAAACTGACGAAGTATTTCGCGAGGAATACTGCAGCGCTCAGATCAACGCTACGAAAACCGAATGCTCGAGCTTGAGATGCAACAAGGATAACACGAAAATCATCGCCGTATCGTACGTTAAAAATATTTATTCAGCAAATATTATACAACCATATATTGATAAAAATAAAAGTATATATGTGTCATCTGAGCAAACTGATAATTCCAGATGTGCGGAAGCGCGTTGCAGTGGGAAACCCGTTGGTTTCAAAGGCGATGCCAGCAAGCCGTATCCGGATTGCTGCATGGTACCGATATGCGACGAATCTAGTTCAGCATAAGTTTGTTTGATTTTATTGTACATTGCGAATGTTACTGTGATCGATCAATGCTCTCGGCCTCGAATTTAGTGAATTTCGAAGATATAACGTTAATCTGGAGAAACAATATGTTAGCGTATAAATGCATGCTAAATCATTACTCAATTATCGAAAGTGAAGAAAAAAATGATCTATTGAAAGATCATGTGATATATATATAAATTATATAAATGATAGTTTTCGTATACTTATGTAAATAATTGACTTTCACTTAAAAGTAACATATGCTCTGTTAAAAGCATCCGTTATTTATTATTATTATTTCGTTACTGTTTTTCAAGTGAAACGTTAGAATATTTTTTTTGTTGAACTTTTAGTTATGTGATGTATAATACTCAGCTTAATTAAAAAAAAAAATTATCAAAAAGTTTATCAAATGTCTATTTTATACTTTGTTATGATTTCTTACGGCTGCTAAATTAAAGTAAACACTCAAATGTTTTCAATTAAAAATAATATTCTCAATAAGATAATACTGTTATGTCGACAGAATTAAGCTGATTAATTCCTATCGAGTGGTCTCTCGAACCATAGATTACTTTTACATGACACAGAAAATAATATATTCCACGCATATACGTTTATAGATTAAAATACCCTTGACCAATTTTTCTATTAAATTGTTACACATATAGAAAATAAAAATATTTTTAAAAAATTAACAGCTTCACAGTCCTCTATATACTTCAACCATCAAATATAAACCAAAGATATAATTCAAATCCTACAATCTCACATTATACACCCATGATCACTATATATACTCTATATACTCGCTCACAAGGCTATTCCAGATTCAGCAAATCTATCTATACTATCGCTCGTATAAGCTGGAACGCGCATCATGCCGCATTCCTCTCGCTGTCAATTCAAACAAACCGCCTTAAATCATCAGCGCGCAAGCGATTCGCGCGGTAATTGAAGCGAATAAATGAATCACGGAGCGATGCGCTCGATGCTGTGCGATGAATGCCTCGATGAGCCATCGTGGGTATACATATATATGTGCGTGTGTGTATATAAGCGTACTTCGTAAATAGGGGAATTGAAAAAACGATGAACGATGAGAGACGGGGAGTTACTGCGGCAAAGGGGAATGGCTTTTTGACGATTTCAGATCGTGTTATATAGGCAGTTGTGTCATTGGAATTATTTGCAGTTGTAATAATTAATAAAATAGACGTTTATTGATTATGATTGTTAAAGTATAAGCTTATTTGTTGATTAACAATAGGTAGTTGTGTTTCTTGTTGTAATTGTATTACGTATTAAAATTACAAACTAATTTTTGCATTAAGTAATTTTGATCCGAAATCTTAATACTCGGCCTTTGTTTGCAACAGTTTTGAAATAGAGTATTTAATGTTTACCCGGCCAAACATAAAAAAAAAAAGATTTTTGTAACAAACTAATAAAGATGTATGTTTATTAAATAAGTTGACGCCTTCATCTTCAGTGTGAAATTCCAAACAAATATTTTGCATAATATTTACTCTTATCAATTATTAAACTTTCCGAGTTTTCATAAAACTGCGACGATAGTCGTGCAGCTACGCGTGTATAATATCACAATTCCCCGAACAACAACGACAATAAAAAATAACTGATTTAAAGTAAAAAAAAAACAAATGTTACTCGTTATCCACTGCTTCAGCATCTAACTAAATAGAGAAAAAGACGAAGATTACATTATCAGTATACTAATGGCATAACTCACCCAAGGCTCGAGCCGGCCGTGTTGTCGATGCTATGCTGCCGCATAGATACACCACTGCTGCTGCCGGTATTGGACATCGTCGCCGAGTTGCTGTTCGCCGAACCGGAGGCAGACACGGCGATGTTGCCTGCCAAGGCACCAGTGCCGGCGCTGTCGTCGGTGCTTGTTTTTGCTGTTGCGCCGCTACTAATTAGCTGCTGATCTGCTGCGTCGGATGACGATGACGAGGACGAGGATGAAGGTCGACGGGCAAAACGGCTCGAGGATAAGACGTCGACCTGGCCGCCGAATATCGAGACACCGCCGACCGGTTTCTGCGACAGAGATCATGCGGGCTTGAGTACAGCGCCAATCAAGTGGAATTTTCTCTTGGTGGGGACGAGTATATAGTAATGATGATATGAGCGCGTGTTTTTTCTTTAGCTGCGTTTTGATTATGCAGCACATTGTAGGTACGTGGCTGTTACTGCTGCTGAG
The DNA here is from genome assembly GCA_035583055.1 of Torymus tubicola. Classification (NCBI taxonomy): domain Eukaryota; kingdom Metazoa; phylum Arthropoda; class Insecta; order Hymenoptera; family Torymidae; genus Torymus; species Torymus tubicola. Next base: position 21,769,396 of record JAWWEQ010000001.1, on the reverse strand, counting down.
CTAAAGGAACGGCTTAGCAAGGATTCTATGTCGTCAAGATCGAAGACTTGTTTCAAATATATATGATAGACTTACATCATTTTTATGAGCAAATAGATTCATAGATAGATCGAAAATTAATCTACTTTTGGAGTAGGAAAAATTGTATATTAGTTTTAGTAAATCCTACAAACTGTTACAAATTATGCATTATCATAGTATTTAATTTACTTTTTCAAGACAAATAAAACATTGCTTAAGAGATTTTCTATCTAAGCGAAAATTTTATGGAAAAAATATTTAGAAATGCACTTATTAATAAATTATTTTTAAGTAATATATTTACACTTATTTTCAAGGAAAAATCTGATTATTACTTGCATCAAATAAATAATTACATAAAAAAATTAAACCTCAATTTACTGAAATATTATAAGATCATATAAATAAATCTTGAATACTTCAATTTCACGAATTCGTTATTATTAATTTGTTATTAAATTCTTGTAATCTATATTTATTTACCTTCTTTGCGGGTGCGGATGAAGGTGTATCCGGAGTCTTAACTGGTTTAGCTGCAGAAGTAAAAAGATCATCGTCATCTTCATCAGAGAATAAACCTTTGCTCTTATCGTTCGTTTCAGGAGTACTTGTGGTCATAGCATTCGTATTCGTGTTTTGTACATTTTCGATGTGTGGATTTTTTTGTTTACCAAGGACTTCTGATCTTACAGCTTCTCTTTCGGGAGCAAATAAATTTTTTGATGATTTTTTAGAAAATATATCATCTGAATCGTCAGAATCCTCGGCGTCTCCAAACAAATCATCTATAGTTGATTTTGGAGCAGATGCTGAAAGGGTTAAAAAATCTTTGATTAACGAAAAATTTTATCAGACAATTATTTACTTATCTAGAGTAACAAATTTTCAAATACATTTTCAAAAACAGCTTTAAAAAGTGTTTCGATAAACTTACAAATTTGAGTTAATGGCGGAGGTACATCAATACTTGGAGGAATTATATTTTTATTTACAGGCCTTATAGGCTTATTTTTCCAAGAGGAAGAAGATACTTCATCCGAAAATAAATTTTGTCCTTTACTAAACATATTATCAGATTTGATATTAAATACATCCCGCTCATCTTCTGGTGTGAAAATATCCTCTAAAATATTGGAAAAAATATTAGATAATTATAACCAGAAAAAATCTAGAATCTTCAAAAAATGTTTGGTCTATACCTTTTGTTTGATTTGTAATATGTTCATTTGCATCTGGAATTATCACATTTTTTTGTGGTGGTAAGACACTGCCTAATCTTTTAGCTAATTCTTCAGCAAAACTAGGTGGTCCATTATTAGTATGTTGAGTCTGCAAAAGGTTTTGTTAATTAAACTTTTTCATATTTTATTTATTATAACATACATTGCCTTTTTTGGCCCAGTCCAAATAAATAAAACTTAATCTATCTATTCTATAAAAATTAATTAGTTAATAAAAAAAAGTACTACTATTCAGAAAAAAAACTAAATATATGAAATGAATTATATGAGAAACTCAATTTCAATTCTTTCATATGGAAAACTCAAATATTGATTAAAAACAGAGTATTTTTTTACCTTTGGTAAAATGCTTGATGGTGTTGTTGGTTCAGTATCCGAATTAAGAGTATCTTGACTCCTAGCATGCAATCTACTATTATCGGTGTCTTTAATACTGCTACTCTCAATATTATAATCATTAGATTCACTAGATGTAGAGGGAGAGAGCCGGCCAATTCCTAAATTTGTTCGAGCATTAGTATTTAAAATATTTGGTACATTTTTATCATCAGTGTCACTCATTGAATCTTCATCTTCATCATTTTGTTCTGATTCACTACTACTTGATTCTAAACCAACTTTACTAGAGGATTTCCATTGTTCAGTATCAATAACATATGGCAATGGCCTATCTTGGTAGGGATCTTTTGGTCTTAATATCACACTATAAAAATAAAGTTATTTAGATTATAAAAAAATAAGAAAAAATTCTCTTATAGTTAAAAAATATTTAAAATTGCTTCCAAAGCTTAAAATTCAGATGTACATTTAAAAAATGTTCAAGTTACTGACCTTGGTACAGGGTTATCATCTTCATCTTCACTATCACTAGCTACAACTTCAACTTTCTCATATTTTTCATCCATTATACTTAAACCTTTCCGAATACTTTCACATACACTAACTAATAAGTCTGTGGCACTCAATTCGTGATTATTTTCACTCTAAAAATATTGATGCAAATTATTTATTTTTATAAAAATAAAATCAATATATCTTTTTGCAAAAATTATTATACCGTTTTAACATCTTGTGGTGGTTGTTCTATTTCTATATTATCCTCTTGTACTCGGCTTTCTATAAATTGTGTATTAGCTAAAGCTAATGAGGTGTTAGTTATATTGTCAACAAGTATTGCAGTTTCATTTAACTGAGATGTCATAGAATCCAAAGCTTCCTGTGTTTCAGCAGCTTTCTTTGATAAATTCTGAAATAAAAGTCATTTTGATTAAAATTAAAATTAAATATACTCCTCTATTTTTGAAAATATATAAAACTATTTTTATAATTAAACAAGTAAGATTGCAAACTTTCAAACAGTAGTAAGATTCAAAACATAAAGATAAATTTCACAATATAATTAATATAATATAAATAAATTACAAAATATATAAATATAAATAAGAGTAATTAAGATGCTGTTCGTATACATACATCTGAGAATTCTTGTAGATGTTTTAAGAGACCAGAGTCACCAGCAAGACTCCAGTCTCTGCGATTTTTTCGCATTTCCTCTGTGCTCCAGGCATGATCCCATGGCTTATCAATGCTGTCAGATCCAGTCACACCTTCCTGCATTGCAACAGACAAAATGAAAGTATTGTGAAAGTCTTATAATGTACATAGTTTGCACAGAGAATAAATAACTGTATTTTATAGCTGTGTATTACTGTAGCTACTTGAACTATACGTACATCAAAATGAGGTTAATGTGGCAGTAGAACATGATCAGTATGAAAGTTAAATATAATCTCTATACTTTTGTTTTAGATTTATGAATCTAGTCAACACAGATTAAAAACTTTTATATCTTGATAAACTTTGCGTTTATATCAATTTTTGTACGTAGAATTTAACCAAATATCTATCAGAAAATATTGTTTTCATTAAGAAATGATAAAATAGCTTATTGAAACTAGTATACACATTCTGTCGAAGCACAAATTAACAAGACTAAGTGCCTATAAAAATAAACAAGAAAAACATTGATTGTTTAACAAATCAAATACATACCATTTCCTTTGTTTATTTGCCTTTGTCAAGGCAGATCCATTCAGTAAACAGTCGATCCAGCAACGCAATCCCAGCTACACTGGCAATGACATCCCGTACAAAGAGCTTCTACCCACTACCACCTGTACAATTTCCTCTCAAACATGATTTCAAACCGTTCGACGTTATCATGAATCATCCAAAGATCTCTCGCTAAATATCCCGTACACGAATTGCCTTCCTCGCGTCACGCACACATATGAATCACGTCCGTATAGCGAAGTTGACACTCTCCAGTGTTTATTTACACTTGGTTCGCAATTTCCCAGCTTTCAGCCGAAGAAGCTAACCCTATAACCGTATAACTCACGACGGATGTCAGTCGGTTTTAGATCGACGATAATACTGCTTTACTGCACTGCTCGGTACTCAGTTCTGTACTGATCTCGCGAATCGTCCCTCACCTACTCCGCCTGCGGCGCGAAAAATCAGCGAAGTCCCACAGTGCTGGCATTACAGGTTAATGACAGGGGGATGGGAGAAAAGAAAGATACGCGTATGTATATATATATACATATAGACTGGTAGACGCACACATGGATAGCAGGGGGATCATGCAGACACACACTATGCGTGAGGGAAAATGAAAACACACCGGACACCCACTTGACGACTATCGAACTCTCGAACGCGCGTCCGCCCCCACGACGATCACATACGCGAGCACACACGAAAACACGAGCTCTTTAAATCCGTAGTGTTGGCAGTGGTATAGCAGGGATCTGCGTTACCGGTGCGGTTAGCGGTTACCAGGAGCTGCATTTTTGCCTTATTATTTATACTGCAGGGTATATATTCGCATTTTTAGTCGCGGTTTTGCGGCTTGTTGGTTATGCGTTCTCGTTTTCTAGGCTCTCTAGGCTTCTTTAATTAGCTTTCTAGTAGTTGGATTAAAGCTTAATTGGTATAGAAATGTAATTGGAGCAATTTTGGAGCACTGCAAAGTGGTTAATTAAATTATTTTTAAGTTCTATGTATAGTTTTATTTTTATTTTACAATGTATAAAAAACTATATCTACTTTATTAGCCGTGAAAGATATCTAGTAATGATGATATATACTTGGAAAACTTCCATATATATATATGGAAGTTTTATAAATATTTATATCAAGTGAAAATATTGTTATTAGTAGGGAATTCTTTTTTTTATTTATAATATTTAATTAAAAGCGAATTAAAATATATTAGATACAATGCAAAAGGAATCGATTCTAATCGCTACATTTTTCGGAGCTCTAAATTATTCCAATGATTTCTCGGTTCTCCTATAATAATCCAGACACATCAAATAGACATTCTATATATATATACACATGTATACAGGAAGCAATGCGAAAAGGTTGACGTCCTTACAACACGCTCGCGGCGTCGCTATCCCAAACCCCCTTAATACACATACATATCCCTCCCCCACCACCCGACCGCATCCGAACAGCTGGAAATCTCGGGGATTCCGTTGAAATCCGTTTTCACCCGGCGCGCGCGCGCATAGTCATCGCCATACCACTCGGCATATATACTCGCACACATGTCTATATACACATATAACGCATATATACTGCACCCACGCTGGGCGGGCGCGCGGCCGGCCGAGAGGAAAATCTCTCACGACCTCTGCCCCCCCCCCTACTTTTCTCTCCACCTCTCCGCGCGGGGATAAAAAACCCACAGTAGCGCGCGCGCGTCTCTTATATACACGCGCCGATATATATTATTCTCTTATATATACATATATATTGTGCATGCGCACGTATGAGTGCGCGTGTAAGTAATATGCCGCCGCCTGGAAGTGCATCGCGGATTCGTCGTCGTCGCGGGCAGCAGTGCGACGGAATCTGCCACTGGTGCATCGCCCTTACCACCTCTACACGACGGTCGTAGGAGCAAACGCAAGAAAGAGAGAGGACACCGTGTATGTATATATATACAATACATATATATATATATATATAACAAAATCCATATATATACATGTCTTGCACACAGGTTCGCGTGTACTTGTTATATATACTGTGACTTCGCTGGCGTTTTTCGGGTGTACCGTATATAGATACTTTATATACGTTATATACGTATGCACACATACAACACACATATATAGAGAAGAGAGAGGAGACTGGAGAGCCGAGTCGTGGAGGCAATGTAAAGTGTAAGGCATACACCGTGGACTCGGTGGATATGGCTGTGGGATTGTTTATCGCTAGGAGCAAGGGAGAGAAATATCATCGCCGGATTGTGCAACGACAGCCGCTGCTGCCGCTCGGCGACGAGCTGCACTCCGTCGCGAGCATCGTCCTCTCGCGTTTTTTGGTTAAACGCGTAGCTGCGGCTGCTGCGGGATTCGGCTAGTATATATATATATAGTCTCTCTATATAACTAGGCTGTATATGTTGGATTGTACTCTGAACATACACGTACGTATAATATATATGTATATACAGGTATATATAGCTATACATTACACTACTTACAGCAGCAGCAGCAGTAGTAGCACTCTGTGGTGCTGCGCGCGGCTCTGCTGCGGCGACCATTTGCCTCGCGCTACTGTAATTGCCCTCGATGTAATCCGTTGTAAGGTCAGGCTTTGAAAGACGTCGCGGGGTCGCGGCCGGGATACGGTCATGGGGACGTGCTCGTGGTCTTGGTGATGAAAGGTTTTGGAGTAGATCAAGTTGGTGGGATAAGTGCTGAGTTGGGATGGTAGTTTGGTGTATGCTAAATTGTTGATAGAGTGAAGTGCTTAGTGAGAACAGGAAACAGTGGGGTCGAGTATAGGACATTTGAAGTTTTGTGCTCTGATTTTTGTACGTACTAGGGTAGCATATTTGTGTTATTCGTAAGCTTTATGTCAGCAAAGCTGAAATTTAGCTAAAATTTTTCTTTACTGATTAAATAGTAATGTTGAGTTTCTTTACAATAATGAAAAACTATAAAAACTAACAGTTATGTTTATGGCTTCATTTAAAATCACTTCTTGAACATTAATCTAGCGTAAGAGTGAATATACAGTTTTTACAATCATTCTTATATAAAATACAAGTTTAGCGTTTACAAACTAATGATAGTAAAGACCTTCAGCCTTGAAAACATTCTTTAATCTAACTGTATTTTGCATTAGTCTTGTATTTATTATTGTATTGGAGATATAAACAGGTTATCATATCCTTTATCTACTTAACTACTTAATTTGGAGATATTGATTTCTGCTAAGTAATTGAGATATGATTGATCTATTGTTGAAGTCTTAAGAAACTTTTACATCTTAAATCTTGAAAAAGTATTATATTCTGTAATTATTGATTAACTGAATAAGAGCTCATACATTTTTAACAATAAATCAATAGTTGGTTTGCTCCAAGATATAATGCAACTAAAATTAATTTTTTTTATTAATAACATTTAATAATTATGTAAACAATAAAAAGATAATCTTTTCAATATTTAACATATTTAAAATCATTACATTATTTTATTATTAAATATTCTTTTGAGAAACCGTAAATTAAATACTAAGATTTAAAAATATATATGTTTACGATATATTTAATTCTGTCTAACAACCTTATCTATTTATTTTAGGTTGCCTAAACTTTAAATGAACTGTGGTCATGAATATCTTTGCTGTTATACAAAAATCAATATTTAGGAAGTTACCAAGTTTTGCTGATTCACAATCTGTTTTCAACAAAAAAGGTATATCTTGTTAACATAAATAGTTTAATTTTATGAAATTTATTTTTTATTTGCATGAGCAAGTGCTAATTAATATAAATACAAACAAGTACTTGTTTTAGTCTTTAAATTAAAATATATGAATATTAACAAGTGAATTACTTAAATAGGTATAGCCAAAGCTGAACCATGATTCAACGATTCATACAATATTTACAAGATGGAGACAGTAGATTAAGTGGACATTTTTATTCTATAAAATGGTGCATTTTGTTCAGTTGATATCTTAAGCACTCTGAGATATCTGTTATTATCTATTCAGTACTAATTGTTAAGCCATTGTAATTGGCTTATTATTTTTAATTGGAGGAAAATTCCTCCTGTTTTCAATTATTGTATTAACTGACCCAAGACAACAAAACAACACCGTTCATGCAGTTGAAGCGACACAACACGGAGAGGTGGATTCTCACTTGAGAAGGAAAAAAGTTGTCACTAAGTTAATTCCGATGAACAATGAACCATTCCGGAAGCGGTAAACGTCAGGCGAAGGTTCTGGAAGAAAACTATTGGGATTGTAGCGTTTGTACCTATCGCAACACAGCTGAAGCATTCAAGTGCCTAATGTGTGACGTACGCAAAGGTACCTCCACGCGGAAACCGCGTATCAACCCGCAGCTGGTGGCCCAGCAGGTATATAAATATTACAACTTGTTTAAAAATTATTCATTTATGGGTATATTATAAAATGAAAACAAAAGTATATTTTCTGATTGAATTGCAATTAATCCGTAAAGTATAACTTCTAGGCTTTACATATAATTTAGTTTTCATCATAATGTCACCTTAATAAGAGTTTTAGCAATAGAGCATTTAAATTAGTAAATCAATAACTGTCACATTTTATTGTATCTTATTTAATATCATTGGAGTAATTAATGCATTCAGTATATTAGAGAATTATCTCTACACAAAATATCAAAGAAATCACTTTAAGTATACCAAAAAATGAGACAAAAAAAATCAAAAGAGCGTCTGAGCGGAAAAAAGGTCAGGTCGGTCATTGAAAGTCAGCGTAATGGTCGACAGGTCGCTCAGCAGCAGTATGTGCCCCTGCTGAAGCCCGGCAAGAAGGAGGGCGGCAGTGGCTCGTCAACCGCGAGCACTGGGAGTGGCAGTAAGGACCGAAACAAGCCTCGACGCAAGTCGCGCCATCCGCCCCGACTGAAGAACATCGACCGTAGCACCGCCCAGAGCAATGAGGTCACGGTCAATAATGTCACGGTCGTCATCACCGAGTACAAGCCCAAGGTAAAGAAGGCGAGCAGTGATCAGTCCGGAATATCGAGCAGCGCCTCCTCGGAGAACGGCAGCCAGCACGACTCAAATCAGGATTCGAGGAGTCTGGACATCGGCACCGATGCTTGAGAAGGCGAAGACGATGTCACAATTGCCGCCGGAAGTGTGTACAGTGCCTCGACGTTGTGCGACGACGCCGGTGCGAGAGCTCTCTTTCGTCAGGACGTTCGTTGAAGCGCACGATGTGCAAGAGATGGACGGATGTGTATCCGTGTGCTGTAGTGCGTGCCTCGAAAGTTCTTATTTCAAAGGAGCTGAGACGACGTGTAGTGAAATTATGTGGAGAGATTGAAGTTTCTTTTCTTGTGAATGGACGTGTATGTCTTCCTTAGGGTAGCAGTATCTCACAAATGTTCCCTGAAATACTGCAGTAACATGCACAATGACGTTTTCAAAGCACACTTATCAAATGCTAGAAATCAATATGTAATTAAAAGTAAAACAAGAGTTTGAACATCACGTTTAGTAATTCACCCTTTGAAATGTTCATTATTGTAAAAATTAAAAATTTAAATAGTGATTATTATAGATTTTAATTTGTATACAAATTATATAAGTTTAAATTTTATTTAGTTTCTATTTCTATTTATGCTTTGTACTTTTAAATAATTTATGTATATTTCATGAAAATATTTAATATCACTATTTGAAAATTATATATTTATTATTTATTTTGTCAATAATGTGCTGTAAGTTGCATGCAGTAATGTTAATTAAATTTCAGGAATATTCAATGAGAAATTTGAATTTCAAAGTAAAGTTATTTTCAACCAAAATTTTTATGGAAAATTAATGAAGATTATTATAATATATCTTCCCCTTAAAATAGATAATCTTAGTACTATGATGATTGATGTATTCACTTTGGAAAGTCATTTATAACTGTTTTATAAGATACAATACAATTCTTTTTAAACATGCATGTAAATTGTATACATAACACAATTTTTTCATAATTTGATCATCTTAGAACCTTAGAAATCTAGTATAAGAATTTTCAAGGCATACTTAAGCACACTATAATGTAAAAAAAAAACGAAATCTCGGTATAGACTAATGTTGGACTCAAATTAGTCCAGTGAGTAGACTTGATTTTGCATTTGCAACTGTGTGCCGAGCCATCATTTGATGGAAAAACTGTCCTTTTCATGTATGGAAGTATTTTAAACTAATATATTATGTAATGTAATGTCACCTATTGTCCATTTATCATGGGGTCGTTATAGACAATGTCAATTGTTTTGTCTATATGTTACAGACTCCAGAGGAAAAATATAATAAAAAAAAGTATAGACGTTTTATGCTATTAATGGCTACGAACTTGTACAATGTGCAGTTATATAAAAAGAAAATGAAACTAATCAAATGGTTCAAGTGCCTTCATTATTGTTTGCAAAAGCCTGGAAGAGTCATGTAGTAACCAGTTTTATACTTAGGCACTTCCTTTTTCATACCACTATTCATAAACTTCTCTTTTGGATGAATTTTGTTTAGATTTTTAAAAATAACTTATTTATTTGAGCTGGAACTATAATCTCACTTGTAAATCTGGGATTTCTAATAACAATTAAAACAAAAAACAAGTATTCTGTAAGAATGTGTATTTAAAAAAATATAAAAAAAAAACAAAAGATGAAAAAATACATTTCATAATAAGATACAAATTGTTTCACATTTATATAACAAAAAATGATTATATCTTCAAAATATCATTTTTAATTTCAACTTTAAACTGTACTCTGTTATATAACTACAAACTGAAATAGTAATATAAACTAATTATGACATTTTTCAGGTAATAGTTGTTACTCAAATTTTATACCCACATTTTTATGTCAAAATAAATTTTATAATATAATAAAATATTGATAATTCCAGCTCTTACAAATATCATAAATAGTATTTAATACAACTAGAAGATGATTGTAATAAAACTCTAATTCTTTAAAAAGTAAATTGATACCACATTTCTAAATACAGTTCTCTTAACAGTTTATATAAGAAAGTGTTTAGCATAAGCCCCAAAGATTGATACAATTTTATACATCGAAGATGATTGACTTGATAATTTTGACTTTACTAATAGATTCGATAACACCTGTTTACACAATTTGACAACAATTTTCATAAAATAGATTAAAACAAGAAATATGTAGATTTTTCATTTTCATAGAGACCATTATTAGCATAATTTGTCTGTAAAGTTCGTCGCCACTTAATTCACATGACCACTGCCAGAGTGCAAGTAATAAACATTATCCATTGGGGATACTCGTACCAAACTAAAATATTTTTTGCTTCATCCATACAAGACATGGGTACCTTTGTATTCTTTTAAAGTGAATACTTTTTATTTATTTTCAATAATTTTTAATTGTGATAATAAAAAGTACTCAATAGTCTAATTCAAATTCTGTATAGAATTATAGTGTTATCAAATATTATAATCACAATATGCAGTAGTAACTTTATTTGATAATTATATATTCTACAAGTATTTTAGAGATATTTATAATTATAAAAAAATAAAATTCTTAATATATTTCTTTGGTTCATAATATATTTATAATTTGATTTATTATTGCAATTATGTTAAAAGAATAGGTAAAAAGTTTTTATTTTAAACTAAGAAATAGAGACCATGTCTTACTGAAAGGAATTAGATTAGGTTTTATTTATTAAAACTTCTTTCTGGCAGGATGTCGCAGTAGTGCAAAAGGCAGCTAGGTAAAAGGGAAATATTAGTTTCAATAAGTGAGCATGTAAAAGATGTGCAAACTTGTATGAGTGATATATATAAACAAAACAAAAAAAAAAATAAAGAACTGACATTTGCGTGTAACGAGATGCAGTGAGTGAATAAGACTTTATGAAGTGTAAATCGTCGTTTTTACGACTTGTCGATTGATCGTATTTACTGTGAAGATGATTTATATTTTTGATAATTGACATTGGAGAAGCCTCGCACAAACAATCTGATTTTACTTTTGATGAAAATTTTGCTTTGTAAGTTAATTATCATCACTATGTTTATTTAGTAAGTATTTGATTATTAATCTTCTATACAGTAATATTTAATTATATATACATTAGATCAGTCGACAAGGGTAGATTATATGGATTCAGGAAAAAGAACAAAAATAAATGAAAAGAAATGTTTTAAGGTAGTGAAATGTAAATGACGATTTTGAAGAAGTTAATGAAAATTATTGGCGAAGCAAAGTTATGCACTGCCCTCTAGTTTTATTTTAGGTATTTGTATGACTTAAAGTATATGTTTACTTTAAAAGTAAAGTGTTCAATGCGTTAAAATTTATTTCTTATTAAACTTATTTTACAAATCTTAAGTGGTATTTCAAATTGGATATTTATTTTTAAAAAAATGTAATTTTACTTTATTATATGAAGATGTAACTTTGGATAGTATGGTATATTAGAAAAATATTTGTGTCATGTATTAGAGCTCTTTAAAAAGAGTATATTCTTTGCTTCTTTTTTTCATTCAATGAGCTCTTTCTTTAATGCCAATGTAAATAAATGATGTTACTATGTGTTCATAGGTAATGTTGCAGAGCATCTTTGCTTTTTGAACTGAGAAAATATAAAATTCTTCCAGTATATTTTGGTGTTTTTATTTATTCTTACATTATATATAAGTTCTTTTGATAAAATTACTATTTCAAAATTCTTTTTGTTATAAAATGAAACGAGAAATTAACAATTTTTTTTTTTAAAAAAGTATAAATACTTTTTATTTATAACAAACTATATTTACACGAAAATATAACATAATTTTATTTTAAATTACGATGTCTCGGTTTTTTTTTCTTTTTTATAACGTTGTTAGCTTTGTTCGAGTCTAAAGCTATTGATCCTAAATTTTCTGCAACATCCATCATTTCCTGTTGCATGCCATTTCCTTGTTTTGAACTTACATTATTCACAAACGTAGGTTCCGTTATCTTACAATCTTTAAACCAATCTGTAACTGAATTCAAATATACTATTTAATATTGATAATATTATTATTTTATTTACTATAAAAGAAATAGTATATTGTGCGTTAAATGCGTCAAGTGGGCTTGTTTAGATAGAGTGTGGAGTTTACAATAAGAATATAAAACGCGTGCCTTTGCAGACCAGATACGAGTATTGTAACCACACAAGGTCAAAAGGCTCACTGCGCCTTTGGTAACACAAGAACTCTTTTTTTTCTTTTTTTTTTTTTATATATTAAGTGGGGCTAATGTGATTATCTCTGATACAACGACTGCTTGCATATTAGCTAAAAATTTACTACAAAAAAAACATAGATTGTTTAGGTATTTGCATATTAACCAAATTTATTATGAAAATCGATATTTTTTATATAAATTAAAAAGTATACGCAAAAGTTTCAGAGGCGGGGAAAAAACTAAAAAAACACTCGCTCATGGTCTTTTTTCCCGTCAGTCAGAAAACGATCGCTTTAGGCTTGATTAATAGGACGTAAAAACTCAAAAATTGTGCTTGTGTTAAAAAAATATTTTTGCGCCCACTGGGAAGTCATAGTATATTGTGCAGCAAAGAGAAAAAATTGAATATTTCTAGCGAGGTCGGTGAATTGAGCACCAGTGGAAGCCGAGGACGATGAAGGCACCCGCGACGATTTAACGAGTGCATGATGGCCCTTTTTCGTGTCGGAAAACGAATGAGAATTTGAGTTTTTCGAGTAGTTTACGACACCAGTAAATATATAAAAACCTGATTTTTCTCACACTTTTGCTGGAGAAAAAGCATTTATGCCCGAAAAACTCAACTTTCTATCCTTTTTTTTTCCTAAGAAAAAGGGCCTTTTCATACACGCGTTAAAAGAAAACCGGCAAAAATCATGCATGTGTTACAAAAATAATTTTTTACATACCTTCAGCTACAGTTGATAGATTAAAAACATTCAAATTATTAGCTTTATTATCTCCTCCTATAGCAAATGTAAAAGGTGCATCACTACAAGCTTCAAGACAAATAATTTGACCAAGATTTGTCTGTTTTTCATGCACTAATTTTGGTTCTAAATGATTCTTAACATCCCAGACTTTGACAGTTCCATCTTTATTTGAACTAACTAATAATCCTGGACAGTGTGCACTCATTGATAATCCTTTAAATGATTCATTATGTTAGTTATATGTGGAATTTCATAATCATTTGTTTTGTTTCATTTATAATAAAAAAAAAATTATTTATTTTATCATAAATCTTCATACCTGCAATTTCCTCTTGTTGTATATTTTTTTGCCATAATGCCTTATCATGTCTAATGTCAATACATTCTATGTATCCATTGTCTGTGCTTATCTATAATGAAAACATTTTTTTTAATGAGAAGTAAATTTTAAGTAATTTTTTATTAATACTTACAAAACATAAATTTGGGTCTAAATAATTCCAAACAACTTTTTCAACTTCTCCAGAAGCTTGCCAAACCTTAGCATCTTCAGTTTTACAGTCAAATAAACGAACTTTTCTAAAAAAAATCCATTAAATATTAATAATAGTTTTTCTTTTTAAGTTCACTGATTTTAGAACATAATAAAAAGTTAAATTAAATATAGAAATCGATTTTTATCAATTTTTTTGTCCAATAAGATATATTAAACTTTTATATATTATAGTAATATAATGGAATTTACTTGTCCATGCTTCCTGTAAGTAACATATGAGCTTCCGTCGCATGCCATTTAATTGATTGAACTATTCCTTCAAATGATGATAATTTTGTGCTTGGACTTCCGGTTTCTAAATCCCATAATATTGTTGAACGGTCAGCAGAACCACTTGCCAGAACATGACTGTTACCAATAGAAAGTTATTTCATTATAAATCAAATTACTACTTATTATAAAAACAAATTTAACAATTAATATTACTTGTGAGTTTTATTCCATGCTATATCTAAAACTGCATCTTTGTGTCCTACTCGTTTAATTTTTTTCTTTTTATTAGGTTTTTTACCTAATTTAAATACTGGACCAACACTTCCAACTACATCTAAATCCCAAACTTCAATAATTGGTGTATCATTACCAATTGCACATAAATTACCTGAATAAATTTTTATATTCCATTAAAAATTTTAAAATAAATTTATAATACTATTTAAATATAATGAATGATGTACTTTATATTGAAAAATAATAATGAAACTAAAATTGTTTACCTGGTTTTTCTTCTGAAGGATCAAAATTGAGCCATTCAAAACATAATGGAATATATGATAAATAATCGTGATGATGGCAGTAAAATGAACCTTCTCTTTCGTTATACACTGCAATTTCAAAAAAGTAATTAATTTAATTTATTCTTATTATTAAAATTTATTTATTATTAAAATTTGTAAATATTTGTTCTTACCATGTACTTCCAGGATACAAGCTTCATCCACAATATGTCCAACCAAAAGAAGATTGTCATCTGTTTTAATAATATCATCTTCTTTTTCAGAATCTTCATCTTCGCTATCCCCTACAGTTATCAGAGGATCTTTACCATCATTAATTACTGCTATATCATCAATTTTGGCATAAATATTGTCAGCTATAATTAAAAAAAAATGAATGTCAATTATTAAAATAATAAAATTTTTCTTAATTAGATATACTTAAATCTATGAAATAAGCATAAAAAATATTTTATAATTTTAGCTAATTATTAAATCATCAAGTTTACATTATATATAAATTTACTTATGAAATAACAAAAAATTGAGTACAAAAACAAATTATATTCATCAAAATCCCACATAAATGAAATAAATGAAAAAATCTGAATAACTTACGTTCCTCATCATATTTATCAAAATCAAACTCATCTGCAGCACTTACTGATCCATCATTCTTAGATTCATTATTAATATCAAGATCTTTTTTTGGATCTTTACAATTTGTAGATTGATCATCCTTCATATCATCTTCATCTTCATCACTATCTTCATCGTTTACTTGTCTGAAATGTTATAAAACTTATTATTAAAAAGAATAACATAAATTTTTATAAAATAAGAAAATAGATTTTAACTTACTGCAACTCTGAATGCGTATCTTGAATGATACTTTGTAATTCTTGAGCAGTTAACTCAATCTGTAATTCATTAAATTTTCGAATTTTTATAATTATTCACATCAAAGTGAAGGAAATCAATAAATAATTTAAAATGTTTCTAAAAATCTAACCTTATCGGGTGTCGATGCCGCAACACCTCTTTTCACCCACGTTAAACATGAAATGTAATTTCTTTGATCGGGTTCACGTGGCTCATCATCCATCTTTGTATTTTTGTAATTAATATATACTTTAAATGTAAATATTACATTAATTTTAAATATTATAAAAGAGCTGTGAGCACAGTTTGCTTGTATTTAGGTACTTCCACGTGCGTCGACAATGCTATCAAAGACAGCTGGTCTTTTCCACTTATAAGTTTTTGACATTTTAATGACTGTCAACAATGTCAACATATTGGTTCTACAACCGTCATTTACTGCGATGAATATTCGCAAGACGCGTATCACTATTAGTCGCAGAGATCAATGAAAGTGTGTTTGTTTGTGCGTTTTTACCGTCATGTACGTAGAAATTACTTAGATTACGTATGACACGTTTATTGGCTGATTACTAAATCCCGTATTCCCGTGTAATTGCAATTGCATTCTATCAGCTGTGTCATTTGATGGGTGCAGTTTGCAGTAGACACAAATTTTGGATTAACTTTTAGAACTATTTATAAAATAAAAACAGTATAAGCTAGCACACCTTTTGTTAGTGAAAAATTAAAAACTATTTTTGATACAAGTAAGTAATAGTTTTAAATTCTTTTTAATCAATTCTTAGAAAAATCGTAAGAAATAAGTGTTTCTAGTATTAAATAACATTAATTTATGTATGAAATGAAAATGTATTTTTTTTCTTGAAATCAGCTTCCATTTAATATGCTTAGCTTTATGAAAATTTGGTTTGCAAGCATATTTACCGTAAAAAAAAAACAAATCTCAAAAGATTACTTTTTTGAGGTTAAGTTGTAATCTAACAGTACTTAAGTTTTTTAAATGAAAGTCAATACACTACTTATCGATTTTGTATTTAAATAAAATTATTAGCAAAGTCAACTCTACAGCTAATAAAAATAATTAATTTTCATAATATACTAATTATTATACATCTAGAATTAAAATAAACAAATTTTCATCGTTTTCTTATTTACAGGATGAATAGCTCAGTGGATCCCCGTCGTCCTGATAAAGAAATTCGTTACAGACCATCAGCTGTTAGTAATCAATCTCAACCAGGTGATGACTTAACACCAGATTATATGAACATTTTGGGTATGATCTTCAGTATGTGTGGTTTGATGATGCGATTAAAGTGGTGTGCTTGGGTGGCACTTTACTGCTCTTGTATTAGTTTTGCAAACTCTAGAGTGAGTGATGATACAAAACAGATTCTTAGCAGTTTTATGTTATCGATATCTGCTGTAGTAATGTCATATCTGCAAAACCCACAACCAATGACTCCACCTTGGGCAACAGCCATGCAATGAAGTGTCAGTGAAAATATAAGTTGGTTTAAAATGTACATAAAAAATTATATATATATACATAAATAACTCTATACAAAAAGAATGAATGTTATCATTTTATAAGGAAATATAATGAATAACGACTGAAATATGAAAGATCACACAAAAAAAAAGATCAGAAATAAAAAAATTCTATAAAATTAATTTACTACATGTAGTTTTTATTTTATACATTTCTAATTTCATTCATTTTTTCAAAATGTATGCTTTGTTTAATAAATGATAAATTTATTCATTTGTTCTATTTCAACAAAATAGTTGTAAATCAATCTTTAAAAAAATATAAATGATTTTTGAAAGTACTCAAAAATATAATTTACATTTATTTAATAGAAAATTTAAAAAAACCTTAAAAAATTAAAGCACTTACATTTTACATATAGTTAAAAGTATTTACAAAATTGAATTTTATTTTAAGTCTGAATTGTATAATAAATACTTCAGTTACACTGAAGATGAAAAATAAGTTTTGAAATTGACATATAAGTTTATCTCCATTTTTGTTTTTTTATTTGTAAAAAATTTTTATTGGGTATTTAGTTACAATTTATTTATATACCATGTACAAGTTATGTATATCTTTTAGGAGTTGGACTGAAATTAAAAATCATATATATATGATCAAAAATTTCTATTTTATTTATTTCTTTTCATATTATAACAAATGTCTTTATAATCTAATGTATTAACATTTTTTCGAAAATCCCTATTTACCTTCACACTAACTAAAATATAATAACCCAAATAGTATAACGAATCACGGCTTCTCTAACTAATATCATAATGCACAAAGCCAACACCTTCATTTCGTAGTTAATGTATGTACATTATGAATACTTAAATAATTACGAATTAATGTTTACAATATTTTGTAGTATCAGGTTGAAATATTTATATTTATTCTCTTTAAGTAGAAATTTTCTAGTCGAAAATTCGTTTCCTCTTCATGCGCACCGTAATCACAATTATATATAAATGATATTATAAAATAGGTCTACGCATTGTAAGTTTTTTTTTTATCCATGATCAGTCTTGTGATGAAAGTTATTCATCTGCATATTGAAAATATTAATGGCAACGAGGTATTTTCAACTAAGGCAAGATATGTAGAGTTGTATTCTTAGCTATTATGTTATAATTTTTTTTTATAAAAATAGAATAGTTCAATAACACGCAAATTTCAATATTTAGTTTTTTTTAAATTCATGGATTCTTGTTCAAATGTAAAGCTATATCTATATATGTGTTTTTCTCATGGCAAGTGTTTATCACGAAGAAAACTGTTTCTTAAAGAAATATCCATATAACGAAGTATTTATATATAATAAACGTATGCAGTGGGTATGTATATAATATGCATATAAGAGTATAAATGTATTCAACAATAATAATTGGTTTATTAGACACTAAAATTGGAAGAAAAATCCGCCCTTACATATACATTTATAAATTGTATAATGCTCTAAAAACAATCTTATCTTTTGATTGTCGCATTTTCATTTTAGTTGCTTAATTAACGAATGAAAAAAATGAAACTGTAAATATCGGAAGATGAATAGATACAGCGTTATCGATGGTTCAACTGAGACTTATCCGCTAAGCACCATTTTTCAGCTCATGTATAGTCAGAAACAATAATAAATCAAAACAGTAATGTTTTCACAAGTACCTAGATAAAACTGAACAGCGTAATAGACGATAAGTTCGAACAATAATTCCCTAAATATATTAAATAACAACGCGCGAGTAACACATTTTCTTTTAACGTCAATAACCGCTAATTTCTAAATTTTTAGCGAGTGTAAACGGAAACATATTACCACTAAAATAAGGTTTTTGTAAACTGTTGAATCTTCGACAAATTCGTTAATTCGTTCAATCAATGCATTTGCAAAAATTAACTATTATTGAAGAAAAATTGTTGTTAGATTTCTAATTTGTAATTCTATTAAAATTTCTAAAAGGAAAGTCAGCACATAGAATTACCTATAAGAAAATTAATATTTTCTAAATTGGTTGCGTAGCAAACTGCAACTGATGAAAATAATCTCATTTGTCAAAGATTCAATATTCTCGTAAAATTAACTAAAATATGGCAAATATAAAAATCAACTATCTACGAAAAATGTCCATGCCTGCCCATATGAAATATTGATAAGGATCCTTGTAAAACTATTGTAATCTTAACGAACTCATATAAAAAACGTCGCATTGAAACAAAAAATTTACTTATACATAATTAAAAAAAATAAGCGATCTTTTTCCATTTTTACAACAAAATGACAGATCATGTCTTGACTTTTCTACTTATTTTTATTGAATTCCACACTCATTTTTTTTTACTTTCCTCGCATTCTCTCGGCTCAATTGTTTTTTTAACTTCCATATTTCAACGAACAATCGCGTTCACTTTGTACTCCGTGGCATTATGAATTATCGGAACATTGTTTTAATTAACTATAACACTTGTAACATTTCCACAATAAATTTCACATCCTTAATATAAAAAAATATCCCGAAAGTTCAGACTGCTTAAACAAAGTACATCTATACCAAAGTCTATACTAAATTAATGCATTTTCATGGGCATCCTTCTTTCACAACGCTTATACAATTCACCCTCATCTTATTTACAACAGCAAAACTCATCATCGTCGATTGTTCCTCTATAAGCTACTTGAGAAGAAGAAGTACTCCAAAATTCCTTTCGTATAAAATCCCGATTCTTCTTAAAGTATATACTTTCAGTTTCTATTTCCAAAATAAATATTCAACCAATTCGTATAACCCCGATAATCAGTGTACTCTCTCTCTCTCCCATCTCTCTCACGCACGCATTCTTATATACACACATTCGTTCTATTCACACTCACAACCGTATATATATATCTATATAAAAAAAGACCGACCAAAGTTTTTCTATATCTCATTGTCTATTTTTTCTTCGGATTACGTGAAGAGATCGGTCTTGGATGTGATTTTCTTGATGGCAGGTAGAAGTCGTATAGCAGGGTATGGCGCTGGATAACCGAGTGGTATTCTCGGATCAGCACTGTTACGCCTTTCGATATCCGCTGCCTCAGCGGCACGCTGTTCCTCTTGTACAATGATGATGGTGCGTGCAAGCGACCAGCAGATACAGCCAACACCACCGATAATTAGGGCTATGCATAAAACGAGCTGGCCTACTGGTGCGATCTTCACTCCGAGCTTGAGTAATAGCATCAGGTCGTCTGGTAACGCGGGGATTACCTATGGATAGAGAGTGTAATAATTTAGTTTAGTGCAATTTTGAAGGAAGATGCGTACGTGTTGATTAATCTTGTATCGAGTATATACGTATTTGAAAAATGAAAAAAGAAACGATTTAGTTTTGATGACGTAAATATAAATATTTCGGGCACGAATAAAACATGTTGACATATATGCGTGAGATATAAATCAACATCGCGCGTGAATTTATAATTCTGCGGTATATATCATGGTTGTAATCCGATACATCTGGATCAGAAGGTGATATTGAAAAAGGCTTAGATCGGCCCGAATATTTGATATACGTGCATTGCCAAAGGGGCTAAGTTGTTTAGAATATTTCGTATATAACCGGGCCGAGGTCGAATGTAAATTCGGTACTTTTTCTTTGCGTGACTTTAATCCGAGACATGACTTTCAATTATATACGTTTGTTCGCACTATCATAAATACATTATATAAATCAAACAGACCATAAGATCTCTTTAAAATTTTGCATCGACAATTTATATATATATATTTCACGCGATATATTTATATTCAAATATTTTCCAATAGAAAAATTAGATAACCGCGTTTCTTCGTGACTGAATTATTCACACTTCTTAATCGCCATTAGAACCGACAGCTGTCCTTTCGCACTAACCGTATCATTAAACGAATCCAAAAACGACGCACTGCGATTTCACAAACCGCAAATACTTATACTCGGTAAGGTTGCGCAAAAGTATATGATGAAAATCAGTAACGCATGCATCGTTTATATATATATGTAAACACACTTTAGATATATATATGTAATATACTCACGAGATCGGTCCAGAACAGCGGCACGGTGAGGCCATTGAACGCCTTGATCTTGTCGTTGTAGTAAGTCTCGCGCATGACGAGATTCGTTTGCAACCTCGAGTGCACGTACATCGGGATGCCGATGGTCTGTACGAAGAAACGCAAGGTTTATTATAATGCGCGCAGGGGCATGAAATTTTTATTTATACATGTATAATAATCCAAAGCGTGCGCGCACGTGTAGTTTTTTAATCGAGGAGATTTTTAATTGCTTCGTTATATATATATATATATATATATATATATGTATATACACATCGTGCTAAAATAAAACGGCAATAAAAATTCTTTACACTTACCGGTTGCAGGATGATAATGGTGCCGTGTTTCTCCGCGTCGGGGTTCATGCCATCGATGCCATCTGCTAACGATGGATCGGCGTTGAGGAAGTGAGGCAGTGATGCGGCGGCTGGAATGTCTGAAAGAATTTCAAAGTGTGATTATTGATTAATTTTCTTTCGTTATGTTATTACTTATTAAAAATTTTAATTTATAAACAAATAAGTTATGGTATAATTCCTAAAATTACGTTACAAAAATGTTTTGGACGATAAAAGTATATAGCATTTTTAAACCTGCATTATATCAAAATCGTAAAAATTATACAGAAAAATGTAGTCTTAAGCTTCGCTATACCACCACGTACATATATGCTTATTTCGACGGTAGCATTAAACCCGTTCATATGCTAATGCTTCGGATGAAGAAGAGTGAAAAAAGCACGCGCGCATGCAGGGGAGAAGAATTCTTGTTTCAGCCGTAAAGTCAGAGGCGTGGACTTACGTACCGGGACATAAAAGATTCTGTTCGGTTAGTTACAGTCGTTTCTGCACGTACGCAGTTTTGAAAAATCGCATATATAAGGTAATATACGTATAACGTATAAATATAACTATAGCATGGATAGTTGCAATAGTCAGGTGTAAAAATAGCGTAATGTAATTGTGAAAAAACGATCATGATGATTTCGTAATGATAACATAGATAATAACGTTAGCACTTTATGTAGAATAATATAATCCTCGGCGTGTAATAAAAAAAAGGAGGGAAAGACCGAAGGAGCTTGGAATGTGGCGCAACGTCTGTAAAGGTATCCAGTTCAAAAGGAGAATATATGGAGATGCGCGGTCGAGGAAAATTCTCACGCGTCTTTAACGACTGTCTTAATTGCTACTCTCTCTCTCTCTCTCTCTCTCTCTTGTTTCTGCTAAATTATAGTTATTTAAGATAAAACTCGGATGTTATTTTTATCAGAATCGCTTCTTTCGTTCATTAAGATTTTATTTATAAGATATAGATATATAACTTGACTGTGTGGTATAATACGAATGTTTTTATAGTCGGTGAAGCGAGTGACAGCGAAGTAGTAAAAGCGTGCGAGTCAAGTGACATGTACTGTCACGCTCTAGATGCTAAAACTATACGCTAGGTTCAAGTTCTAACGTTTCAACACTGTACTATTGTCATCGGAAGTTCTCGCTCTGTTTTTCATTAATATAAAGGTGTCGTATATATATAGTTAAATTTACGCTATATAAAATTTCAATCATCAACAAAAATTATAATTCACGCACCAGCACCATAAAACTATACACATTTATATAAATACTCACTGTAATAACAAGGCGTGAGATCGAGAAGACCGCGTTTCATGCATTTGCTCTTGTCGATGCAGTAGCAGTCGTTGTCTGGATTTTGCTCAGGTGGATCGGCAAAGTTGTCTAGCAAGCTATATTGGTAACCGGGTAATCCGGCACGTTCCACCTTCTTCTGGAATGCGATGGGTACGGGACGACAGAAGGCTTTGCGGAACACACGGAACACTGCGTTCGTGTCCATGTTGGGTGGGAAAACTGTGCCCTCGGTTGCTCCCTGGATGCGATTGCATTTCGTGTTTCTGAAGAAAGAATGTTTGTGTGATTTATTAATTAGATTTTTTTTTTAAATCGTGATATCTTATTGTTATCAATATGTATAGAAAAAAACTTACTCAGGCCGTGGTTCGTTACCTTCTGGGGTCTTGTAGCCCCATTGCGAAAGTCCCGGATTGTTGTTTATCGTTTCGATACTTAAGTACCTACCCACCTCTTCAATCATCTCAGGGCTTTCATTTATGTTCATGTTGATAAGATTATCGCCCTCGTCGTACATCTAAAATGAAAAAATAAGAATTGTCCAATTTTTTATTTTTTTAATGATTTGTATATATTATTTTTTATCGTCTCTGCCATTTAATCGTCAGATTTTAATACGCGAAATTATACGAAATGTATCTGGTGACCTTTAGTAAGACCCTTTTTATATACGAACACTATTTTTCATCCGTAATTATTTATTTATTATTATTGTATGCTTATACTGATTTCTTAGTTAAAATAATTATTTTCCCAATCTTTCAATAACTCTACCTCATAACAATAATTTTGTTTAATATTATTTGTACGCTTATGTCAATGTATTATCCGACATATAACGCGAACTTTCCGACAGATCGATTCATTTAGCGCAAAAAAAGGAGAAAGATAAAGCACATAAACACGTCCCTTATCGTCAATGTTTCGTACGTTTTCGACAAAAACGGAAGAATCCGATCGATTCGACAATAATATATCACCAGTATATTAACGAGATTTACACCGTGATGTGAACAATACCACATTATGCAACTCATATTAATAAACACGTCTCTTTATAATGACTGTAACTCGATGTTAGTGATTTATCGTTGTCCGACGGTGCGTTAGAACGTTTAGTATATCATTTGCGAAATAATAATTTTTTGCTCATTTTTTTGTACCCCATGGTCACGCTCTGTCACTGCAGTAATACTTATATAGGTATAAAAATAATCTCGTGCTTAGTTTGGAATTCTGATTCTAAATATAATTCGAGTATATCGTAATGCGAGAAATATTTTAATAATTCTTATAATTCGATAAATAACCTTATGTGTAAAAATATCTCAATCTTTACTTTTATGTCTAGAGGGATTTTTATGAGATTTATTGTCAATAACAAAACAAAATGTTACATTCTCACATAATCATGTTATTAAAGTCCAGACATAAAATATCATTCTTCTTTTTTATAACACAATTCTGACAAGTGCATTTTGTTTTCATCAGAAATCCTTCATTAACGCGTGAACCTGGAAATACCGGCGTCTTATCTCCTCTCGCCATGCGTGTCTACCTCACACAATTTTTGCAACACGTTTTTTCCTCGCATACTCAGTTTTTTCTTCTCCTCTCCTCGATTTTTCTTATCGGTCAAAGCCGATAGTGAAAGGACTGCGACCGCGTGTATAATATATATATATATACAGCAGTGCTCTGCCTGCATTGAAAAACCAGCGTCGCGACGAATTCTCAGTTCGGCGACCTGAGGTTTTCCTTGAGTCTCGTAAATAGTACGATAGTATATATTATACATAGTTTTAATTAACGAGCTTGCACATACGTGCATGTATTAACTGACCGATGCCCTCTCGTCATTAATGTCAAACGCTCGTCGCGTTTGATCTGATCTGATCGTTCGTTTTTTTCTCTATATTATGCGTATATGATGTCGTTGAGAAATGGTTCAAGTGACTTTTAACTTTTTTTTTTCATTGAATGTAAAAAGAACAGCCCATTATGTTAGAGAAAAAATATATCTTACCCTATCGAGGAGGCCGAATTTCCGGAAGTTGATATAACTGGGGACGACGGTGCCAGCTAGTGCCACTAGAGAGTCATCGTAACCCCAGAGGTAATCGTGAACGGTCATGTTCAGGATCGGTTGGCTGCTCAGTAGAGTGGCCAGCTGGATGAACGGATAATTGACGAAGAAGCCCGCGTCGTGCAGGGCTGACGAGATTCCCTGAAAAGTGAAGATAATATATTGTAGATTTTTTTTTATTAAGATGATTAAATATGATGTTTAAGTCGATAAGGATCGAAGTAATTACGAATTTTCGGAAGGATCGTCTGTGGGGTCTACGCAAAAAACTAGTTATTTAATTAATTCACGACAATTTCTTAGCACGTGCTTCGATGTGTTTCCTTATACTTATTTATTATTCGTAAAACTATAGTTTTTGTTGGCACCTTGGAATCGTCGTCGAAAAAATGAGATCTGTATTACAAATAGCTTAAAGAAATCTGAGGTGAAAGACACGATTTGGTTTTTATCAATGTTTTTCTTCTATATGAAAGAAACTTTTATTCAGAAATTTTTTGCATGACAAGCTGTTTATAGACATATGTTCTTTTACGATGAACCATGTCTATTTTGAGAGTAAAAATTTTCGTTGTTTTTGGATTAATTCATTTTTATCCGAATATTTTATCTCTTCGACGTCACACTCTAAGCAAAGTCTTAAAATCACAAAAAGTTTGCGAAGGAACAAAAGATTTTTTTAACTTGTAAACCTACCGAAGTGGCAAGATAATTTAAAAAGAAGTGACAGAATGGAGTATTAATAAATTGAAAAAATTCGACATATTAATTTGAGCTGCTAGTTTATTAAACAAAATATAACCACAATCATAAATTTGCACCGATTATAGCTATATTGATCTTGAAAGTCAGATTTCACAGACAACTTTTTTTTTAAATCCAGATGAAAGCCAGTTAAATATTTTACACACTGAAGCTTATCTATTTATTTTTTCATCATTTATTAAATAAATTAGTTTATGTATCAGAATATTTTAGAACGTGAAATTGTCATGACATCAGGTTTCTTAATTTTTTTTTGTTTGGTATATATACTGCACAAATGTAAATCTTATTTATAAAGTAAATCAAGTTTTACCAACCGGAAATTTGATAATGAAAATTCAGGTTGCCGCTTATTTAAATATTAAAAACATTGAACAGAATGTTGTCAGAAAAAGTCGTTTTCATACCCTTCGACCACAAACAAAAAATTAAACTCGTTCAACTACATATCACGATTAACACATGCCGAAACATACATAAATCTAATTCTAATAAGTATTTAGGCGCTTACTTTTTTTTGCATATAGAAATAAGTTTTTTTTTGACTGGCGATATCAAACTATCTTATCTATAGGTACCATCGTTCAGATCCTAAGATTAAAAAAGTCTTTTTAACGGACACGTGAGGCTATCCCCGCTAATTTTACAAAACAAATTTAACTTTGTTCAACGGGAAATAAAAATTTATTTACATACGTCAACGTAACGTATCTTCAGCTATTTTCCTATCCTCTATGTTTACGTTACTTTACGATATTTCCTCATAGACTTGTCTCCAAAGATACACTTACTATTTTGCAAACCTATACGCACACCTCACTAATTCTTCGAAATATCTCCTTCCCCTCTCTACAATTTATTATAATTTTCTCATTACATCTCACTACCTGCACTTTTCCCACCTCACCTTTTTTATCTCAATCGTCAATCAGACGCGAGAGAACTATTTTTAAAACGTATATATATAACGCGCTCATACGCTCATATAGCGAATTGAGCAATTATCGATTTTTATCGCCGCGGGGTCACGCGACCATAAGAACTCCGTATAGCCACGTGTGATATTCCGCAAATTCTCGTGACACGATATAAGCCATCTTGTGTTAACGGAGTTTAATATTGGAATATATAATTGAACATTGCAGGCGAGTGTCGCGCGAGTAGTATATAACCGCAGTGGTAGTTTGCATAAATAATGCATTAGCGCCTATAGCGTTAATTGAAGTGTTTAATAGTGATATACATTTTGTTTGTCGTGTTTTTTTTCGTACGGCTAAGTGAAAAGATTTTCAATGTCTGGCAACGTGATTGATTTGGAAAAATACGTCTTTGAATAAAACGGTATAGTATGGTAAAATAGCTTTGGTATAGTTTGTATATGAACAATTTTCGTTCTAATAATATTATGTGTTTAATCGAAAATGTATATATGATTTTCTTTTCTATAATGAAAATATTTTTCATTAGAAATAATATTTGCGTAACCGATATTTTGGTATTCAAATGAGTTTATAACCGTGGGTCAAAGCCCTCAAAGTATTCGTGTTTAGATCAAACCTCCACTTCTGTTGGCTCATTCAAACGTCAAGTGTATGTTTAGATTCCAATCAACGTCGCGATCTTCAATACAATACTTATATGCGAATAACTGCGCTAACATCGCACTTCTAAATAAGGATAATCTTGCAAACCAAAACATGGTATTTACGCGAGAATGATAAATTGCATGTTCGCTACTATAATAAAGAAAGATAATGTTTTAACACTTTTTTTGCATTATTACCTCGTATCTCGATTTCATTATTATTGAGGAAAAAATTAGCTAACAGAGATAACAAACAGGCGAATTCGCGCTTCTTCTCGTTTTTTTGTGGGGCACGCGTTTGAGAAGAAAAAATCGGCCCGCGGCGAAAATTGGTGTCATATTTTAGCGCGCGTCACTAATTAACATAATCCAGTCCCCGAGAAACGAAAATATTCAATGTAGGCAAATTCTCTCTTTTTCCTGCGACTATTGACAGTTTGCTATAAGATGATAACGAAGAATTTGTCCCACTTCTTAAGATATGCTATTGGAGAACACCCGAAAATTTTGGAATCGTTTCTTTTTTAATAATTCTGTTCTATAGATTTTAAATTAATATCACATTATTTTGTTTAGATATTTGCAATAGTTCAAAGACGATGTGAGCTACCATTAGACATTCATAAGAGATAAAGTGACTCAATCATGACACTTTTTTCGATCTATTGATTAATTCAACTTACACGCATTTTCAATTAAGTATAGGTATACAGAAATTCATCAAAACGTATCATTATATCTCTTTTTCTTATAATAACCGTTTGTAATGAATACATTACAGTTGATTTAATTTACATTTTCCGATATTGAATTTGAAATGAAACATGATAACTTTTTGTAAAATAATTCGTTATAGTATATATCAACAAAGAAATTTTTGTCTAGTTTAAAATTTTTTTCAGATAAAAATAACATTCTTTATAATAATTGTCGTAAGAATTGAAATAAAAAATTAATTTAAGAAAGATTAAACTTCGTCATTACATTAAATAATTTTTGTCTGAATTTTCCCTTTTTAGTTTTCAAATTCTGATATTTTGTTAAAAATCTGTAAAACAAAGGAATATTTATTATTTCCCATCAAGTAAGCTCTAAAAAACTCGAAAAATATAAGATTTATTTATTGCTACTAATTATTATTTAACGCTTACACGTGAAATGAATTAATAATGCAAATGATTTACTACTTTTTCCCGAAACTAATCTATCAAATCAAAGCATAAAAAAACTAAGCTCACAACAACAATTCTACATCAAAACATCACAACAATCCAAAAAAAAAACTTTCATTTTATATACGCATCACGAAAAAAAACAACCTTTCGCAAAACAACCTTTCACACTTCCATCAATCGCGTACCGTCAACTGGAACCCATCCTCGTTTCCCTGTCTCAATTTGCACGGTTAGCTGCCCCACAGCGTGTTCAGCGAACCCCGGAATTCATAATACCAACACTATATAGACAACATATGACACGATTCCCAAGAGGCTTGGCCTCCTCTGTCATCGGCGGCTTATACCTGAGGTATATACAGGGAAAACCAGTTCCACAGTGAATCGCGGCCGCGGAAGAGCAATATCTCTTTATGCTAATGTGATATAAGATGGATGGAAGGTTCGAGATTCGATGTTCTACTCACGAGCATAGGGATGTTGGGCACAGTGACATAGGTATCGTTTGTGTTGCCGATCGACATGTCTCGCCTGAAGATAACCGTACGTTTAGGGATGTACGATATCGTGCCGTTTGCGTTCCACGTGATGTTTCGGTTCTCCAGTACCTCTCTGAAATCAGAAGGTGAGGTGTTAGATGTATGCATGTAGAGTACTTATTAATTAGCGGATTGTTGATAATAATTTAATATATTGTACGGGTTAGCTGGTCTTAAGAGAACAATACAGTTGTATAATTTATAATATACCTTAATCGATATAAATTATCAAGAGTTAGCGGTAAAAGATTTAAAAGAAAGTTTTAAAGAAGAAATGTTGAAAATTATTTAGATTCTGTGTGGGAGTAAGTTAAAGAAGTTACTAGAAAAGTTTTAAAAGAACTAACGCCCTCGTATAAAATTCTATTTATAAAAAGAAAAGAAAATTGAAAGAGACACTGATATAACTATAATCATACGTCCTGGTAGAAAATTAACCATTTTCGTTGGTTAACATTTTACTCAAATGGAAGCATTTTCGACCTAAATAAATTTTTAAACATTATTGAAAGTATCGAAAATTATAATCACATGGTCAAATATTGACAATGGAATATGATTTTATGAATAAAAATTAAATATTTATCTTTAACTATAAAATAATACTAGTGTCACGTTTTTAACTCCAAAATTAACCAATAATTAGCCAATACATCGTTAACGTCTCTACCAGGGTGGCTCAATCTACTAATTGAATTATTAGTCTTAAAAATTAAGTAATATAAAAATTTATGTACAACAGAATTCGATCTATTAATTAAAATATTTCTGTATGGGGTCAAAATTTGAGAACAGTAGATTGAGTAAAACTAGTGAATTAAATAAATAAATTAACACATTAATATATCTTTAAAATCAACAGTCGTTCGCTTAATGGAGCGTAATAAATTAAAAGATGTTGAAACAACATAATTGACATGACGAGAAATAACAAAAATAAGTCAAATATGACCCCAAGATTTCTTATAAAATTTTTTTGAATTTCGAAAATAATTGTTTTTATTTTGAAATTTTAATGGCATCTGATAATATCTTTGAACTCGACATTAAACTGGTTCTGATCGACAAATTTGAGTAAAAAAAATATTTACCTTTCTAATAAAAAAATTTAAATATTCGTATATCAAAACGATATTTTCGAATTTTCAACCGAAATTCGTCGTTCTAAGCATAAAAATGAATCGCGTTATCGCACAATCAATAACGTTAGATTATCTATAGATATAATACACGTTAAAGACCATTAAAATTCCTCCATATAAAGGAAGACGCAACGTGATTGATTTACAATCGAGCTATAATGGCTATAAAAAATAAAACTATCAAAAAATTAGCATATCTTTCTTCCTCCCTAAACCTGGTGATTTTGGAATTTTTTTTACGACCAGCACATCGGAGAGAACGAACCTGATTCACACACACACACGTGTTTTCAAGCATCATAATATATATACAAAACGAGAGTTGCAACGACCGCGTAATATCGACTTTCGTTTCGCGACAAATGCAATCGACGTTACATATATATACACATGCATCCAAAGCGCGTGCGCGCAGTGCAAGAAAGAAAGGAAAAAAAAAGTTGTTCTCTTACTGATAGACGTAAGGGCCGATCTCCTCAACCTTGAGGTTTTCCTTGCCTTTGAAGAAAGCCTCGCTATTGGTAATGTTAAAGATGTAGACGTTGACGTAGACTTCGATCGGTGGTTTCTGCCACAACGAAAAGATCAACGAATCCGGCGTCATTTTCAGCTTCTGCAAACATAACATACACATATATATATAGGTATACAATATACGTATATGGAAAATTATGTCATATAGAATTATGTTTTAAAAGCTCGCTCGCGCGCGTCTGCGTGTTAGATAATCGATCGACCTACTAAAGTTTCTCGCAGGTGATTAATCAAACGCCATCGCACGTCCAAGCGTCGTTATACCTCTAATATACAATTATGAAATGGGATTCCCTTGTCAACTATACCATATACGTGCGTTTTCTATTAAGAATGAAACGGTATATTAAAAGGATTATTGAAAAATCACGTGAAACTATACGTCGAAACACGTCGTCGTCGCGCGGCCTCTTTTCGTCGTGGAAAGTGTTACGCGCGGGTATTGGGAATATATATGTATATATATAATATTACATCATTTTTAATTGTAACTTACGTATTGTACGACCGTCGTTACTGGATCAATTATGTAAATGACCAAAGACATGGCGCTGCAGATGACTCCCACCATAAACAAAACAATGCATTCTGAAACAAGAAAGTATAAAAATAAAAAACGTTATAATAAAATTGGAGCAAACTTTAAAGATATGGTATTAAAATCTTTGTATGTATATATATGCGTACTTTCAACACGATACACATGCCTTTTTACATAATTCGTTCTTTCAAAAATATAAATCAACGATTTTTTTTTCTCTCTTTTTTCGTATAAGAAAGCAAACATACGTGCGCGAGAGAACGTTTTGTTATCGGAAAACTTTACAAACTCCGGCAGACAAAATCTCGTGCATTAAGCAACGTTTATGCAACGCGCGTGCTTTTCCCGGCCCCGATAAAGCTACCAGTATAATACACAGACGCATCCTATATATATAAATATACGTGTACTGTACTTTTCTCATTACTGAACGCGCGCATGCACGCGACGCTCAATTGCTCAAGTCATTGCGCGGGAGAGAGAAAGAGTCAGAGGAGGACTCTTCGAAAGTCGCGCGCGCGCGCGGCATGTGCTCGCCACGATCCAGTTCTCTCCTCCTCCTCGTGTATTTTTTTTTTCTTTCTCTTCTCTATGCTCGCACTTTTCCGCACGCGTTGTACGTACACATTTATATACTTACATAAGCGACGCACATTCTCGACGCGCGCGTGTATATATCTGTGCAATTATGCGTATTATAGGCATCGTCGCTATATGCAAAGTTTATACGCGACTCTTTCAAATCGAGCGCTATAATATATAAATCTTTCAGGTCTTTTCTTTTTTGTAAGGCACACGCGAGATAGTTTTTTGCACTTTCCGCTTTTTTCATGTGCGCATATAGGCATGATTCCTTGAATATCTTATGTTTGACGTGTGTGTATATATATATATATAAGACTTTTACGCGAATGGATATATTACTACTGATTATTTATGTATATGGGCGATAGGTTTAAAATAAATTGAATTTGTTGTAAGCTGTGACGAAATTTGTTAGGTTTATTCAGGTCGAATTGGAAGTATACACATATATATACGAAATGAGCTTGTATAGGCATATTTTATGTCGTTTAATTGAGTTCGACTTATTCCTATTCGATAAGGTGTAGTGGTATATATGATAACAATTTTTACCATTACTTTCGTGATTTAACGTTTCTCATTATAAATTTTTTCAATTTATAATATCAGTAATTAATGACACACAATAATTTCCTTAATTTATAAAAGATACATTTGATATATCCAATAACTGTGTATACTTTCGATTAAAGCAATCGATGATTTTTTCATAATTTTTTAGTGATTACACGATCGATCAAAGTCTCTAAAGAAACGTAAAAAAAATGTAAAAAGTAAGTTGCAGGAAAACTCAATGATTAGAGCACTCAACATTGAATAGACTATAGTTTTTGCTATACGACATGTCAGCGCTTTAAATTTTTATTTTTATCATGCGTTAGTAATTTTACATTAATCGCGTTATTAATGTTACATTAATCATTTTTTATAGGTTTTAATAAAGCATTTGAAAGAATTCTTATAATAGTTTATAATGCTGTAATACTGTTCTTTATTTAATGAGCAGTTATTTTTATACGAGCTATATTAGTGTAATTTATAAGTTCAACGCCGATCAAACATTATTATTGTACATTAGTACATATGAATGGATTATCAATATGATAATTACAAGTTTTTTGCGGCAGTTCGATTAATTATAGATGATTAAGTGATATTAAAATAGCTATTCAAGATGTTTTTTATTAACTCACTTTTTAATTGAATTATTTATAATGCCAATGTAGAAAAATTGTTTAATCCGACAATAAAATCCAAGGCAATAAGTCATTGTTTCAAAAAATTCAAATGATTGCTATATAAGAAGAATTCGTATAGCTTCCTCATTTTGATTCATTAGCATATCTAAAGCCTCAATGCATCATCTTCGAAGGTGCAAAGTGCTATGATTTTTTTTCTCGTTATTTACAAAAGTACTATTTTCATTTCATATACTTGGCGTATAAAACGCTTGTATGGCAAAGCTGCGTGAAAATGAGATAAGTAAACGAGCATTTTATTCACAGCTTTGACTTCCAGCGACGTTTGTTTATGTAAAGACTACTAACATTGCAAACGCGTCAATTCCGTAGAAATTGTATGAAGCTCCAATGAAATAACATACTAACGTGTTTGTCCTTTGACTTTTATACGCGTCATATAAATGCTGCGAATCACCACGGGGACACATATAATATTCACTTTATACTAAAAGTGTTGGCTAAGAAATAAAAGTAAAGGACGGTTGTTAACATTTTTAGACAATATTAAGCAAGCAAAATTTAAAATAGATAGTTTTTTTTTAAAGAATGTAATCATTTCTGTAACCTAGACACCTGTTCATTTGTCACCACGAGCTATAGCTCGTGCCTACTCTATAGAGAACGTATTTATATATATATATATATATATATATATATATATATATATGATTCTCAAGGTCCTCGTCTATCAGAAACAAATGAGAAGTCATTTTCAGCGAAGTAGCGTCGATTAGACCCACGTCAAAGTTATAATTATCGAACGCAGTTCAAACCCTATGATGGCTTTACTGAATATTTACAAATCAGATGATGCTATATATGCTGGTTGATTTATTCGGTACTTGATTAATTGAGTAGTGACAATTTTAAATTATCTCGAACTCGTATATCAGTATAAATAATACTTGGAAAGTGTAAATAGAAACTGGAGAGGTATATAAGCAAAAAAAAAATCCTTTGATCTAATTTGAATATAAACGGCCTTCAAAATGCTTTTTTCCCCCTTGTTTAGTATTTTCCCGGCATAAAAGAGCTGTTAATTCATGTGGAAAGATATCATCATCATGTAATAAATTTAGCAGCCCCATATATGAGTAACCCTAATTAAAAAAATTTTCACATATTATTAGGTGTACACTGTGTTTGTGATCTTTGACTTGACATTTCAATAAATATTCGTTATCTAACATAAATACGAACATGAAAAACACTACTTTTAGATGGCAGCTCTATTATATATGTAAAAAGTTGTCAAGAATTCTAGAGACGATTCTTCGCACCCTATTTAAAATATTTATCAATACTTATTCTATTATAATTAACATTGTGTCATCGTTTTGCTTCGGTGTTAAGTATCAGCAAGGAGTATTTTCGATGTCCAGGAAATGAATTTTACTTAGGCTTCAACAGATATTTTTTGACACCCAAAAATTATACCTATAGTACCTTATTTTTATCATAACTTGGTACATACTTGAAATTAAGAAGGAAATCAGCAAATTTTTAAGAAAAGTACACTTATTTTCCTTTTTTTTGCTTTTAAAAGATTAATTTGTACTACAGTTATAGTAAAAAATGTAACGAGAATTGATTTGTATTACTAATAACGCTAACAAATATTTCACATTTATACATTATTTCTGCTTATTTTAATGATCCATAAAATTTGATACGCAGCAAAATCAAATTAATAATCTTTTAGATTAGTACCATTTTCATATTTTTAAATTTTTCTATAGTACAGTTACTTCCAAATTATAATTTTATATAGTTTCCGCTTATCTAAACAAAAAGACGCAATAACTATTTCCTTTCCACATTTATCCCATAAAACTTGCAAACCTCAACGTGACCTGCGCAAACTTCACATTTACAGAACGAAATTTACAACAATAGCTGGAGAAACAAAAATTTAAACTACTTCACAGCCGGCCTATAACATTTTACGACGCTCCAGCTACATCTCACTTCGACGAGGTCAAAAAACATCACAGCAGGCGCGGTCGTCACTGTACTGCCGTGCCTTGAACTTCCGGTGTGCGGCGATATAGTACATATAAGCATACCTTCGTATATATAGATATAGCAACATGCAGTATATATCTTATAACGCGACATTGACCAGACAGCAATCGGTCGTAGTATATCCGTGCACTACTAGCTTGCCTTGACTCAGATGCACGTTGCTATATATGCTATAGCAGTATATATAGATAGGTTGAATATATATATATACACACATGCAGGTACGATATAAAGAGGACAAGATGCTGCGACAGCATACATATACCTGTTCGATAAAACTTATAGCGAGCGTTGCAAAAATTCTTTTTTTTCTTTGCGCGGGCAGCAGGAAATCAATCCAAGCTGTATACAAAAGATGTAAATTTTGTCGTTGACGCGTGATGTTGTGATTCATATGCTTGGTATATACGCAAGAATGAAGCGCGGATTTTCGGAGCGCGCATCGATCGCAAGTTGTAAGATTTCTGGTTGGGGAAATCCGAGGAGAGAAACTTTAAGAAGTCGTTGAAACGGAATGGGATCGCTTGTTTTTTTTTCTTTAATCGAAATTACGTCACGACGCGCGTTGTAATGGTAAAAGCACAGAGGTGAAAATGTAGTTGGGAAAATTGAGCAAAGAAAATTGCCCCACGGAATGACATTTCGCCAAGGTCACGTTCGTGTCGCTGAAATGACAAGCTGAGCCTGTATAAAGTGTACGTTTATAATATATATCTTATCCGATGCTATCAAATATAGAGAAATTTTATTATTATGAATAAAAGATATTAATTAAATATATTAAACGAATTAATAAAATAACAAGCAATAAAATTTAATATTTACAACAATTGTTTCCCAAAACATGCGGTTTTCGGGTGCCCCTGTCCCACGTACCTTTAAAAGGCATATTATTTGAACAAAGTCGATTAAAGGCCTATCATTAAAACATTATATAAACGATCATGTCGGTCGATCGACAATAAAATGTAAAACGATATAAAGTTTTTAGTATGTATATACTTGAAGCATTACATGGAAATTTTAAAAATCTTCCAGAGCAATAATGCGGGCGGTACGCGATTGTCGAAAACGGGATATATCCAGTTATTGCTTAACACATATATATACCCAAAATTATACAAATTATCAATAACCATCATATATGTTCACCCTTGTCAAAACGATCAAGTTATTAGTTCAAGGTTTGTAGCCCTTTCCCCTTTATTTCCAACCCATGACTTCAAAACATGTGTACATATGTATGTATATATAAGACGTCCAGATTGACAGCTTCAGCCTTGTTTTATATTCACTCGAGCTGTTCGCACAAAATTTCCATTCGCGTATAGGTCCTCGAGTGCTGTACACACACAACGATGTATACATCCTTATCCAAGGAAGTTCATGTACCTCGACAGCAGAGCGCATAATATCATCATAAGTATATGGGGCATGTATACTAACAGAGAAAAAGTAAGACAAGATATCTCAACGGAATACTCGCATTAAGGAAATTTCCCGTACACCCTGGAAGGACGCATATTATACACATAGACGTGCTAAAGCCGCCCCTGAGATTTTTTCTCCTCTTATACATTTTCATTCGTGATTTACGCGAATATCTTCTTTTATGATACGATATAGTGTTATATAGGCGGTGGTATAGTACAACAACTACAAGTAATATCATCGTCATCGAATAATGGCTTTTTTTTCATCACGGACAACGACGATGATGATGCGTTCATCGTGTATTCCGGGAATCCGTGATTTGCGATGCAAAGTCCCGGTTCGAGGGAGTTGAGATTTATATAGCAGTCAAGGGAAGAAGAGGTGACAAAAACATATACATGCGCGTATATATATGAGTTTGCAATATACAACGTAATATATAGTTGAACGAGTGTTGAGGCAATCGTCATGTTGTATATATCATAGCCGTAAATATATCGTGTATATAGAGAATTTTTAAAGATCTAGTAAGTTACGGATCTATGTACACGTGTGTGAAAGCAATAGATTTGACCTTTTGAATTTGCAATTACCTGAGTGTAATATGTTGCGAAATTTTAAAGTATATCTTTTTGATATTTACGGGACAAATTTAATCTCGATATGTAAATTTCAAATAAAACCTTTGGAATGTATTTCTTCGTATATGTAACGTGTATGTATATATGTATATAGTAT
This sequence comes from Torymus tubicola, assembly GCA_035583055.1. NCBI lineage: Eukaryota > Metazoa > Arthropoda > Insecta > Hymenoptera > Torymidae > Torymus > Torymus tubicola. Next base: position 21,732,271 of record JAWWEQ010000001.1, on the reverse strand, counting down.
AAACTTGATAGAGCGCGCAGATTTTCTATTGCGAAATGTGCAGTAAGGAAAAAGTGTCAGGAGAAATTATAATCTTGTTTTGACTGCATTTGTCATATCCTGTCATCTTTGCATCTTGTATTGGATATAGACGTTAATACGTATATTATATATGCTTGAAACCATGATAATCTAATGTATATTATTCAATAATATGAAGTAATCTCATTATAATCATTTTGTATAGTATATAAGTATAATATCGACTGGAAAATGACTATACATTTTACTTAAAATTGTAATAATTTCAATTTGATCTTATGCAAAGTATTCTAATAAATATTTTTTTGTTCTTCGCGATGAGATATCCTTTACAGAACAAGTTGCATAAAATCGTCGATGAATTTAGCGTATGTAATATAAATCTATATAAGAAATCGTCTGCCCAAACTAACGTTATACGAATATCTGGTCAAATTACTTAAGCTTTAAGCTCTTTGCTCAACTTGATTCGATTTTCATAATGTTGTAAATTTTGGATTAACAGTTAGGTGAAAGTTAACGAAATGATGTAAACCAAACTATATAAAGTTGGTAATAGCTCTTCATGACACGTTTGCAAACTAACCACCATTTATGCAATGGAAATATATTATTGTCTTCGAAAATAATGAATATTTATGAGTTCGAAAGGTGTATATATATAGGTATATACTTTGTGCTTATTGTTGAGAAGTACTTGTAAGTTAATGTCTCGTAAATCGAAAATATTTTTCGATCACCATATGTTTTTAACTATAAAGTGATATTTAGAAGCCACTAATCGAGCTATTAGTCGCATTCACATAATTATATCAAACACGTTAATCAGCAAAATATAGTCTCTGAAACAATCAAAATCCTTCTTCCGTTTTCCCTGATCTAATCGAAATTGTTACTTTTACGCACGCCTTTATCAACACGTTTTTTTTTCTCGCGTCACAACAATAACATGTATATAATATACACGCGCCGAGACGACCGGACCACACATTTTTTTTTCTCGTTATTATTATTCGGGGTTATCGGGCACTTGAGTCGATGACAAAAAGCGAGCAACTGGACAGCGTAAATACATCAGCTATAACCGACGAATTTCCAATTACGACTTGTCTGACAAAATAAGTTGTGTCTGATATATATATATAACGCGTATATACGACAAAGCGAAGTGTCGGGTGCAAATAAAATCATGTGTATATATACCAACAAAGTTGTACACTTTACATAACTGCGTCGACGAGTGAACATTTTAATAATTAAATATTTTTATTCCCGTCGTGCAACTGACACGGCACGTATATACATATATATACATATATATTTTGACTGCCCTAGTCACATCAACCATTACTTAACGATTGACAAGAAAAAAAAACGCGAGAAACGCGAAATGATAAATGCTTCGTTTATTGTGTAAGTGATTAACAGTCGCAGCGAGTTCTTCGACTGCATGAGCCACCACACGCGAGTATATATATATGAAGTTATCAGGCTCATTACGTACTTATATACGCCTGTATATATATATGTGTGCCGGCGCGTACACGCGTCGTTAAACGGTTTTCTCTATTTTATTGTAATAATCGTAAAAGTTCGCTGGCACTCTCGCGCTGCACGCGAACTCATTGATTATTTAACTTTATAACGCGCTTCTAACGCGCGCTGCCGCCACCGTCGCCACTGCTATATAGCCCACACACGCATATTGCGCAACCATGCACGCGAGCTCGAGTAATTCGTACAACGAGAGAAAGAGACATACACACATATATATATATACGTACGCATGCGTGTGCGCGAGCGATTTTTTGCCGTGTTTTCAAGCGCGATTACATGTCGCCACTCGCTATATACTTTGCACGAGTACTGAGAGAGAGAGAGAGAGAGAGAGAGAGAGAGAGAGAGCATTGAACTCGAAATGAAAATGCGCTTTTCAGACTGCAGTTCATCAATATTGCGTTGCGAAAATGTTGAGGTTGGATATAGCTGAGCGAATTAATTTCATTTGATTTGGTATACGCGAGTAGCTACAAGAGCAGGTGTTGACGAGCATCCTTGTGGAATTTATAATAATTGACGGCGGGGTCAGTTGTTTGATTCATGGTTTATTAAAATAGGATGGATTTATTTGTAGGTATACATAAATAAATATAGGAAGATTACGGACTTCAAGAAGCTTAAATGACTCTGATTGACAGGTTGATAATCGGATACTTTTAAAATGGTTTTTCCGCATCAATTGAGAAAAAAAAGTAGAGTGAATTATAAAAAAAAAGACCAAACATTCGTGGATGTAAATAAAAACTCATGATAAGCAAACAAGATAAAAGAACTGTTTATAAACTCACATTTATGATTAGTGATACAACGAAATCCGGAGACACGACAGGCTAACCTTCGAGCTATACTTTTTTCTCTGCGTCCAAAACTATTCGGCATATGTCTGTAATATCATATCCCGAATTGTACGATCATCGATCGTGTTGGTACCGTGGTTAATACTAAGAAGCTGTACGACGCGATCAATCATCAACCGTCTCGAACCTCGCAGTCAATGGAATTTTTAAATTTTTACATTCATTATGCGAATATCTTATATACTTATGGAAGTTCAAGATATACCGGAGGTCAGATATCCCATTAGTCAATTAAAGTTTTACACCGTTTCGGATGAAATTCATGATTTCAGATTTCGAGAGAAATTAATAATAATTCGCTCATTTTTCTTGCTTGTTCCATTGAGCCGCCGCGTATTTTTAATTAGGCAAACACGATATTTCTTCAATCATTTAAATATCTCTATCTCTTTGGTCGTTCGGGATTTCAAAATTACGGTGAATCACAAACTGTTAATTTTTTATCAGAGAAAAATAAATAAATACTGGATAAGAAAGATATTGATAAATGAAGAGAAAAATTTCAATTGATGAGATACAAAATTGTGCTTACTGTATTTGTCAACTTTGGGATCTAACAATATTTTTACCAACGTGGAACATCGATTTTCTTTATACAAATATAATCGTAATTGTAAGATATAACGTTCCTTATATATGCCTCTACGTTCTCTCTAAAAATTCTCGATCACCGTCAACCTGCATGCACAGAGAGAACATTAAACTTTTTTTTATCACGCACTTATACGCGTGAATCAGATCCGCTTTTTTCCCTAATCCAATAAAATCACATTCCAAATTAAATTAACACTTTTTCCGGGCTGTTTCGATGCAGCCTCTTTAGCGTCAATGCGAAATAACGATTGCAAATTCGCTCAACTCTCTGGTTAATAATTGCAATTTATGAATCTTCTGACGCGACGACTTTGCATATCGTCGCTATAAGTTTGCACGTAGATTTTCAGGAAAATAGTAAAGAGCTTGCAGGGGCGCAAAAAAACACGCAGAGCGTACGGCAGTATATAAAATAATACAAAAAAAATACATTAATTATGTTGCAGCGTCGGTTTCAGCGAGGTACTATAGGAACATCGATTGAAACTCGAATAATTGAATTTTACGTGATCTTTCGTGCTTTTTGCATGCGTTTACGTGACAAAAAATTCACCCTGTATGGTGCTTTGTATAGATACATTGAAATATTGCATGCATTTAATTCTTAGTAATTCAACTATCTTCTAGTGAATATAAAAAACTTATTTTATAAACGTGTTAATTATCTACTATCTATTTTTTTTAATTTAAGAAATAAAAAAATTAAATTCGTCTAGACACAATTGCATAAAGTAGAAGAGGGATATCGACAGGTGATGTAAAACAACAATGGCAAAAGAAAAAGCAAAAAGTACTGCTCAAATGTGTCTATCGATCAAAAAAAAAGGTTTTACGACGAGGGAGAGAGAAGGAAGGAGAAGAACTGGAGATGACAAAAAAGGGAGCAGTTGATATAATGATATGCAACGTGAAGGCAGATCGAGGGTCAACAAAGTGTAAAAAGTGTTCTTGCTTGTGCCAAAGACGTAGAAAGCAGGATGCAGTGTGAGGTAACAGTGAGACGGACAAAGAAACGTCGGAAATAGTTAGTAAATTTAGCGATTTAAATATCTATTAGCACCGTACATTAGTTTAATTTGCCAAAAAAAAACTGCACCTATATATATACCAATAAACTAATAATATGCCAAGGTGATGTGCACAATCATTAAAGTGAATAAATCTTGTTTTTGTATATTGCTAATTAATTGGTAGTTATATTTTTAAAAGGAGTTTTCGACCTCTTCAAAATCGTCTATTATCTTGGGGTCATGGATTCTGCTTAAACGATGTGAAAAACACAAGTTATGGACATTTTTAGTTTTACCTAAAGAGCATATTGAAATAGACGTTGTTTGAAATAGTAATTAAAATAGATAATAAAACTAGAGAACACGAGTTTTTATTGACGCTTTTAGAATAGGTCTTTTTTAAACTTGAATTATTTGAAAGATCAAGCAATGAATATGTAATGACTTCGGTTGACATCGTGACATATTTTAGTGTATTTCAATTGCTTATCTTTAAACTATAATCTCTCTCTAAAAAATGTATATATCCAATCCTGCTCAATCAAATCAGATTTAGGAATAAGATTTTTTACTGGACATATCTGTATCCTTTTAATACAGTCCAAATGGGTTTAAAAGTCTGTTGATCATTTTTTAATAAGTTGAATAAGATTTGTTATTTATATACTGAAAGTTGGGTTTTGCCAGTTTCTTCTATTCTCAAAATTCTATATAAGACTTTTTTTAGCCTGGATGATTATCGAAAACGGAGAGTTTTAAAGCTTTATACAAAAAATCATATTAAAAAATTTCGTACTAGGAAAAAGTTGAGTAAAAATTACAAAAAATGTTACGAAAATTACCATACAATTTTGCAGAGCTAGCATCAACTGCAAAAACCCAAACATTATCATATTCTACAGGGAAGATTGCAATATATTAGTATAGTAAATTTTGAATGAAGATCTTTTGAAGCTTTATAGCTTGCAATAGCTTTATAAGACCAAGTGGTTATGTTAAAAAAATTGTTTGTTATTTTTATTGACAGTGAATAAATCAAGTTTAAAAGAAATTTGAATATGGGTAATTTTTCTAATTTTATCTAGTTATTATAACTATATTAATAATTAATATTAATAGTATTTACCTTCCATAATGAAAAATAATAATTTAAAAAGTACTTTATAACTCCGAAATAAACTGAAGCTAAAGCGCACTTCAATATTAATTTGGTACAATGCTTTACCAACTCTTTTATCACAAGTATATAAAAACTATTTATTAATCTTTGGTTTTTCATTCCAATGATTGTTGTCAAATAAAAATAAACACGTTCGATATGTTGACATTAAGATATATTAAGTAGAAAACACTGCAAAAGCTCGTTTAATTTTTTCAGTTTCAACTTTACACGTTTCATACATGCCTGACAGTTTTCGACAGATGTGAGGAACATGTTGTCAGAAACCTCCAATTCGTATATATATCGTTTACCCGTCACTGATTAGTGCCTACATTAAGTAACTGTCGCAAGTTTAACCATACTTTTCTCCGAGTCAGCAATTTTTTCTTGATATACAGATATATATAAGTATTTCAAACGTTGCAGAACACGTACGGTACATTTACGAAAGCCCGCATATATACGACGATTAATCGCTATATATATATACTGGCGTCGATGATTGACGCCGATACATACAAGCGATGTTTCACCTGTGAACAGGAGCTTTTTTTCCATCCCGGCATTGTGTACATCGCGTGTGTTCGCAACAAAAAAAAACGGCCATTTAAATACAATTAACCTAAATTTCGATGCGAGGCGCTTTTTCGCCCTTGCGCGTTTCTCAATAACGCGCCCATGAGTCTCGCATGTAAGTACATGTGTAATGGGATTTTAATTGCTCCTCTGCGAGAGAGAGAGAGAAAAAAGTGCGCGTTAAGATAGTGCTTTTTTTCTTGTCCTGCGCGAATTCGTGAACAAATATATATATATATATATATATATATGTGTGTGTGTGCATTGATAAAACGCATGTGATATAGGTACTCACTTCGGTATTGCTGGAGCTCGATGAGTGACTTCATGGTGGCTTCGTCTTGGTATCGGGTACGTGTAAACTACCTCCGCCACCTGGAACAGAAAATTAATCGAAATTTATATTTTCGCTATTGATTTTCGTACATTTGTATCTGTTAACTATTTAGGTTGCTTTTAAAAAGAGATTTTGAATAATCATTGAATTTACAGAGAGAACTAGTTTGCTAGACTACGTCAATGAAAGGTTATCTTTGCAGATATGCGTTACATTCCGTGCTTTTTTATGTGTGTGTGTGTGTGCGTTAAGACCAATTATCGAGACTCCTATTTTGACTTAAGTAGATCAATAGTCTTTTCGATTCTTGATAATCAATAGATTTAAATACAAATCAGCAATTTTCCTAATGAACTATAAACGCGATTCTTTCGAAGTTAATCAGTTTTCGTCTGACTTTCCGCGTGAGTGTTAAACCAGTATGTGTTATAGCAAAAAGCGGGTAAAGTGTGAACTTATCATAAAGCACTACTCATTAATAATTAAAAATTGAAATAAAATCGTATCCTGCACATTTTCATTAAGATACGAAATGTTTTTCCAGGCTGATTCTAATAAAGTTGAATTTACAATGTCATTACAATAATTACCTAATAGCAAAAAAAATATGACATGATATTAAATATAGATATATAAGTGCTTTCATCTATTCTGATTATTTTTTCTTTTAATCTATTTCAATCAATTTATTCAGCATGATATCAAATTCTTTCTAAATTAATCTCATATTCCTAAAATAATTAATAAGAGGAAAACATAAAGTGTTAACACACTTTAAAAAGAATAGCATATTGTTTAATATTCAAATGAAATGAATGAAGAGATCCACAAGGAAAAATTTTATTGCCTTGCGTTCCCTTGGCATCCGTCAGATCATATCTTCTGATATACAAACACGCAGCTTCGCGATGCCACTGAACTTGCGGCATCTTTAAATAAAATCCACATTACAGTTATCGTATAAGCAATGAGATATTATAAGATTTTAATTGCTTATAATGCCATTAAAGATTAGTTGCGAGGAGTTGTTAGTCATTTTGAAAAATGCAGTTTCTCTTGAGACCATTAAAACTTGTCTGAACCGCGTATATAACAAGTCATCTTTCATTGTCGCGAATATTTAAATGCGTATACGCTCTCTGATGAAAGTTTATCTGCTGATCACGCCAGATAAATTATGTCTCTAGTGTTCAACTTCAAGTACACCTTTGGTATATTAATGTCATTTACAATTCTTTTTCAGTTTATTTAATTAATAAGAGAACATCGTATTTACAGTTATTGATATATAGAGATCAATCATGGTAAATGAAGTACAGTAAAAAGAAAAAGAATATAGAGAAAGGCCGAAACTGTATATAAATTCTACGAACTCTGGGAATGCAAAAATTATAATATCAGCGGATAACTTTATACTGCGTGGAATGCTCGAATCCAATAAACATTTTCCGACTATTAATGGTATAACTATATTGATATATACCTAATCGAATGCCATTATATAATTTTAATTAGCATTGCGTAATTTATGTTATTGGGAGTGTAGCAATGAAAGTTTTATTGTATTATTAACTTGAACGTCAGCAGACAGATCACTTGGCGAAATAACTTATATCTATACGCACGCAGTTCATACTTGAAATGCTAATGTTTAATTCTCAGCACGGCGATACATCCTGTGAATGAAATATTAAGATATGAAATTAAATAAATATAAATAAGTATATATGAGTATGTTAAGTTTATTACTTTTATTTATACTTTGTCTTTTGATTACCGAGTGAATTAAGAGAAGTTATATCTTCTCGAAGATAATGTATAACACAATATATATATAAAGATTTTGCATTTTTGAATATTTAAACAGCTATTTCAAATTAAAAGCTCATTAATAGATCCCCATTAACCAGTAGCAATATAATAGCCAAGCATTACTAGCAATTTGCAAATTAACGAACACACTATAACGTCACACATCATTCGTCAAAGTAACATCATCTCGTCGCAAAATTTACTGCGCGACTGCTGTCAAGTCAAATCTCTTTTACGACATCTTTCATGCGACAAACCAAAAAAGGCCCATATAATCCATGCTACATGCGCAATAGCTGCAATAACATCTGTAAAAATTCTCATACGCATAATGACATTGCGCTCGCGAGTCCAACGAACGAATATAGTAGTTGTGTATATATATATATATATATTCACGCGAAGAAGAAGAAGATGAAAATGCGCGAGAACAAAAACAAAAAGCTCAATCATTGTGGCCTTGCTTGCCGTATCCCACTATACTTATGATGTGTACGAAAGAAACAATCGATATACTAACGCGCACGCAGCAAATTACATTTATAAGTGTGGAAAAATGTAGATTAATTGACGCTCGGCGCACCGTAAAAATGAAGAAAAAGAGAGGGAGGAGAAGGAGGAGGAGGAAAGAAATGATAACCGCAAGTACATATAGAGTAAGTATAGCACGCAGCAACAGAAGCAGTACGAAGGTGCAAGGTCATGATCGCGCGGCGCCGCACTTTTTATTTAATACCCCCGCGCGCAGATAATATAGTATGTGTATATATAATAACGATAATTATTTATCGCTTTTCGGGTGACGATGTGGTGTAAAAGTGCATATATTAGTAACGTAGAAGCGCGAGACGTTGACGGTTCTGGAAACGTCGCCGTTGTCAATATATGATTCTTTCAGTGACGTTTTTATTATATTGGATCTTCTGTAAGTCTTTTCGGCGTAGTAATAATGGTCAATTATATCATTTTTTATTACCGATAGGATAGTATGGTGCATGCATGGTTGCGATTATCGGTTCGGATATGTTATATTATGTACGGAAGAGGAAAATTTATTGCCGTGTTTGTATATGGGATGAAGATTAGGATGTCGTAAGTTTACAAACTTTATATTTAATGAGCACAACTGCATCGGTTTAATTTAGCGTGTTATCGTGAAAATTGTGAAGAATATGCGGAGCAAAGCAAATGATTACATTTGATTTTTGAAAACTGCATTTGCATATAGAAAAGAATTGAATTTTATTTATGAAAATTTAAAAATGAAGTTAAAAATTTTTGAGCTGATATAGCAATTTTACTATATAAAAAAAGTCAATTAACGGTCTATTCATAAGGAAATTTATTCCAAAGAAAAAAAATGTAACTCACTGATTATAGTGGTAGAAGAAAGAAACTGACTTAATGAATTTGATCGATATAAACTTTTAAAATTTTTACAATTCAAAGACTCGATGCCACTCGCTCATTCATTGATTAATTAAGAATGCTGATATCGGCAATTTGTGCAACAATATTAAACTGATTGCGGAGCGAAGATAACGGTAATAACGATCGTTTAATTATAAAAAAAATGTGGCAATATTAAAAGCACGCGTTAAAGCTCAACATGTACAAAAAAATCTTTGATCGATCTTCGACGCTCTATCGTCTCATGACTTTTCACAACCACATATCGTAATACATGTCATCTAAAAGATGCATATACACAAAAACAATACATTTCACCTTTCCGCATAACATACCAAGTTCACGTGACACTTGCACCCTCCCAGAACCCTATAGATCACATTGTAATAAGGTCAAGGCGAGAGGAACCAATTCGTAGTGTATATACGCACGTAATATACATATACACATACTCATTACGGTACCTTTTCAATTGAAATATTATCTCCGGACGGTTGTATACTGAAACGCGTGGAGGGCAGAGCAGGGCGATGGCTTCTTGAAAAATTACATAAGTAATTACGGGTGGCAATTGCGCAAGCGCGCGCGCGCTCGCATAACACTTGTGCGAGCGGAGGTGCCATCGAACCGGTCCCGCACGTGTGCGCGAGAGCGCCGAAACAAACATGAGGCGAAGTGAAGGTACGCACGAGCGCATGCACGAGTATATATCCTACAAGTACCCGACGCGCGTAATCGAAATCGAAGATTGGTGCGAAGTGGTAAAAGAGAGAGAGAGACAGTTACGTTCGGGCTTCTTAAGAGGTTCATTGAGAGTTCGAGTGTAAAGTTGGATTATGGGAAAAGGCTTTTCCTTGGATTCATTCATTTGGGTTTTGCCCTCTGGTGATTTTTGGTGGGATAATTATAGTGGTACGTTGGGTGTTGAGTACTTAATTCTGTTGGATCTATGAATGTTGCGTGATGTTACGATTGTTACTTAACTAGGAAGAATAATGCGCTTAAATCGTTTGGGATTCATAGACATCATATCGTTTGACAAGTATATAAAAAAAAGAGAGAATATTACGTATTTTTCTTGATTTATTAAAACGATCCTACGTTCTATCAATATTTCACACTTCTCATTAGAGATTAATGCACTTTTAAAAGCGTTTCGTCGAATCATCGAACTCCACATCTCTTATATAGGCTCTCATATATGAATCGATAATCTAATTATCAAAACCATTATAAAGTTAAGAGCAATTCGAAATTATACAATCGTATAGAGATTTTTTGAGCAAAAACTATGCCTGGAAAATTATTAGATAATAAAACAGAACAAAAAAATGTCATAAAGCGTCATGACTTCGCACGACATAGGTATTATATACGCGACACGGCCGTACTTAATTAATCGTATACGAAAAACTCCTCCGAACAGTCGTAAAACATAGATGGCCTCTCATACGTCACTTTGCGAATTTCCACGCATATACGCATTTTATGATTTTTCTAGCATATATACATGAGAGAGACAGACAGAGAAAGAGATTTTCCGCGATCGCGCGAGGTCTCCATAATATACAAAATAATTCTCAGTCCCGTCACGAGCTCATCAGAGCCGACGATCTGGCATTAAACTCACCTTCGTTCCACGATTCACGCTCTTTGCGAGCTGGGAAGGTGTACGATGTGCAATTGACATTGAGCACGTATAATGTCTATGTGGGTAAAAATATATCGGTTTGTGAATGGGAATGGAGAGGAAGTATATTATGATGTGACGGACTATTGTCGTTGAGTGTATTAGCTGTTCAGATTTCGCGATGACATTGTTTGGAATTTATTTTTGGAAAATTTTTAACGATACGATTAAATATTTTCCAGTTAGGAGATATATAGATGGAGAAAATTAAAATATTTTGAAGTGATAGCATTTCGATTTTTCTTTTTAAGTGTATAAAAATCAGAAAGTCAAGATAAGCACTAATGAGATTGGCACTATTTGTTGAATGTATTTGCGCCAGTTTTGTTTAAAATTCCCCTACATATTTCAGACTATATTTGCAAATTTAAAGGATTAGATGTAAGAAATAATGGAATGTGGAACTTTTCAATAGAGAGAAACCATCAAAATTATGGCTGTTCAGATAACATTAAATTGTGTTTTTATCTGAATAAGTGCTTATTGTACGATAAGATGGCGAAGTTGAAGTCAAAATATAAGTAAATATTGATAAGATATACTTCAGAAGTTATGAACGTATTCATCTACGGAAATACATATAGTAAAACTCATAAGTTTCTAGGTCATTAACTATAGTACTTGTATTTGGAAACAATCACTCAAATGATATGCTTTTCTTCTGTATCAAGTAGAAAGTTCAAAATGACAGGAAGATAAAATAATTCTAAAGATATTAGAATCCACAGTATATTCGCTTCTAGTTCTGTGACATTGTGCGCATAGACATTCTGCGAATTTCCGTCATATTTTCGTCGCTTTTTTCTTAATAATGCAATTCCCTCGAATGAGACTTTGAAAATGAAACATTTATTTTTTATATTACTATTAGATTATTCAGTAAACCCCCCGATATATATTTATTATTATACGCTTCCGATTGACATGAGTAATTCCTTTGCGAATTACTTTACTTCCCAAGTAATATAATCACAATAATTACACGTGCCTCGATAACGGTGTCACGTGTAAAGTCCCAACGTGAAATGAATCTGTAAGCGCATGAGGCGACCAGCAATCGTCCGCTGCGTTGCGACTTGCTACGTTTGCGAAATTCATTCAGTTTACGAGCTTATCTGATTGAAAAATGTTAATTGCGATTATAATATCCGGATGACAGAATTTATTAAAACTCAGATGCTTATATGGTAGCAACTTGAAAAAATCTTGATCTGCTTGCAAATATGGTTCTATATAGAGGGGAGGAATTTCTTCATAATTATATAGTATGATAAAAAATTATAACCTAAATTAAATAAATTATTCATATATTATTAAATTAATATAAGAATAATTCAAGTGTATCGCATGTTTATATTACCGATATACACGTGCGCGAATCTTTGAGATATAGTATAAAGTTTCAGCAACTCACTCAGAAAAGCGTTATATCGATATAACTATAATATGCCGCGGAGGAATTATTACCTGTAAGGGATACGAGTAGATTTTAATCAAACGGCTTCGTTCATATATATGCGCATACGTAAATACGACAATCAAGTTAATTTCAAAATGATAAAAAAAAAAACAATTTTCGAAGCGCAGAAAAAATAATAACAATGAAAATAGAATAATTGTTTGTTACTTGAAATTCCAAAGAAATAAAAATAAATTTTACTGCGGTAACTTGAGAATTTTTAATTAAAGTTTAAAATGATATGCTTCGATTATATCGTTACACCACATATTTTTAACACATTCACTTTTAATTGCATTAAAACTTATCATCCTCAGCGTTTTTGTTTTTCTCGCGTTCAATTTCATTTTCGCTACCTGATTTTTCGTATTTTTGAAGTATACGAAAAAAAAATCACACAGATTACTAATATTAAGTAATATACAAAACGCCTATAAACATATAGTCTTTTACAATCTTTCAATGACATAACAAATAATATTACCTCACCGCATTAACTAAGCTCGAGTGAAAATCGTTATACTCGAGAAAATCTTATAACTTGGCTTGTACACTCCAATTTCCTCTATCCACGATTATAACTCACCGAACTTTACGATTAAACCTATATATATATATTATTTAAAACATATATAACCACATCGGCATTTTTCACTACTTTATCTATAAATTTTGTTTGCATCCTCGAAAAAAAGATTTTAATTATCAACAAGCATATATATTAATCGACACTCTCGCACACTCCAGACGCAACCGCAAACTAAACAATTCACTAACCTGTGCTCCTTCCGAGCTGACCGCAAACTTCTCAGCTTTCCGCTGTTGATCTCTTCCTTATATTCTCTGCAAAAGTCCTTTATTGTACCAAAAAACTCGGCAAACAGAAAAATAATTTCGTCCTCCTGGCAACCTCCAACCACTCTCTGTCCTCTCTCTCTCTCTTTATTAAACTTCACTGCACTTGCTGTCAAAAGTATCCGAACAACCAAACACTTATATATCAATATAAAATTCTGTCTCTTGCACTCTTCTCCTCTTATACTTTCCACCGTCGTATACCGATATACCTATCGACCGGTCAACCCACGCAATGATCGAAAAATGGTAGCGCGCTGCTGGCTTATATACACTTTTCTCTCTCTCTCTCTCAGTGTCTCCTCAGCGCAGACTGCTTACTTTACTCCCTCTCTTTTCTCTCAACTCTCAGCGATATGTAAGAGCACAGCCAAGCCGCGAGTCCGAGAGTCGTCTTGGACGCTCGTTCTCTTATACTTATCGGCTCGTCTCTCTCTCTCTCTTTCTCGCGTGTGCAGTGCGCTCCGAGCGACCCTTTCCTCTCGCGCGAGTAAGCAGTATATAGCAAAAGTAGCAGCTGGTTAGTCGTGCGTTGGACTTCCCCCGCGCGCGCGGATCCTGAGAGAGAGACTATAGTGTTGGGGGTCCCCCACCTGTACCAGCGGGTTGTGTGTACATTGCTATATATATATATATATAATGAAGTGGAATGGAGTTGTGCCAGGCGAATATGCACGATGTGGTATGGATGCGTAGTGGTGGATTGTAAGAGGGAAATTATATATATGATGGAAAGATTTTTCATGGTGAACTACAACAACAACAACATGCGTGAAAGAAAGAGTGGATGATATGATGGGCTTTTATTGCTTTAATTGTGTATACGATGAGGCGAGTGGATTAATTAGACATGATTATATAGGATGGAGTGGGTGACGATTGGAAAAACAATTTTTTTTTGTTGCACGTACGGAAAAGTGTGGTGTTTGTATTGGAGTTCAATGCAATTTTAAAATTAGAATGCCACCATTTTTTTTATTCGTTGATAGATATATATATGGGTAGAAGAATTAGAAAGTATTAGATTTTCGCGAATATCTATAATGTCCAAAAGATCTCGACCTTATCCAATTTGACATATATAGATAAAAGCATTCGAATAATGATAGCAAAAAATGATACGTCGAAGCATCATAGTCTTGGAATATTCACGACGAGTGGGCTTATAGAAATTATTATTTTATAATCTATTACAGTTACAATTATATGACAGGAAAATTTTTATTTAAAATGTAGGTAGCAGCAACCTAAAATTGGCGAAACGAATGAATTTTATAGAGGTAATGCAGTATATGGAATTTCGTTTGCGATAAATAAGGAGTTATTGATTAAAAACATTTTCGAATTTAAATGAACTGGATATAAATCAAATTCTCACAAACGCTGTCGTGGTGTTCGTACAGCAAATCGTTGTGCATGAATAATGTTTATTAGAAAATTTCGCTCGTGAAAATGATGTCAAAAATAATTCAGTATCTTATTTAATTTAATGGAATTTTATCAATGAAGTAGAAAGTAAATAGCATCTTATGAATATCCAATTGGAAGGATTAATATATAATATCTGATAAAGAAGAGAATTTCAGACTTATAATAACAAGAGTTCATTAAAAATGTAGCTAATGAATCCTCAACCGCGTAACAATAATTTTAAAACAATTCACTTTTGTAATGCGGTACCACACGTAGAGAACGTACAAAAGTACTTTTAAAGAACTAGAACATAAAGTGTATACATAATTATATGAAAAATTATCCTCATCGCGTCGGAACCCAGATGGTAAAATAAATAAAAACCTTTATAAAAGAATAAATAAGAATCGATAACTTGTGTCGTTTTTTTTCTCAGAATCACCCTGGACTTATCAAAAGACAAGGTAAGTATTCGTCGAGCTTCCGCAAAATTTCAACTTGCTTCATTCAAAATTCTTCCGCAATCGTACAGAACGTGAACATTGACACTAAAACGTTCATTACAATATTTTTTATAGGCGAATTCTTAAGTAAACATTGTTGTTTTTGACACAATATAAGATATTTTATTTTTAATTATTTTATATAAAAATGTATATAAAAAGAATACTTACATACCTTGATTTTTACAATTTAAATTATATCATCTTTTTTATTTAACAATTGTATCGTCTATGTTCACATGATTACTTCTTGGTAACAATATTTCTTTCTTTGTCGCCTTTATCTTGTCACGTTAATACAAAGATTCGAATGCTATACTGATACAATGAACGAATTTTCATGGTCGAAGATCTGTAACTGCATGGTTTTAAACTTCTTTTTTTTAACGGATTGTTTCATGATTACCTACGAATCGCTAACTTTTTAAGTTAAATGTAGTTCTTTCACAAACTTTTTAAAGTGCAAAAAGCTTATTAAATTCTAACATTTAAAAAAAATTCATACTGCATCCATCAAAAAAATGTATGCTTCTACATGAAAACATAATGAACTTATATAGGAAGAGCCGTTCAAAGACAAACTTTCACGTATTATCGTTAGTTTTGAAATTGGAAATTTCAGTGATATGAGTTACAGTTAGGAATCTACTATAGATAACTGTAAATCATTAAAATATCTTATATTTCAAAATTGGCGCCACTTAAATGTAGCAAGAGCAAATAGCTATTGTATAACTATTTTTTTTCTAAACGATAATAACTTTTAATTTGACCAGATTTTAATTTTATGTCTACATGAAAAACATTTTCGGTGGCGTTATCTCAGTAGACGAATATTCGATGATTTCGGCATTGAGTCTCTCAAGTTTTGGCAACTCAGAAATTGTTTCGTCGAAATCCCGTCCAACTCGTTCGGAATTTTTTATTTAGTAGATGATGTAGGATGTAAGACGAATAATAATACTTCATGCGTTTGTTCAATACGGAAATGTGCTTTTATTAATTGTAAGAGAAAAGCCTTGCGGCATAAAAACCCTTCGAAATTTCTCGTTGTCGATGAATTTAACCAGCTGGTCCGTACAATATAAGGCATTCGATCGTGGCCTTGAGATGTGGTGTGAAAACCACTAGTGACAAGAGTCACGTCCGCTCGATTCGTATGTCTTATTTGTACGTTAATGCTACCCACTCGTCAGCAGGTAGCCGATGGGTACGAATGTAGATCGCAATTTACCAGCGTTGGGACGTCGAGAACTTGTCTGGTCAATCATTGTATCAAAGCGCAGATTTTATTATTATAAGTTTTAGGGTTAACTCCGTGATCAATAGGCGACGTGCCCGAGAACAAGAGAGTGAATGACAGCCCTATTCTCACTTCTGTTTTTTCGTTAACATCAGTTATACTTACCAAAATCAGATGAACATCTCACACTCTAACGTAGCCTGGGGCGGTGTTTCATTTTCGTAATTTTCTAAAAGTATTTTTCCTTGCATACGACTCATCTTTAAATACAACTTTCGGGACAACCAAAAAGACAACATCAGACCAAAGCATTCACGCACGAATACCTGTGCCTTGGCCCCAGCAAAAACTTGTCAACGAGTGACCTAATTAATTTCGCGGCATCGTGCGCAAAAAACGAATAATTCGTCAATTGGAATCTTTTCTGATAAAACACTGCCAATAAGAAGGTTACATGTCTCTTACATATAAAAGGCCCACACCCGCATCCCGGAAAAATGAACCACTTTGTATATACCTTATACACATACTTACAACCAACAAGGTCGCGAAATGCAACATTTAATTTTTATTTTCTTTTTCTTCGAAGACGTGAATTCTTTTCACCCGTAAAAGTATATGTATATGCACTTCTTTTCAAAGATCCATACAATTACAATCAGAATACTGTATTTCACATATATTATAGTTGTATCATATACGTATATATAATTCTTTCTGCCGAGGACGCAGTATACGCGTGTCGACCATATTTATATACGACGCGCGCGTCCAGTGAATTTATGCGCGCACGCGGCCAATTAAGTGAAACCGATAGCGTCGTCGCAGTGGGAGCACGTGAATGAGCTACTTACTTACTTGCGAAGGTGGCGCATAGATATATAGAGAGGAGAAAAGGAGAGAGAAAGAAGGAGAAAGTGCGCGAAGTGATAGATTCCTTGTGAACGGTGACGTCAGGTGAACGGGGTCGATGAATTTTAATTTTTGAATATGGATGATATATATAGAAATCGATGAGATTATTCGCAATTAATTTGTTGAACTTTCGTTGTCATGTGTGTATATATATATATATATATATATAATCTAATTATTTCCATGACAACGTAAGGAAAGTTGCAGTACAATTGATGTTAAAAAATGTATTAAATGAAAATATCAGCTACTCACGGTTTTCGAAACGAGTTTTTCGGCATCAGTTGTTTTTTCTTTTTTTCAAATTGTACGTGTTTGCAATTTGCAAAAGAAACGTATCAAAAACTTTTTCTAAACTTATGGAAATAAGCAAGTAATTTAGGGTAATTATTTTCTCAAGCTTTCAAGTGTTTGTTCGGTTATTTTAAGCGCATGAGGAAGAGTCACCAAAATACAGGCTCTAAGAAAACCTTGACGAGTTTACACTTCGTCCTTAACGTATAGTTAGCGTATTATTAACTGTTGTTAAACAATAAATCTTACGTAGGTAGGTATACCTACATCTCATTAAATTGGGTTTTAGTTATTCAAAGGAAAGCAACAACATATTTTTACTTAAATTAAGTTTTATGTAAAAGCATGAATTAATATTAGTGCATACCATTACTAAGAAATTGGATGGCATTCATGTTCGAGTACAAACTACATCCGTGAAACAAGGAAATTCAATGTAAGGCATGGGCTCTTTATATTACGGTACTGGTTATTGCAGAAATTCATGCGTCATAATTTTTTCAATTGATGGGAATACTTATTACTTATCGCAAATTTTATACAGTGAAAAAATTAAAATTATAAATCATACCGCTATTGTTCAAATATTAAAATTCCTTTGAATTTAAAGTAAATTATGGTACTGACAAACGTGTATTGACAAACTGATTAATATTGTACTATGTAGCACGAAAATTGATAAATATATATGTAAATATACAAATATTTATACAGCTACATTGATAGTAAATTTATAATAAAGGGGTGTATGTATGATTCATCAAACTCTTCAATACTTACTATCATACTTCGAAAGTAGATTTGTAACATTCAAATTATTATTATTATTGTTATTATTATTATATATTGCCAGAAAAAATGTCATTACATCAAAATATACAGTAATATATATCTGACCAATTGGCATCTTACCGAGACATATAAGAGTGTCTGTGTGTAGGTCTGGCCAAGAACTTAATTGACTAACTTACCCTTATAATTTAAGTTGTAAATATTTATTATTTTTTACGATATTAAATGATATTTGTACAATCGACGCACCTTTATAGTACAAAAGAGTGCCAAAGTGCTTGTGTAGCACATATAGTTATGTCTTGATTGACCGAGTAGTATTTGCTGTGGTTCTACCCTTGGTACATTTTTCACGTGCTGCGGTTGGAATCTGCATCTCTCAGGTTGTACAAGATCAAACCAGTTGACAGGCGACGACTTAAGTGAATATAGTTTAAAAGTATACTCGAAGAGATCTTGACGTGCATTTGTTATATCATTCTTGACAGAAATAGAAGTTAGTGTTGTAAGAAATTTCCGTTTTAGATTTTGAAACCTCAGATAATTAATAAGATGTTAACTGCACCAGTTACTAATCTGCCAAATATCTATCAATATTGGATACAAAATTTAGTTTTACTCCGTGATTTACATTTGAAATATCTTAATCAATGAAATTTCTGTTTAATAATAAGATAGTTTGCATTTCTCATGCAGTTTCTATTAAAAAATGTTGCTTTTTAAAAATAATATAAAGTGAATATCCATTATTTATTAATTAATAAAATAAATTTGCAAAACAACATTTATAAATTTGCAATTCTCACGACATACCATTACTATACGAACTTCACCTAACTGTAAATTTCCTTCAAAAAACCAAGACTCTGCTCCCTTTTTTCGGCTGCGTATATAATAATGCAAAGCTCGTTTGCGCGCGACGTGAAACGGCGCATGAATCCCAAGTGTTGCGATGATCGATGTGGCGCGAGTCAGCGAAAAATAAGGCGACACGGACCCAAGGGCATTTTGGGACCGGAGCAGAAACGCTAA
The DNA here is from genome assembly GCA_035583055.1 of Torymus tubicola. Classification (NCBI taxonomy): domain Eukaryota; kingdom Metazoa; phylum Arthropoda; class Insecta; order Hymenoptera; family Torymidae; genus Torymus; species Torymus tubicola. The sequence goes on along the minus strand of JAWWEQ010000001.1, from coordinate 21,712,736 downwards.
TGGCTTTTCTGGCGAACGAAAAAAAAACCCATTGCAAAAGGCCCATCTCGATTTTCGGACTACTTTTTGATGAGTGTCGGTGATTGCGTTGGCTTTGGGTGACGATGCGAAGGTACAGTCTGGAACAAAGTTTGATTAAGTGTATTGGGCAAATGCTGTTGTTATTTTAATGGTAAGCAGTTGAATTTCGAGAAAAAATGGGATCCGCGATTCTGTGAAATTTAAGTAATTTATGTTACGTTATAGTTTTAATGAAAAGTTTGTTCATGCGATATGAATGAATATTAGATAATACAACTTGAAAAACAACGTGCAGAACATTTTTATAGAAAAAGTGTAATGTTTTTTAGTAATAAAAACTTTATAGTGGAATTCAACAAAAATAATTTGAGATATACAATGATATTCATTGCTTAACTTTAATTGTAAGCTATAAGTAAAGGCATTACTGATTTTTCATCAATGCTCATCAACTTTTTGTACCTTCCACTCATGCATAGTTTTCAGTTTCTCGAGCAAAAGTTTTTGCATGTCTATACGATTTCCTCGTCATTTTTATAGACACTATATAATGAGGTAATAATTGTACACTAAATACATAATGGATGCAATCTAAATATACTTCTATTCAATTTAGCTCATTAAATCAATGTTATACAACTAAGTTAACGACTTTTATTCATTAATATTGACCTACTAAACCGATCGCTGATCTTCGAAAACAAACGAAAACAATTATTAAAAGTGATTTATACGTGCAAAAATCATTTAACCATATAAATTAGGTTTGTATTATCTTTTTATAAAAGGTAATGTATATGGACAAGAACATCTTTTGATGATATCGTATTTTCCTCATCTGTGATATAAAAATATTTGGTAACTATAACTCTACCTTAGTTGTAGTATCGATTGATGTGAACACACTATAAATGATTTTAATGATACAAATATAAAATCTTGTATAAAAATTCAATGTATATTGAATACACATTAAGAGATACAATCAATATTTTGTTCAATGTAACAAGCACTTACTGTCAATGACTTCAGGGTTAACAATATAAAAGCATTGTAAAACTCGTTTAATGCGTTTATTGCGTTATTCACAAATACGCCATCCCAGATTATTATCGTTATAAGATTTTATTGAAAATTTCAAGGGATTATATTAATTTCACTGACAAATGCATAAGTAATGAATATTTAACAATCATGTGAAATTGGAGCAGCAGCAGATTCAAAATTTTAAAAATAGAAAACACAATTACCAAGCTATTACATAATTCAACTCCTTCGGAAAATAAGAATATTTTGTCATTATTTCTTTTATTTTAATTTAGAAACAGATTTTCGAATGTGATGCGATGAATCTGTACGGTGTGTAGAACTTCTTATGCCATTTATTAAAAAATATAATCTGTTAGTTATATTTATTACTTTAAAAATAATCTTGGTACAAAGCATGTATTCAGAATCTTTATCTGCGCTTAAATAATGAAGATGAAACGACGTTGCGCTGCAAAAGGCTAACGATCAAGCTGAAGTCGATGCATGATACGAAGACTGCAGGCTCATCTCGGCGTTCCAGACTGTCACATATTATAGGTATGCACTAAACTTGCAGTTAATTGAGATGTTTAAACATCATTTCTCCACTGGAAGGAATCTAGGAAAAACCTATATGTAAGAGACACATGTACAGGAAACATACGGAATCCTTTGGGAAATACATGTGGAATATATCTGAAGGAAATACAGCAATTCGAGACATTAATTAATTATATCCACTACGACATACAAATAATATTAAATTCAAAATTTATTATCTTAGTCATGAGAGATCCATATAGAATCGCGCGTTGAAAACCACAAGAATTCCTATCATATATGTGTGTTCCACAGGATATTCTGAGAGCCCTATAAGTACCCCACAATAAAGTCAATGTGTTTCCCTTGTGTATCCCATATTGGTGTATCTACATCGGGCTTTCGCAGAGGAGTTGATTGGGCTGTTTTATCTTTGGAGCAATCTGAGAAAAAATTAGCCATCCTGCATCAGGATCATTGCAAAGGACTTTAACATTTTTGAGCTCGATAATGTTAATAATGATTCCCTCGTGACCAAAGTTTTTTGCGCAAAACTTGGTCGATTAATTGAGTTAGCCAAATATTCAAATTTGTTTAAAATGATTTAAGAGAATTTACTGACCATTTACTATAAATTACGCATAGATTAACTTTCATTCAACTTCATTATTTAACTTTATCTAATTTAATCAAAGATTTAATGCACAATAATTGAATCCCAAATTCGAACGCTGAAAACTTAAAAATATGATTACATAAATTTTTGGGTTAAGCATACCTTTTTTAATTACATATAGAACACTAATAATTTAAAAATGTTAATATCCGAGCTTTGTAAAACCTCGATACTAAAATTCAAGATATGCCCATAAAATCGAACTCAACTTTTGATCAGATAACCATCCAACAGAAGAAAATAAATTTTTCAAATGCAATACCACTTTCCCACGAATAAACCCCGCTCTAATTTTCATAAAGCATATATAGCGACATACCTATATCTACACTCTCTCAGCATCATACATACGCACACATACACACATCTCGGATGAAAGCAAAAGTACCGTTCGTTCTTATATACACTTGCACTCCAGTAGCCGGTGTCTATCTATATACGAAACGTCACCGAACGTTTAACTCTCTCAAATCACCATAAAGTTCTGACTGACTGTCGGACACCAGCATATAGCATATATATACGTACCCCCTTCGAACAATACTTAAATCTTACATAAACTCACCGGGCGATCGAGCCTCGACGAGAGAAAGAGAGAGAGAGAGAGAGAGAGAAAAAAGAATTTTAATCCGACAAAAAGAGCGGCAAGCCCAAGAATGCAATGTGTGCACGCGCGCGGGCAGGCGTAATCTTACGCATTATATACCGCAGTGAGTATGTAGCAGGCGTGTATGTATCAAGGAAAGCCATTACGTGGATGCCGTGAGCCTGTGTATGCGAGCATTACGCGATAAATGGCTACGGCGTATACGTGTATGTATAAGTATGTATTCATGTATATATACAAGCAGCAGTGCCGCAGGTCTACGCGCTGTCTCTCAACGCTCGCTCGCGTGCGATTATGTCAGTGGGTCAGACTCCTATACGGCGCGAGAGTATATACAGATTGGTATGGGCTAATCCCGATAGACTATATATATGCGCGACTTCCCTGAGATCGACGCGTTGTTGCTTTTCTTTTGTGTTTTGTTTGCTTTTGATGGTATAATTCGTGCTTTCTGCGATAAGAGAGAAATCTGAGGCAATTGTGCGTTGTGATTTCGTTTGTTTTTAAGAGGTTTATACAAAACTTGTCAGTATACCAAAATAGTTGTTACACGTGGTTGTGTAGTTTATATTTTTAAATAAAATTTAAATAAAATAAGATTAAAATAACAAAAAAAAATGTAACTTGCAATTAGCTATTTTTTAGAATGGCGCATATGTATTACCTTCATTGGAATAAATGTCTCGTGTATAATTTAATGGTACCATTTAATATGAGTTAGTATACAGGAAAAACTAAAAAGTAATGTTGGAAATCAGGATTTTTTGGCAAAAATACTGAAAAAGTAACATTTTAAAACTGTCACGTACGAATTTGAGTGTACTTAACTTTTATATGTGGAAAATTTTTGAATACCTGTAAGTGGAAACAAGGAATATTACCATATAAATATTCAACGTAACAAAAATTTTTCAAAAAATTGTAACATTTAACTAAAAGAAATTTAACGATCGAAGATTCGCGAAAAATTATAAAACGATCGGTTACCTTGTAACACTGATGTCACAGGATGAATCAATAGTTTTTATTCTACAAAAAAAAAAATGTAAAATTTATACGATTTCACCGAGAATGATGTTAAAGGTTGAACACCAATAACGTTACCGCTGATGGGTTCATTGAATCGACTGACGAAGTTTAAAATTTTCGCTTGTAATTCACGATTTCTCTAATATGAATTTTATATTATATAATAATTTGCATACATATTATTCGTATATCTTTATATTCTTGCGTGCATCTTATAGTTTTCGATAGTCAACATTATAAACTTTTCTAGAGACAAATTAACTGATGTGTTTATAAACTCATAGTTGAAATAGTCTGCTTTTACGACTTGCCGCAGCCATTATTGAATTTTAAATATTTCGTAATTTTATTACTTTGTGAATTTTGTAGTTTTCGCGCATCCATTCGACGAAAAAAAAAATATGAAGAATTCTTCCTTGTGTGTATATGTGCGCACCTATGCAGAAAAAAAGCGAAAACTCAAAACTGGGCCAAGGTCGATTTCGATACGTTTTTGTATCGGTGGTTATGTTATGCAAAACGAAACAAAAAGTATTTCCTCTCTCAAACGCGCCGACATAACATGCAGCTCACCTAAAAAAAAAAGAGTATACCAAAAATAAAATCGGTTCACATATAGGCTTTTACGCGAATAAACAAATAAAGGAGGCATTAAATTGTGCACTGCTCGGGTTATATTATGATTGCACGGATAATGCGTTGTTACCATAGTGGTGTACAATAATTTATGACACAATAAAGGTAAATTTCAAAAAGAAAAACTCACGGATTGTTCATGCAGATATACACATATATATATATATATATATATATATATATATATATATATATGTTCCTTTTGAACGAGGTCCTGTCAAACGTGATTTATTACATTATTGCGTAACACTATTTTATTTTATATTTTATTACGCTGGTTATTTTTGAGTTGATCGGTGTAAAATTTCTTACGCGAAAAACCATAAAACTTGTCTGGAATCAATGAACACTTTCGACAATTTCATCATTACTACCCTCACCTTCTTCAACGAAAAAAAAAATCATTGCTTTTGGTTAATCACGTGTTCATCTTCGAACAATGAAGCTATTCTGTTGCTTCGAGACGAAGCTTTTTTATAGCTGTAAATCATTAATCACTATACGGGATATAATGCATTATGCACAAATAGACGGTCTTTCATAAAATCCTTAATGTTTTATTCAAATATATGAACAAAAAGTTACGTTGTTATTTCACTTGACAGTGTATATGACGTTCAGAGGAATATATCGCGGATTTTCTCTTATCGAACATGTGATATATTATGCACACGTATATGTCCTTTTTTTTAAGTGATTTTTTTCTTGTCGACATATCTTCTATAATAATGTACAATGTTAATTTCTTTCCATTTGTTTCCATTAGACTGAACTATCCTTATAGTGTACGTAGTCATATTTTGTAAGTTACAAAAAATACTATATTGTCATAGTTATTTTCTGATACATTAAAATGTAACGCTACACTAAAATTATAAAATTATCAAACGTTTCTGTGTGATTTAAACAGTTATGTTTCAAAATTTAATAAAATTGTGTCTATAAATTAAATATATTACGCTAAACTGCTATAAATAATATTATATATTATTATAAATATGTTTATTTTTACTTCGAAAACTTTTGATTTATCAATTATTATAATGAATCCGAGTGAACGTTCATGAGAAAAGAATTTTTTGCTAGTCAATATTAATCTGTATAATAAATTTTTCACTTTTAATCGGATAAATTTGATAAATTGCGAACGAGTGTTTGTATAAAAACTGATATGGATACATACTTCTGACTAATTTTAATGACACGACGAAGACATTTATAACGGCACTCATTGCCATGAATAAGATTCTTTTATTATTATAGATATAAGAATTAATTATTTATTTTTACACGCAATATCAGCGGTATGCACACGTTTGAAGTCAATGTCGTACAAGTTTAATAATAAATAATGTAATCCATTACTTCGCTCTTTCTTGTAAATTGCAACAATGCTGCAGAGATAATGTCAATTTGTTTATTTTAACCGTAAGTACAAACTACTTTCGTATAATTCTTATCGCGTATGTAAGAGATTAACCAAGCGTTTGTTATGAAACTTTTAACAACAACACTTATTATACAGTAATAATATACACTTAGTTAATGCTTACTACATTCATCTTAAACCCTGTTATTATTCGTCAAATTGCCTGCACGATAACCACTCAAAGATATCATATAAACCTTAAATACCAAAACCACCAATGAATAAACAAAGGTACAAATCCGCTGTGATTTTCAAAAATGCGAACCGTTACAAAATAAGGAAACTTTTCTTAAATCCCATAACGAATCTACCCTGCTCCAGCAAAACCGCGTTTATTTTCACATGACACCTTCGATGAATAATCTCGCGTATGATATTAAGCACGAGATCCAAGAACAGTGGAAAAATCGTGCTCCATCATATACACATCACGCATGGAGGAGACTTTCCGAAATCGCACCTTCCTACACACGCGCGTGGTGCGGGTTTCCCCAGCAGCATCAACCGCAAATAAAACACTCGTCTGTGAGGGTCAACGCACGTGAGTGTCCCGAGAATAATATCGTTCGCACCTGAGTGGATAACACGCTCGAGTGAAGCGCGAGTGGTGTGTATAAAAGAGCGACGCAGGTAAAAGTCATATCGGCGTTGATTGTGCTATACTTCTTTTTTGAGTCGTTGGGAGTGACGAGGGCGAGAGATAATTGTTTGAGGAAATAATGTTATTTACTGTTTTTATTTATAAGTATAAAAACTACTCGAATTATCTCTTGAAACAATTTTTCTTTATCCAAGAATCTACCGCCTTTACCAGAAAAATAAATAAATAAAAACTGTATAAGTGATCTTAATTAGAAAACACCCAATCAGTATGAAAATAAGTTTTGCGTAAAGCTGCGTATAGGCGACGATTACAAAGGATGGGTCAAGATTGCATTTTTTCAATCAATAAAAGAAGAAAGCAGAGGGTGAATATGCAAAAAGCATGTTTGCGGATGGTATGAGAAAATGAGTTGGCCAAAAGTCTAGAAAAACACCAAGAAGAAAGCGTACAAAGAGGCGCGTTTGCATGCTGTCAAGTTATGTGTATATAATGTCAAGAGGGGACGAGGAAATCATAAGAGGAACGAGCGAGAGAAAAAGAGTGCAAGTAAGAAAATGAGAGAAAGAAGAGAGCATCGAAGTCGAACATCGCGATTGTCTTTTTGTAAAAACAAAAAAGGGACGAGTATGTATATATAAACTGTTGCTCTAAGGCATACCCACATAAGTCGACTTTTTTTGAAAATCGAGAAAACCTAAGATTTTGTATCTTCAAATAGACCTTTTTCATTCAAAACTCAGTATAGTAGCTAATATATTATCCTCAAGTTACGATATATCGTTCGGGTATACTCAAAACGTATAAGCTCATTTTTTAGATTTTGATCACGGCATAATAACATAAATCCATATCATTTTATCTATTCGAATTGAATATAAACATGATTTCATATAAAATATGTAGAATAATTATAGATAAAATTTCGTGCGTTTTCAAAATTCTAGTATTATTATCACTTCTTTTTCCATGTGCAGTATGCCAAAACGTCGTAAATCTAATAGAAACTGCTGATTTTGTAATTTATTAATCCGCTTCATGATTAAATTTCATCATGATTAAATTAAAGCATATATTAGATATAAAGCACTATTAGATAAGTCCACAGTTCTCGACATAACGATATAAGTCCATAGTCTTTTGAGTTTTTGACGTATCGGAAAATGAATAATCTACTCATACTACCATGTAAATACGTGTTGTGAATGTGTCAATTGAGCATCGCGATTCGCGACTCATCTCGTTTCTTCCAATTATATAAATATAAATTTGAACATTGAAACCCTTTTTTCAGAAACTTTACGTGATTATACCTCAAAGCCACATACACGTAACTCGAAAAGAAGAGAAATTCCATAAGATAATAATAAAAATTCTCAGCCAAACAGAATAATGCCTTTTTCCTCATAATTTCCTGTACGACATTCAATGAAGCAACAATTATAAGTACTCTTTCTACAAATTAAAATTCACCGCGCAAAATAACATCTATAATACTTGCTTGATGACGATGTCGCGCGAGTAATAAGTGAATCGATATTAATGAAAAGGTGGTATATGAAATTCTATATATATGTTTTGAGGAAAGAATATCAATGATGAAAAATCAAAGGTTTGACGTTTGCAAGAATTACGCAGCTCTTTATTTTTTTTTTTTTTTTAAATTTTCTTCGACTTTGACCCGCTGAGATAGGAAAGCCAGCGGTCTGTAATCCCATGCTGCAGTCTATCTGCCGCTATTTTTCGAACGCCTTGCGGTATAACCAATTAGCGGGCGCGAAAAGCTCGCCCATTCTCTTCCAAGATATTCTGTTGTGCTACATTATTTCGTGTACCTCTCCACATGAGAGCCTTGCCGGAGTTCCATTTTTTTAAAAATTAGATTCAATTTTAACGTATTCAATCTACACGTTTTACTTGCGCGTTTAAATTCCGTTTTTATTCTTTTTTTTCTATTTTACTCTATCGTGATAGTAATTTTTATTATCTTATACTTATATTATTTGAACAACTTTTACTTTGTGAAAATAATGTATCTCATCCCATGCATGCTCTCCGACGACTCTGTATTAGGTGACGTTAGATTTTTTATCGATTAAAGAATGATTGTGTCTTATTCATTATTATTACCGATGTTTAGCTAGTTTGATATAGATAACATCTAAACGTTTAAAGAAAGTAGGAGAAAAAATTATAATAATGACATCATAAGTAGGACAAAAACGTGTGATTACTGTGAGGGTAGCTCACACGTACTTTAATCAAATCCCAAGAATGTACATTATACACATAATAAATTGACGATAAACATTACGCATAAATAGCCGCAATAAAATAACTTATTCTAACAATCTATGTAACGACAATAATCTAAAAATTCATAATTCCCGCTTTTTTTAGCAATTTAATGTATACTATTATTATTTTTACTATCACGCGTGTCGGTGTCTTATCAAAATTACGAGTTTTTTTCTCTTCCAGTGGTCAGTTCGGACTCCTCATCGCGTCAGCAGTATAGAGACGCTGTCCCCAGCGCACATCAATATTTATGATAGCTATGACGATAACGGCTGGGTTATGTAGAGGGTTTCTTTTACTTTTAACGACCAATTAATATTGAATTCAATCATACAGTGAAGTGCATAATAGTACACGTGTATAGGCAAGAGTATCACGTGGATTCTCATACGAACAGTTGGCAGAAAAAGTTTTGACAATGGGTTGGTAGAAAAAGAATGAACTCTGTATGAGTAGTAAACACACGCGTAGGTGATGACGAGGTTTTACATTGATAATTGTATATGCAATCATTAAATTTGGTTTAATATAATTGTTGAATATTGAAAAATAGAAAATACTTTGGTTTGAAAATAATTTATCAAATTTGACACGTTTTAATGTACGAAAATATTTTTCAAAGATTCGTTTTATAGCCAACACGTGGTATGAAATGTGACTCAGGCACTAATGTGAAAGACTTATGCCAAACAATCACAATGACTCGTTGATGCAAATCAAAATAAAAACATTAACACTTGTTTTTATCTTTTGCATAACATTCAATCGAGAGAAAGAATATTTAAAGTAATTAGCCACTAATCCTTGTAAATTATTGAATATCGAAAGAATCAACCACGTTAATGCCAGTAACAATTATAGTACAACAACTATTTAGTATTTTTCTCTGTTCTCGACTTTTTCCCCAAAAATCTTGAACATCAACGCACCCCGCGAATTTCGCAGAAACTCGTGACCACACCCTCAACCAACAACCCCAGAAGTAGCCGCACTGTAAGCCTTTTGCCACCGTCTTGCGGCAATCAATTAGCGATTGCGAAAAGCTCGTTCTTCGACTCTCCAAGATATTCTATTATGTGCTCCGAAATTTTGGAGCACACTCGATCTCGTCGTTCTGTCTCCGACTTCGTCGTTTATTATTTGATTAGTGCAAATCCTTGTCTGCTCAATACATTAGAACATCTTCTGAGTTCCAGGAGAAAAGGGAGGATATCTTTTCACATGAAGACTTCGCCTGAGTTTTATTTTTTTAATTCAATTTTTACAGTTAACTCTAATCATATTTTTTTAAATCACCTTTATTTTAATTTTATTCAATTTTCTTAACTTTTTATCAACAAATGTTATTACCGACCGTTGAGCTTATACGTTAAGATATTATGTCAAAATGTAATAATGCAGTAACTTATAATAAAATCCTGCAAAGCAAAACATTTCTCAAAAATGGTTAAATTAGTATCAATTTTAAATATTGTTTTTAACTTTAATTAAAAAATTTGTTTGTGAAACTAAGTAATTTTTCAGTAATAATTCTCATTGTCTGATGCAAAAAGTATACGTTATTATTTTCATTTCAGATTTGAAAATTAATTACCTTATTTACTGTCATAATGCTCATTTCGCCACCACATAAACCAAGTCATTATGTTCATTGCATTAATCATAGTCTTTAATTCTATAGATCTGATGAATTTGAAATGATAAGTGCCAATTTTGAATCAATTTTTCACGCACATATTACGCATGATTATGCATCGTTTACGTAAACGTTAACTGACGTAAACTATAATCAATTTAACGATAATTAGAATTTTCGGTTACTCTTCTCTTACATATACTCAAAATAATAGCTCGATATAACGTGCAACCTGATTCAAGTAATCTCTCATTGTTATTATTTACATTTTTTTTATTAACAAAAAAAACTGCTCGAATCATCTTTCAAAACAGTTCCTCACCATCCACATGTACACACTTACCGCATTCTCCGGCGAAAAACAAGCGTAAAAAAACAAACACACTACTCTCTACGAGTTAAAATTCACCACGCAAAACAGCACCGACACAAGCATCGATGTATATAGAATCGAGCGCAAAGCGCAAAAACCTTGCGCGTCTTTAATGAAGTAATCAGTCACTATACGATCAAACATCATCTGCGGTCGTCGAGAAATTCTCGAGATCGGTAGCTATTAAAGCACGTGATTTTTCTTTCTTTTGTAGACGATCGAGACGTGGAAAAAGTGACGAGAAATCTTTACGGTTGAAATAATCGGTTTGTTATCTACTATACGGGAAGTTCATATGATGGCTTGCGATGCGGTTGATTTTACGATTGACACGACAAAAGACGCTAAAATTTCTTTTATGCCATGCGGTTATGCGGCGCTATCAGGATATACTTGCACGTATATATACGTGCTTCTGTATTATCGCGGCTGTAATTAATATGCTGTTGTTTAGAAAGATTGCTATGATATTGTGATTTTTAACAAATAATATATTGGCACATTTTTAATATGCCTCTGAATTACTTTTATTTACTATAACCTCTCACTGTAATAAGAGACTTGGATTAAAAAACTTTAATTTTTGCGCATTAATATACCCATCAGTTCACGCATCCTACGATTCAACTAGAATCAAAATTCGTACGCTTGAGATTGACATTTATAAATTTTTTTAATTATATAGCTTATTTTATGACCTTTGAAACCACACGATTTGTTTCTAAAATGAGACAAACAATTTTTTCAGTTCACAATATCCAAAGGAGGATATGACGAAAAAATTCAAACTAATCAATCAGTTTGGTATAACATATATATTCACAAACCATTCTACCGCCAGAATCAAAAACAGCCTTACTTTTGACGCGATAGTATCATGTGTAAAGCTTTTGCGATTTTATAAATCATATTTTTTACGCGGTTAATATATTCACGAACGTCTCGTGTGAATTACATCATTTTATTAATTGTTATTAACTTGTTTTGCAATGTAATATTACGATATTCTTACCTCATTCGTATGATTTTGCAGTTTATTATGTATCAAGTGGTTTATTGAGTTCTAATAAGGTACATACCATCTATTTAAGTAATGTCAATTTTCAAAAGAATCAAGTTATAAAATTCAACCTTTTTTTAAAATATTAGTAAAATTTTGTTTTCTTTTTATCTTTTTCCAAACAAAATGTGCCATTCCGAACTCTATACTTTCCAATATTCATTTTTATTGACCACCATACATAAACACCTTAAAAGACTATATATATCCCGTTCTCGTTAAGTCGATGTATAAATCTCTCGATCCTTCCGTAAAATATACACGACGTCACGGAAGATCACGTCAGGAAGACAAGAAACGTGCGCGCGCGCGCTTGTATATAACGCTTTCTCACGCACTTGTGTCTAGAGACTTAAAAATCACAGTATCATGCAAAGCAAATGCGCTGTTGTAATAAATGACGCGAAAAATCTCTCGTGCGCTGACCGAATCTATACGTGAAGCGATAAGAAAATTTATCTCTCAATCCGTCGTTCGATCGAACGCGTATGTATTATAGTATCTAACGTCACTACTAGTAATAAAAAAAAAAGATCGCAATATATACCAAGATTATCCTATATAGCGACGATGGTTTAGCCTATTGCAAGATGCGGTTAAATGTGTATATATATACATACATACGATTCGATTTCCTTGCAGTATATACGTACGCGAAGTATCGGAAAAAGTTGCATATTGATGTATTTATACGTATACTGATGACGCTATTGGCGAACAGATAATTCGATTAACGTGAGAGTTGGGCTAAATTGTGCGTAGTGCGGTAAGGAACGTGTTTTATAGAATTGAAATGAGTTTTGAGAAGTGTTGACATATATATACGCACCTCATTATTTTTGAATTCTGCCAAGATGACGTTCGTGGGTAAAAGTAATAAATTTTTATTTGTCATCAATAGGTTTGTTTTTTGGTTAAAGGAAACACTTCTGATTAAATAGATCATGACGAAGAAGTTTAAGATTGTAAAAAGATTATGCTGTTGGAATGTTTACAGCTAAACGTATATTTAAAATATTGGAGATAAATAATTATGGTTATTATTAATTTATTATAATAAATCTGATACATGTTATTTTATTTATTATTAATATAAAAATTTCTTTTTTTTCCCTGTAAATTCTTCTGATTTTCTTTGATACAAGAGATTGTTTTTTTGGTTCGATTTTCCTTAGAAGATAAGTGTCTATAAAATTTTAATAATCTAATTTATCGACACAAAAGAAAATTTTAAGAACTTAATTCAAGCCAACCATAAAATTCTTGCTCGATAATATGAATATTATATAATGGACGGCATGTGCAATTTTTTATGTATGATAACTGAATGTTTGCATTCTGATAACGCTTTATAAATTTCTATTTTTCAAGGAGGAAATAATGCCTTTTCAATTTTGTTGAATTTTACGCGGTAATTAAATGATACAAAGGAAATCAACTTCACTGATTTATACCATCATTATTTTATAAAAACTCGTATAGAAGATAATCAAATATCATATATATCTAAAATATTGTCAAAAACATTAAAATTACAGTTTTCTTAATAGTCGCATATTATGTCTTCTAATCAGAAAATCTGGAATCAATCGTAATGATGTATCTGCTGCAATGTTATAGAAATTTTGATACCTGCGCATCACTACAATAGATGCAAGAGATTTAAAGAGTTTAGAATATTTTTATTTGAAACACTAGTTTAGCAAAGCCACGTGTTACTTGTAATTAATATGCTAATTAATTGCATTTGCTTCTTAGTTCCAGATAAGAAGTACCAAATACATAGCTATTATATTTATTGTAGAAAGGATTAAATTAATATCAAGAAAAATCTGAGATTACTATAAATTTACCAAATTTTTAAATTACAAAATACTCGTGATCTTATTATTTTATTTGCAAACATCATACTGCTTCTGGATATTCATAGTTTATTTTAAAATACCGATAAATGGACCGAAATTTATTTACATACCGCGATTCTCATAACAATATAATCACAGTGAGGGAATAATTTTTAAGAGACACTATTTTACTGATCTTGCAAATATTCATATGATAATCTTTCACCGAACCATGAAAAAAAGATTGTGACCACAAAGTATTTTTATTATTATATTTCCAAATTATTGAAATGTAGTTATGCATTATTTAATATTTTTGATAATTACAAACTATCGTTCTCAACAAAAGATTCATTGATTGATTCCAAACATCAGAGCATTGCGTATACTTCTTATGTACACGAACGATAATATGTAAATACTCAGTACACGAACGAAACTATCGGGACCCGACCTGGCCAGGCTCGAAGCGTCGTGGTTACTTCGATCATCGAAGTTAAGCACACGTCGTCTCGTCAACTAGTTGGATGGGTGACAGCCGATCGTGTAATAGAGAGGGTTTTTCACAAAGTCTTCCTTAGTAGACGAGGATGTGTTCTGTTGTACGTGTTGTTGTTGTGTTTATATCCTACACCGCGCACCGACTTCAGAGGGAACTTTGTAAAAACCATAGCGCCCGACCGCTCGAGAGAGAAGAAAAGATATGTAGTTGCAGTGCGCTGTTTGTTTAAGAGAGTGGAGGGAGAGAGAGAGAAGTGGTGGAGTTTTAGAGTATTGCCAACGACGAAGGCTGAAGGAGTTAAATGTTTAGAGCCAGCAGAAAAAGGAGGAGAGAATCATCCCGACAGGAATATACGTGAATATCATCGCCCCTACCACCGCAACATGCAGAAACACGTTACGAGGAAGTTGAGCCGGAAGAAAAAGAAGTTTGAGCCGTAGAGACACAAATGTCTCTTTTTTATTTTTTATTCTAAAAATTATTTACAAAGTTATTATTTTTTTAATACAAGAAGCTGATGGCTATCCTAAAAAAGTTTACTTAATTTAAAATATTGCAATTTGTGAAGAGTTTCGTAGAATCAGTAAGGAAACAAAGTTATGAATCGTTATAAGAAAAATTAAACGCTCATCAAAAAAATGTTGTTATACGATCCAAAATTACGCCAGTATAATGTAACAAACTTGATAATACAATTTACAACTTTTTTAATAGACGTACTTTACGAATTTGGAAATTGTTCGTTTTTGAAGTAGTTTCATGAAATGACTAGTCATTCGGATAGCAAAAAATATTGTTCTTAGAAAATTTTACCCCGTGTAACTCCTTCCAACAGAAACAGAAAAATTAAGTGATAACAAAAAGATTAATTATTCATTGTTTATCTTGAACCACAACTTATAAGAACTTTGGTTTCCAAGTATTAAAGAACCTTTTCTCTAAGCGGTGCTTCGATTACATTAATACTCCAAAAATTACGATAAAACGATATTATTCATAATGGAAACCTTTCAACAGTTTGAATACACACTGTTCCAAAAAGAATAGTTAGAATTAATTAGAAAGTACCTTACACATATATATTTAACGTACAAGATTTTCATGTTAAAAACCCATGAGAAGAATTGTATCTCAACTTTTGTATGTATTTTATTAGCGTATGTAATTTATTAGCGTGTATGATGAGCGTGAATGTGATAGTGATTTTACTTTCTTTTATTTAATATTTTGACGAGT
>JAWWEQ010000001.1:21679154-21697119 GCA_035583055.1 Torymus tubicola | reverse complement strand
TGTGCTATTAGTAGTTTTGCTTCATTATCCAGAGACCCATAAGGCAAATTTGAGGTAAGTGCTGCACTTGGATGGTCAAACGATTTTTAATTGAAATTTCAGGTAAAGCAAGTAATATTTGACAGCTCAAATGCGAGATGGACTTATTATAAAAGAAGTTAGTCCTATTCGAGAACGAACAGGAATCTTGTCAGTAGAGTCGTTACTGATGGGAAAGAAAACGATGAAAATCAGAAAACCTTAGGTAAGTTTATTACACGATCTGCGGTTTTCTCGAACTGAGTTCAAACTTGAGTTGAAACAGAATTAAGCTTAAGTATTGCAAATGTCGAGTTTAAATTTAAAGTTAAGACGATAAATAAAAAGCAGTAAAGATGGCGGCTATCCTTTTAAATATATTACAAGACGTGATTTCAGATGCTGAAACAATGGTGAAAGTTTCCATACAGAAAGGTCGCGTATAAATATGTGTTCGGACGAAAGGGTGGATCGACCGAGCCGAAAGCGGACGCGCAGCTCTTCTCATGATGCATCCACCTCCGGGAAACCTAAACGACCTCAAGATCCTCGTTAAGTATACGCACAGAGTCCATCGATTCAACAGCAATAGTGGCACATCATTAAAAGAAACAGGTATTTACTAGAAGTCGTTTAAAATATTTTATTAAAGTATAAGATTGATGCAATACAATAATTTACAATAATATAAAACAATGCAATACAATAATTTATGCTCATGCGATGGACGATCCTGTATGTTAATTTATTATAGTGATTGTTCCATATACCTATATGTTAATTTATTGCATTGTACCGTCTCATATACTTACACGAGTGAAAGTATTTGTTAGTGTGAGTGAGGAGAGTGAGTGCTGTGAGCAAATGTGAATTTAGTTTTTTATTTTAACTTTTAGCTTTAATTTTAACTGTAGTTATAAGTTTTAAATACATTTTATGTCTTCGGAGCGCTCCCGCGCTCCTTGATATGATCTGAGTATGTTAGAGATATCTTTAAGCTTCTTTCGACAGAATCAATCATTATCGTGTATTTTGTATTGTATTTTTTTGCAATTTGTATTAATTAACTGCTTTAGTCAACAAAATCTTCTAGGCTTTCTGTGATATCACTAATTTAGTTCTTAATTTACTCATCAGTATTATTAGTTTTTAAGTACAGACCGTGATATTACGCCATAATTTTATATTATTAATAGAGTTAGAATTTTTTATTAAGTATACTGTATTAATTTGTACATATTACTCTTCTTTTGTATTATATACACGATTTGCACGAAATTATGAGAATGTTTGTAAAATGAATTATTTACAATAAAATAACTATTCTATTCTATTCTATTAAAGCTTGGGAGAAAATTACGAACGACGAATTTATCTTAAACTGTATAAAGAGGTATAAAAATCCTCTTTATAAAAAAGTTTTACGAAAAGAATTACCTCTCAATATTAAAACGACTGCTGAAGAAAATTATCATTTAAATATTTCTATAACGGAAATGATCTTATCATAATTTTGTTTCACTTAAAATTTAGAAAAGTTAAATTTTTTGTTAAAACAGAACATTTCAAAATTGATTGAAGATATTAGCAATTAATACGAATGTGTAAAATCGACTTAAAAGATACATATTCTCTAGTACTGTTATTATTAAAAAATTTTTAATAATTATATAATGTTTTCTAAAGCCGTAATACAAGAACTAAATTAATGGAAAGCCCATATCTTAAATGCAGCTAATAATATACGTACGTTTGTGATTAAGAAAAAAATCTCAGATGCCTCAACACCTGGCTGGGGCGGTGTTTGTGAGGAAAACGAGGTACACGGTTTTTGGAATCCAGAAGAGAGGAAACTACATACCTATCAATCAATTGCAAATTTTAACTGCTATAGTCTTAAAATGCTTTGCGTTTAATGACTTTAATTGTCAGATCCTTTGGTAATACCACCACCATAGTTTACTTAAATAAAATCGGGGGTATTAAGTTTCCATACCTAATTAGATTGGCTAAAGAAGTTTGGGAATGGTGTATTGAAAGACAGTAGTGGATCTTCGCAGAATATATAGCAATAAAAAAGAACATTGCTAACGGCGAATCGAAAATATCTAACACATTGATACCGAATGGGAAATTGCTCATTACGCATTTTGGAGAATTATTGAAAATTTTAGTAATCCAGAAATGGATTTCTTTGCTAGTAGAAATAATAAAAAATGTAATAAGTACTGTTCTTGGGGAAGAGATCACGATGCTTTCGTCACCAATGCCTTCACTATTAAACGAGAAACTCTATTTGGCAATGCATTTCCACCTTTCTTCTAGATTCAAAAAATACTTAAAAAAAATTAGATCGGATAACTACTATATGTATAGTAGTAGTGCCATTTTGGATTGCTCAACCTTGGTTTCCGAAATTTATCAGATTGTTAATAAGTGATAAAATTGAATTCAGACCATCGAATAATCTATTGTTGTCGCCTTGCAGAAGTTACTCATCCATTAGCAACCCAACTTCCGTTCATTGCAGGAGTTTTGTCAGGGAGACATACAAAAGAAAAGGACTCTTTGACTCAGCAGTGGATTTGGTTGTATCTACTCTGATAGCAAGTACCTACAAACAGTACGACAATGCCCTCAAAGACTGGTGGCTTTTTTGTAATACGCTTGATCCGTAATTTTAACGGATTAAAGAAAAAATGAAAAGTTCAGTTTTATTGTAATTTACAAACAGCGATTTAATCTTGCATGCATTTCATTATGAATAGAGTGCAATAAAAAAGAGTACAAACTGAGTATTTTATATGTAACTTTTATTAGCATGAACTATTCTAATGTAAACCATATTTAAATATCTAATACAATAATGGTTAAATGCTATTTACAAAACACAGTTTATAAGGATACGCAGTATATACAATGTCAATTATTTGGCTTCATAATTTTCAAAAATGTATATATTCGAAAACATAATTATAAAATAAATGATAATACACAAGAAAAATGCACAATGATTTTCTGATAGTAAGCGAAACCCACGCAACCGTCTACGTACAAATAAGTTAAGTGCATAATGTGTGTGTTAGATTCAGTATTTCTACAATTCTAACTTCAATAAAAATTTAGTATATGATGCCTATTTATTTAATTCTCACGTCTATACATGCTTTTTTATAATTAAAATCTACTGATTTTACTGATTTTCGTCACGATTGTGAAAAAACTTACGCTCCTTTCATAACATTTATTAAAAATCATTCATTCATATTCATTCTTTCATTATCTTTAATCTAAAGACACATTTCTTAATATGATTCGCAGGAATATTGTCGTATAACTAATTAATGCAGGGCAGTCATAGAATTTTTAATTATCATACTTGTGCCTCTAATAATTCTACAGTTTCAAATTTTACATCTCACCCCCTATTTTTTTCTTGGCACTATCATTACATACTAGAAAATGCTTTAAAACTGAAAAACGATACAAAATAACATTAGCACGAAAACACTTTTTAAAAAGACATAAAATAAATTGATAAAATTTAAATTGCATTCTGACTATACATTTTAGACGTTGTAGTAAGTACCTTAGTGATGTTTTATAAACGAATAATTGTGAATGAATTCTTAATGCTGTTTGTTTACATGCATTTAAAAAACTTTCCATAAATTACAACTTGCAACAAGACAAACCCATTCTGATTCATTTACTGCAGAATATCGATATATAGTTGAAAATTTCAAATAATTTTGAAAAATAATAATAATAAAATAATAATAACACCTTCATTGAATGCTCAACTATATCATCGGGCTCAGTCAGTTATTAATTATTAATGAACCGTTTCGAGGTGAAAAACTAGTTTGAACATTGTATAGTACAGACATTTCAAGAGCCTTATTTCAATTTACAGTTCGACCAAAAATATTAAATGCCCATGAAAGTATTTCTAAGTAATTAATATTTCCAAGCATCTGCAAGATAGCAAAATGCTTGACTGAATTTTTCTCGTCAATTATTGTTTGGCAGTATAGAAAGAAGTCGTGCTTCGGAATGATGAATTTTCACATGTAAAATAAAACTCTCGAAGAATTTTTTCTACAAAGGAAGGATCGAGTTTAAAAATGCAGGCATATTGATTCCTCTGCGCGCTGTCGAAACTCGGCCCGGTTCAGTTGATGACCTGAACGTAGGTTGCGGGGAAGATGCCTGTCCGGCCTCTGCACTCGCCGATCCACCAGCCGTCAGCCTGTTTCTCGTGCACGGTGATGAGGTCGCCCGGGCTGAGGCTGAGCTCGTCGTTGAGGTTGGCCGAGTATTCGTAAATGGCGCGGCAGCGCTCGAGTCCGTCCTCGGGCTTTCCCGTCACCTGCACGTCCGCCGAGTCGACGTCGTGGTTGTTGTTGTCCTCGGAGTTGCTGCTGAACTCGTCGAAGTCGCTGAAGTCCTCCTCGTCGGGTGGGTTCTCGGAGTTGCCGTCGCCGGCCGTGCGATCCGTCCAGGCGTCGCGCTGCTCGCTGTCGCTGTCCTTCGACAGTTGCAACACCTCCAGTTCGCCGTCCGACGTGTCATGGAGCTCGAACGATTCGTTCTTTGCCCAAGAAGGAACCTGAAAGTTCCACAGTTCTTTTTTAGATAAAGTATTGTTTGCAAATCATGACAATTAACGTATTTGCATACTTAACGAACTAAAATTACGTATATTGAAAGATAGTTTACTGTTGCACCGAAATACGTTTCCCAAACTCATTAAAATTCCCGTTTAATGCGTATTTCGAGTCGCAATTACGCTGGAAGTAAAAGTAGTTGAACCAGTATAAAGCGTAGAGGAATAAAGATTACCTTGAGTACACTTTGTTGCAGTCCTTGCTTATCTCTGGAAACCAGGATGTGTTCTGCTAGAGGATGTTTGCCTCGCTTGCCGCCTTCAAGTTCAGACAGGGCTCCGCCGACTTTGTACCTTGCAGCTTCCAAGTACGTCAGCATGGAGCGCATCTGAAAGTGTATTATTGGTATGACATTTAAATTTATGGCCTTGCTCACTTAAAACTGTTTCGTTAAACGTAAACTGTTTTACTTTCATTACATACTGAGTATAGCTATGTATTTTGATATTTCTACAAATACCTTCTGCGTTCGATAATCCACTCTAGGTGAACAGTATTCAAGGCCGCGGTTTTGCAATTGGATTATAAAGCGCGAGTGTTTGATTTGCCTGACATTAATTGATTCAGTATATATATATATATATGATACATTAAACAACCAGTTTTCCTTTTTCAAATGCAACAGGATGGAAAATCTAAGCTCGATACAGATCAACATTCGAAAAATTCTTTATCGTGGCATCAAAGTTACTATAACCCGAGCATTTAAAAATATTAATGAAACGATGAAAAATGTTTACTAAGATCGATTAGCACATGAATGACAAAGTCGATCGTTGAATGATGGCCGACTTACGTGCAGTAGCTTATCCGTAACGTTCTGCGTGCTCTCGTCGGCCGCGAAGGCCGGAGTCTTGATGAAGGCGCGGTGCAGGGTCTCGAGGCCCTCGCGGCCTCGCCTCTCGCGCTCGATGTCCTGCCTGATGAGGTGGAGGACGCGCACGAGCGCCTGCTTCCGCCGCTCGCGGTTCATCGCCAGGGTGACGTGCTCCGCGTAAAAGTCCGGCAGCAGCTGCTCCGTGCTCGCCGAGTCGTTGCTGTCGATCCGCCGGATCAAGTTCCGCAGGATCTCCACGTCCTGGGCGACGCTGCAGCTGCGGATGGGCTGCGACAGCCGGTCCGCGCTCTGCGGGCATAAACGCAAGTGATTGTAGCTCGGGGCAGGGAATTAACGTCTAAATATATGCCGCGCCTGCTAAGTAAATGCAGCCGTAACGGGAAGCTCGCCGGTTTATTGCGGCGCAAAAAGCAGGCCTAGCTTCCGCGCGGTTTACCGCTAGCCGAGGCACGTACCTGCTGCAGCTTGGGCGCGAGGGCCTGTAGGTGGGCCAGGTAGACGTTGGCAAGGTCCTTGAGGGCGCTCAGCCGCTCCTCCTCGAGCAGCTCCATCTGCTTGGCGGCCTTGCGCACGGCGCACTCGTACTCGAGGCGCGCGCGCTCGGCGCGCACCGTGACCGTGTAGAACTCGGTGTCGGCGCGCCTCGCCGAGTCCTCGGCCTTGCGCCGGCGCGTCTCCAGCTTGCTCGCCTCCTTGTCGCTCATGTGGCCGCCGCCGGCCGCCAGCTTGTTGTTGCCGGGCTGCGGGGGGTGCTGGCTCTGCTGGTGCTGGTGCTGCTGGTGCGTCTGGCTGAGGGTCTGGAGGCGCGCCAGGTCCTGCAGCCGCTCGTTCTCGCGCGCGCACGCGAAGCTCTGCTTCTTCGTCTTGGCCGCGACGGTGCGCCACTCCTGCAGCGACTTGGACGCCTTGTCCACGGAGTTCTCGATGGTCTTGCGCGTGCGGCCCTGCACCTCAGCCACGCCGACCTGTCCGAACCAGCCGTCGCCCGTTACTTCTTTACTTAACGGCTAAATAATAGTCTCGGGAACTTGATATTCATGAGTATAAAATTCCAAACTCGCAATGAAAATTAGCGCCGTGAACGGCGTGAATTTATCGCAGCTGCTTGTAATTTTAAACTGCATGCGTGTGTATATATTTACAGGCTAATTTTTTAATTCCCCGGCGATTAGGTGTTGCGAAAAAGTTAATCGACCGTAATATTGTTCTCTCCTACTTGGGAGCGAGTACTCGCGCTTTTACGACTCTTACGCGGGCGAAATTTAATATTGCAGTGATTTTATTAAATAAAAAACAAGCTGCGATTTCGCAAGGAGGCCGACTGTTCTCAAATTTTCGAAACAATAAAAACACGAATGCCAGCCCAGCCACCTTATAAACCCGTTGAACGTTTCGCAAGAGTATTTTCCACGGCAACAATCAAACGCGCGCGACCATTTACCTTCGAGGTCTTCGTAAATCCTCGCAAAAGTGCAGCCTGAGAGGAAAGGCAAAAAGAAGTTGGTAAGTGCACGCGTGTCCCCTCGTCGCTCCTATAAATACCGTTGAGACGTTCCCTCGTGCACTCGCGCGCGGTGTAGCTCTGATGATCGCAATTAGCTCTATATATCTGTACTTACCCTGAGTGGCTTGGCGAGCTGCTCGCTGAGGGCGCTTCCCCAGGCTCGGTGGGCTTCGGCCGCCGCCTCCATCTCCTCGCCAACGCAGCGCCAGGCTTCGCTCACGCCGCCGCTGCCGTTGCCACCTAAACAGACGCGAGCAATACTTGAATGCGGATTTTCTCGGAGACGCCCCCGCGCACGAGAGTACCTATATACGCACTCGTTTTACGGCTACTACAGAGCTTGGTAATGTACGGTAGCTCCGGCTTGTTTGTCCCTTTTTTTTACTTTCTGCAAAGAATGCCTTTTTTGCGCAAAACAACGCTAAGTGTACCTTTGCAAGGACATGACTTGTGTGAAATTCTCGACTAGCGGTTCTTTTTTACCTGAATTTCTCGCTTTTCTTGTTTTTCGACCGATTTCTTTGCTAAAGCTATGCCTTAACGAACAATGCATGAGAAATATTTTCATCTTTTATATAGTATTTTGTTCCACGATAATCAACAAACTAAAACTACTACTAGCCGGAAATAAAATTACATTAAAAAATGCGAGTAGTATTATTATATCGGCAATTAGAGCACAAAAAGATACACGCCGACGATTTCTCCTTACTTTTATAATGAATCGAAAAACAAACTCGTAAGCTATGAAATATTATCGAGAACACCGGGACGTTACAGAAAAAAGTGCATAAAATTTGGTTCGTTCTAAACTCTAGCAATATTTCATGAAAAATATCTTTCTTATACAAAGTATACGTTACCTTGGTCCTTTGCACATGCTTTTGTCAGTTTCCCACTTAATTTACTAAGTCCTTTGGCATAATTCGCTTCTAATTCAGCCCTAAGAAAAATAAAACATTGAAATAAGTAAAGTTTCATAAATATTTCTGAAGAGTAAGAAAGACCACGAAGTCTCACCTCTCGTGTAAGATCGCCGCCAGCTCCTTGCAGAAGTCGCCACCCTGCTTGACGTACCTCCGCACTTCCTCGAAGCCACCGGGTCCACTCTGTAACGACAAAAGAGAAGGAAAAAGATTAAAAATGCATCGAGGCGCGCCAAAAGCAGGGAAAGTGAACGCAGCTTTACCGCAAACGGTGACGATAACAACTTCTATGTATATATACCTATATACATATATACATTTCGAAAGCGTGGTAATGAAATTGCGCGCAGTTGAGGAAGCAGCGTCTTGGCGAACGGTGCGAATGAACCGTGGCGAACTACTTGACGCCAACCTTACGGTTATATAGTTATAGCGTTCATGCCTCGACGCGCGAAAACTCGCGGAGGGTAATCGAGAGAGGGCACGCTTTGATTTTTACGAGGTTTTTGCAGCCTCGTGCGCTATTATTAAACTATATATATATATATATATATATATATATATACCGTGTACGTAATATTGTTGTATTCTGTTTTTACTAGAGAACAGTTTTTTTATCGATTGCAAAATTTGGCTTTTGTCGGCTTACAGTTTGGAGATGTGGCTAATTTCCAAAGCGAAGTCTCTCGGGTGATCAATAGTGCGAATTCTCAAATTATTCACTGTTTATGGATATTACGTAATTGGGGGATTTGAATTGAATGGTAACATTAATCAAAGTTTACATTATGAAATATTAACGTAACTACATAAATTGTGCTAAATCCGTTTGAAGATAAGTTTACGTATATAAGCTCATTAAAATCCAAAAAATTTTGTTATTAAATTAAAAGGTAGTCTTAAATTTAATTTATTCTTGGGGATCTTCTATAACATACACATATATTTATAAAAAATGTCGAATCACGCAATAAGGACTATTTTTTTGGTGCGTAAGCAGAAACAGTTTATAATTCGCTATGATGTTATCCTCTCAACTTTCTCCACAATAATAATTATCAGTAAAATAACGTTACCGAAACTGAAAATTAAAGAGTACACGAGCGAAACTTGTGTTACTTGTGAAGTTTTAACGTAGAATGATTTTCCCAAAAATATAGCCTGCAATTTGATAGGTTATTGATTGCCGTTTTAAATGCGGCAATTATTTCGAGAAATTAATGGATTCCCATATATATTGGCGATGAACACGTGCATCAACAGGTAATAAGACGGTGATCCCAGAGCGAACAAGCGAATAATTAGATATGTAACGGATTAATGGACGACAATTAGAGAAGGCTCTAAAACGGTCCCAATATTCCTCTCGCCAGGCTAATCCGTAACCCCATTCTGCGTTTAGAAGCCATTAAATTCGCCACCGAAACCTCTTTTTGTCATGGCGCGAGCTCGTGTGTTTGCGTGTATATGTACACAGCAGCGGGCGCAGCGTATAGTTTTTTTTTATAATTAGAGAATGGGAACGCTCGACTTGAAGTGCTTCTACGAAGGCCTCGTTAAATAGGCATGCGCGCGAGAGTTTCACTGAGACGCGCGCACGCTGCAAATCCTCGCGCGCATATACAGTGCATGCAGTCGCACACTCTTTTCCCTAATAACCGATCATCGGCTGGCAATGCCCGAGCCCCGATCATTTCTCTTTCTCTTTTTTCTTCGCGAGCTATCGGTAAAGGCTTGAAATTTCATGTGATTATGCGCGTCGAGGCATTTCTGCTCGCGTAAAATCCTCCGTTCCGCGTCTTTTTTTTGCCAAGTTTCGGAATGCAAATGCGCACTGCGCTGTCGGCTAAAGCGCGCGCGCATATGTGCGCTAAAGAAGGTTAACTATTTTCCTTTGCCCTAAATTTTTCTTGTGAAACGATCGTTAGAATGAGGATTTGAATTTTTTGCTCAAAACTGCAAATCGAGTGTATAAAGAATATATCGAACATTTTTTTATGCAGACTTGGTTTCGTTTCACCTAATTTATTCAACAACTTCATCGAAGATCATTACTAAATAACTAAATAAAGGTATACATGAAGAATATTAAAATTAGTATAATTGTTAATTAATTTTTTTTTAATGTTCATGTAGGCAGTTAAAATTTTATAATCGACAGAAAATACGAAAAATGACTACAGTCTCCT
Source organism: Torymus tubicola (assembly GCA_035583055.1). Lineage (NCBI taxonomy): Eukaryota > Metazoa > Arthropoda > Insecta > Hymenoptera > Torymidae > Torymus > Torymus tubicola. Next base: position 21,686,974 of record JAWWEQ010000001.1, on the reverse strand, counting down.
GTAAAGAGAAAACTTTGTTTCGTTAGAAGAATAATTTAAAAAAAAAATTTCAGGCTTAAGAACTTCGATACGCTTTTTACCCGCGCGGTCCTTAACAAGCAGCTTCTCGATAGAATCACTTCCTGAAGTCTGTTCTTTGATGTTCAACAAGCAATATCGCGTCAGAGTCACTCGTGAAAGTTAATTATTTCTCATTAAAACTATTAAATTTGTTTCACTTAAAATCTTTGCCGAATGTCTTTAATGACCGAGATCTTGTAAGTATTATAATTTTATTTTACAAATAATAGAACTTTTAAAATTGGCAGTTATACCAATCTGCAAGTATTTTCAAAAATACATCAGTAGGTGTCAATGTCATAAAGAAGGAAGTGATAGTTCAAAATGTTTATAGCAATCATTAATTATATAATGCAAGACAATAACTTGCATAATTGGACAAGAATGTATCCAAGTTTGAAGAACCCAAAAGACAGAAACAACGTGAAACGTATACATCAATGAGATTGACAAAGAGAACTTCCTTGCCGATAGCAGCAGGCCAGCGGCGTAACCCAATCATCGCGTTCGCGCATGCAGTTTGTCTCGCATTTCACGCGCACTCTGGCGAAAGAACACACGCACACACACACATTGCGGCTTGGTGCAACCTACATACGATATTTTCTGGATCGACTCTCGCGCGCGCGCGCTGCGGTACTCCATATAGCGTCTTTCCGGTTGTCACGATCGCAATAGCGTTTGCACGGCACCAACGCGGCGCAATTTCGATGCGTCATCTCGTATATACCTGCTACGCAGTAAAGCGTCGTTTGGATAATTAAAAATAATACGCACGAGCGAGTAGTAAATGTATTATACGTCGCTATGCGCGCTTTTCATTTTCGACTGAACCACAAGTTAATTTACTACGAGATCAATGGATCGAGTCTTGAGTATGCATATACGAAAGTATAATCGAATCTGTTGTATTTCGAAGTGTATAGTTGTGTTGCGGGGGATCATAGGATTTTATGGTTATCACCCACTTCATTAGTGAAACTCGAGTGTAATGGGACTACTGTACCAAAATGTTTTCTCTTGATTACAAATTTTCTCCTGCGAATGTATTGCTTATTCAAGTGAAAACAAAAATATCCATTACAATTATTTTTTTATGCTCTATAAAATTCAACATTGGAAATTTTCATAAAAATAATTTTATTTTTCATCGTCTTCTATGACAGATTTGTAGAAAGGTATGCAACAACGGTAAGCAAAACTTAACCCGTCTGATGCCGCGCATTCTTACGCTGTGCAATCCATCACAGAAAACCTCCTAAAAGCTAAAATCTTCTTTGATCTTTTACTATTCATTTTGAAATTCTTGCTGTACAAATGCAATGGTCTAAAACGCAGGGCAAGCCGTGATGCGTTTGGTGTTGTACTAACATCAAAGAAAGTATGACGCGCAGAAGTTATATGACATCGTTCAAGTCGCACGATGCTAATAAAAGTTCCTACAGGAGTCGGACAAATACACAACTAAAGCGGTTTTGGCCCAATTTTAGTTTCTGAAGCAGTAATCATGCATGCATGTAATTTGTCATAACTTAAATAATTGGCGTGTAACTATTATTCAACTGTCAAGCAAGGTGAACAATTTATTACACCAAACACACAATCTAGTTGTTTACGTAAGTTAGCGTTTAAAAATTTACGAAAAGATTTACTCAACTATATGTTATTTTTATGTTATATATTTTCAGTGCCCAAAATTTATTCGTCACGAAGTATGACGTTTTGAATATTCGATTTCATAATTTGCTCCTGGCACATTCAGTCTCTTACCAATATGGAATATATTTTATTTAGACTTGTTACCGAATGCACTTGCATGTAGAAAAATGTACCTTGAAAGATAAGAGTCTTTTAAAATTTACGAAATCAATGTACAAAGAAACATTTTTAAAAATGCAACATTGCAGTCGCTTTCTAATTTTTAATATAAATTACTGGATACACACAATTTATGTTTTTTAAAAACTTGTAGTTTCTGCAGAACTGTAAAAAAATCAATTATTTACATGCACACGCAGACGATCGGTAGTAACTATTGAATAAACTACATTATTTCGAAATAACAAAAGAAATCATACTTGCACAACGAGCGGCAGCGGCGTCTAATAAAGTTTGCAAACCAAATGCAGAGGCTTATTGTAATACGATTTTTATGCACATAAAAACATCATAACGTTTACGGTCTTTCGGTACAGGGACGCAAAATCGGTGTCGCAACACATAGAGAGAGGGGGAAAAAGCTTATATACTCGAACGAGTGGACGGTTCTCGCGTGCAACTACGATTCGCCGCAATTTCATAACGGCGAGAGATAAGCAAGGTGACATATTCCCGCGAGACATAGATATACTTATATGCGCGCGCAGGCCGTCTATGCAAGCGATAACAGGCTTGTTCCTTTTCGCAAATGGAAAGACGATAAGCGAACCGGAAAAGGCTCGGGCTTATATTGACAAATTTTTACGGATACGTCTAAAAGGCTTTTAGAACTCTTTGAAAATTGCGAAATTGCTATTATCTCTGAAAAGCTGTATACGAGTTTAGTTAAAAAAGAAACTGATATATACATATATGCTAAGTTAAATGAAATATGAAAGTTAATATAGGAAATATGAGGACTGATTAGCACGTTAATCTATTTCTTGATATTATTATTGTCATTAGATTATATTTCATTGACGTTACCGAGGCAGTTAAAAAGGTCCAAAACAAAAACTCGATACAAATACATTCTAGTACGGTCAACCAACTTTCAGCCTGTTACGAATGATGTCATTCGATACAGGGAAATCTAATTTCGAATGGCAATCGAAACGTGTAATTAACCTGATAGTAATAATAATAACTAGTTTACGAAGGTGAAGTTTGAAATCAACTTAATGACACACGTGCGTGAATGTTATTCAGGAAACAAGTAGTTTTCCGTTAAAGTTGCGCGTGAAATTTCGATCGACGCATTACGAGGCGCGATTGGATAACGCCAGCTTTGCCGAATGGCTGAATGTCATTAAATTCTTCACGTGCAGTCAAAATATTCACGTTACTCATGCATGTATAAATAAACTGTGCATATATAGAGTTGAGAAATACTGTACAAGATAAGAAAATTGAATTTGTACGGTCTGTCGAATGATGCTACTGTCTTTATTACAAAAGTTAATGCAATAATAGCCTGTGCACGAATGCGCGCGGCAGACTTAGTCCTCCGTCAATTTCCTTGAGCGTAATTGGGCGAAAGCGTCCCATTAGTGATCCTGGCCGTCTGTTCGTTTGTGCATGAACACAGGCTTTTACGACATCAACATTATTGTTTTTTCTAACTCATGCATTTTCTGAATATTAAAAGAGTATCACCTTTGCATTAACTTTTGACTCATCATTACAAACTTTCATTTTTCATTGTCGGTTAAATTAAACAATTTCAAAGCATTGTGACGTTAATAAAATTTTTGCTACGGGTTTCCACCTAAACTGAAATAAATAATTGAGTGAAAGTGATGCTTTTCATGCTTAGTTGGCGAAATTAAAACTATGGCTGATTAAACAATTAAACAAGAAAGTTATAATCAAGTGCGTCAATTGATAATCGGAAAAAAATTATATTTATAAGTGTATGAAAAACAATAGCTAATCATTGAACAAAGGAGAAGAGATTTTAATTATTCAACGAATTAATGTAATCAGGTGAAGCGTATGTTGAGAAATTTCTAACAATGTGAGATAAATTTACATTTCATAAAACAATAAAAAATTAAGCTGATGATTTACTCGTATTCAGTAAATGCATAAAATTCTTTGACGAATTTCACAGAAAGTCGATCATACTTTATTACCCTTCCATTATTATATACGAAAAATTAACGTTCAATGCAAATAGTAATACTATAGAAAAGTGTAGTTTTAATAAAAATTTTAAATATAATCCAAAATATAGTTTGTATAACCAAGTATTAAAAAATATTGTTGACTACCCTACACTAAATATTAACTTAATTTTCAATATTTTGTAAAATTACCAACTACCAGTAAAATTTATACAGGATATAGTTGGTTTTACGTGGGATAACACGTTTGAAAATAAAAAGGGATTGTAAGACCCGCAAATCGCTTTGAAAGTAATTTTACGCGCAGAAAAAGACAGTTTCGCACCTCGCCGCCAAAATAATGCCTACTTCGGAACAAGGCTAATGTCACTGGCAGCTCATTTTTTCCACTCACGTCTCGTTCATTCCCTTCTCTTTCCTTCTGCCGCAGTCAACGCGTTCTCTCTCACTCGATTTCGCGCACGTTCGTGAAATCGCTGCCGCAAGCTATCTCAATTTCTCTCGTTGCGGCGCGATGAAAACGATGCTCGCGTGTCCGCGCGAGCATCACATATCTCAAACTCTCAATTCGTGAAATTTTAAACGTGCCACATGCGTCCAAGTTCTCTAATGAAAGTTTGTACGCAGTGGCAAGAGACAAAAAGTGACACAGCTGGTGGGAACGAAAATATCGTTTTTACTGCTGTTGCCGTTCGTGGCAAAGAAGTATGTACGTATAGATGTAAAAAAATACTGTTAAATACTTGTGATTCTACTGGTTTTTAGTTGAAAAAATTTTCGAAAATGCCTTCTAGGTAAAATAATTGCAGTAACTTTTTTGGATCTTGCTAAAGCATTTGATAGCGTAGATCACAAAATACTTCTAGATAAATCACCTAATTATGGAATTAGGGGAAAAGCGAATAAACTTACTCGAAGCTACTTAAATAATAGAACACAAAAAGTAAGTTGGGTCAGTGTTTCAGTGATGATGGCAAAATAAATACAGGAGTACCACAAGTAACAATCCTAGGGCCTTTATTTTTCATCCTGTATGTTAATGATTTGGTAACAATGCCTGAAAATACGATTTTATCATATGCTGATGACACGGCGATAATATCGACAGGTAATTCTTGGAATAAAGTACAGGTTGAAATGAACAATTATCTAAAAATAGTAGCTGATTGGTTAGCCTTAAACAAATTATTACTCAATATTGAGAAAACAGTATATATCACTTTCGGTATTTATTATGATAGCGTTTCTGCAAATTTTGATTTTTTTATAGACAAACAAAAATTAAAAAAGGTGAAAGTTGTAATAAATATTTCGGAATTATTTTTTACTATAATTTAAAATGGGATAGGCATATTGATTTTATTACAAAAAAGACTAGATATCTATTATTTCTGTTTTATAAGTTATCTCAAGTTATGACAGCCAATAGTCTTAGAATGATATATTTTCGCATAGAAATCCTACGCTAAGCACGTAATAATGACATATTTTATTATTTGGTTGCAATGCCAATTGCCTGTATAAATTGTCTTTGATTAAATAAAGCCCCGCTGCCTTTCGAATTCTTGGTCAGGAACACTATTGTTGCGTCTCTCGTAAGACCCCAAAAATTATTACTATACTAATGTAAAGAGTTTTGCTACGTACAAGTACGTATTATTTTTTAATGAATATCTTTTTTTATAGTTTACGTAAAATAGCATCTTGACAAAACTTTATATGAATAGAACATTATTTCTAACAGCTATCTTGAACGTTACCAAAATTTCTTCCGTTTTATAAATGATAACAGCAGTATTTTATACAGATCATATAATAAGAATTTTTATAATATGGTGAAATAATATATTCAATGTCAACAAGTAGTATATGTTAAAAGTGAAACTTTAATGGGGGAAATGAAAAGTTGTAAAACATCGCGTGGCACTTTGAGAATATGGAAAATCCATGACAGTGGCAGGTGAAAAGTATACACGGTAAGAGCAAGTCCTTCGAAAACAATGCTGCAATGCGTGCGCGTCCGGGATGGAGAAAAGAAAGGAAGAGTCACGATAAGTCAATCACGATAAGCGCGCACGTCCCGCGGCAAAAGCCCATCCATGGATCCGTGCGCGGCGCGTTCAATTCGCGAGCCACTATTTTCACTGCGCGCGCGCGCGCGAGACAGCGGGGACTTTCCCACACTTTCCACAATTCTTTGCGAGCTCCTAGCGTGTATGCACGCGGCCAAGCGACGAAGCTTTGTCAGATTGACATTCAAGGTGCTGCCGAGTGTGGAGAAAATTCGAACGCTTTGTTTTTCACGTGTGCTGCGCGACGTACGTCGGGTGCCGAAGTCACGTGCGTACATCGCTCGAATTTGGTGAAGGAAAACGGGTTGTTGACATTAGTACTCAATTTTTATTAATTTGCTTTATTTATGACTATCTGTTGACCGTTTTGGGGAAGTACGCCAGAACCTGTTTTTGGTACTGATAAGAGATACGTTGATTGATAACACTTGTGGAAGGTATAGGCATAAGTAGGAAATCGATAAGTAATATCATTCAAAATCTATTTATATTACTTTATGTTGCATTTTTTTATTACTTATAATGAAATTAATGTTTTTTAACCACGTAATCAACAATATCTGATATAATAATAGGCCTTGCAGTATCTCTAAGGATGTGACTCATTTTGTGACGTCATGAATGGAAGTTGAGTGATCAATCGAGTGGATAATTTGCGGTCTTCGCTGATTAAACTCATTGGATTGTCGCTTATTTTGTTACTCACTATACGGGAGCGAGATGCATTGTTTATATCTTATAAGAATCTTGGTATTTTGTCATTTTATAACTAAAGGATGCTATTAACTTTAATGGAATGTGTTGACTACAACTTATATATACTTATGGTCATTTACGGCAGCTATTGACATTTCCTTTATCATGGTAACAGTTCTTTAAAGATATGAAGTTATTTTGATAATAGAATCACAGTAATAAATTATTTAGATTCGCTTAATCATCTTAAACAAACTATCATATTGTTATTAGTTGCATGATGTTTGCAAATTATTTTATACTTATGTAAAATTTAAAAAAAGATACTTTTCACTATATTGGTAATAAGCAAATAAGAAAGAGTAACGGAATCTCAATTACTTATTAATTTATGATCAATCATAAAAAAAAACCGAAAAAGCACTTGGAATAAAATAAGTTTTTTCTTATATGCTTTCCCGGATCGTTTTCAGCCGATGCTCATGATAAATATTTAACAGACTTTGTATAAACGTATGGATAAAAGTAGAACACATGGGATGGAGTGAAGGTACACCGAGAATAATTGTAAGAAGAGATAATAGAGCTGGTAAATACCTCCTCGGGCTCGTGGAGCAGATGGGTCGACGCTATCAATCCCCTGATCGAGCCGAGCATCCTCCTCTTGATGAGCGCACCTCTGGCGAGCCGGCGCTGCTGTCCCCGCTTGCGCAGCCGCTGCACGTCCGCCAGCTGGTCAGCCGCCTCCTCCTCCTCCTCCTCCTCCGAGCACAGCCGCTCCAAGCTGAAGGAGGTGGCCGGCGGCTTCTCCAGCACGCGCGACTCGTCCGCCAGGATGTCGTCCGAGCTCGCCGTCTTCTTTATCGCCAGGTGGTGCACCCTGCCCGTCGCCGGCGGCGCGGCCTCGCCGCCCGAGTCGCCCTCCAGCCCCTCCGCCGAGCAGGCGCGCGCCGGGCCGAACTCCTCCACCGTGGGCAGCGAGCCGTCGTGCCGGCGCACGCGCGCCCGCGTCAGGTCGTACGAGCCCTGCTCCCCGGCCGCCTCCTCCAGCCGCGCGCCCACGGCCTGCAGGCGCGCGTGCCGCGCCACCACCTCGCCGATCCTGCTGCGCTCCTCGCTCAGCCACGAGCGCATGCGGCCCCAGGCCCCGCCCAGGCCCCGCCGCGGC
>JAWWEQ010000001.1:21605832-21673234 GCA_035583055.1 Torymus tubicola | reverse complement strand
TTATGCACTTAACGTTTGTAAAATTATAAATTTTATCTAGTTATTGTATATATTTTATATAAAATAATTTTTATATTTTATTTGTTTGGATAAAATAAATCAGTGCTAGACTTATGTTGTTATGCCGTGAACTAAATTTGAAAAATGGACTTATGTTGTTACGTTTTCGGTATATCGCAGCTTTAGAGCAATATTTTAGCTACTACTGACAGTTTTAAATGAAAAAGACCCATTTAAAGATACAAAATCCAAAGTTTTCCCGATTTTCGAAAAATGGACTTACGTCGTTTTACCTCGGAGCCACAGATATGTAATGTAGTAGTCCCTTTATATAAAAGAACTTTTGATCGCGTTGTAAATTTTGAAACCGCTCCCACAAATCAATCAATCAAGTGTTAACGGCCCTATCTCGTCCCATGAGTAGAAACATATAGAGAGTTAAAAATAATCTAAAAGCTACGGTGACAGAGGCGCCCAGTGCAACATTAACAGCAAGCGATATAAATCTAAAATTAAACAAGCGCGTGGCGGTGGCGGCGGCGCTGGCGATAAAGAGGAAATTTATTGTTATAACAGCACCTGGCTATACCTTTACATGGCTGTTAGCGCATATCTATTCCAGGCGGGAACACGTCGTAAGTAGCCGCAGCACTTGTCGCTGCGTCAACCGCGCGCCGCGGCCAGCGAGAACAACAAGCACGCAGCGATGCGCGTTTAATAAGAGCGGGACATTAACCTTGTTTCGGAATTCCTCTCGTTACCGCTTACAACTACATTCCCTCGACTACGCCTCTCGAGAGCACGTAGATAACTGCCGGCCTCCACGCCAACGGCAACTTCATCTTCGAGTGTGTGTATATACGTGCTCGACGGCTATGGCTCTAAGTGCGCGCCGCTGCCTTCCAGAACAGGCTTCATCTGCCCATGTTGTTTTCTCCTACAGCTTCTTTATCGCGGCCAAATATCTGTATTGTGTGCTGCCGAGCTTCCGGCTTCAATTTTTCCACTGCTATATTTTTTCTCTCGGGTAAATTGCGCTCGCGTTTGATTTATCGGGCGTTTGTCGTGGAGATTAAAAATCTCGATCCTTTACAAGGCGTTTTTTTATATTTAATTCAACAAAAAATGTGAAGCATAGTATGCACAAAATTATACTGATAAGTATGAGGAGCGCGAAATTGTACAAAAGTATTTGGATAGGGTTACTTCACCAGTAAATGAACGAATAAGGAAATGGTAACTTTTGTTATTTTGTTAAGTGCTTTAAAAATGGATTAAAAGTAAATCCCTGTTGAAATTTATATTCTAAAATGTTCAAACTTTACGTCAGTGAGCAAATTTTGAATAAAGAATCAAAGTCAAAATTTTATTTAATAAAAATCTGTAAATATCTTCCAAAAACCAGTAAATGAACACCGCAATCTTAGTATTTTCTAAATACGTTTCGCCAGTGAATGAATTCGTCGCCAGTGAATAAACACTTAATAGCGGCGAGTTTATGATTTTATTCTTAACAAGATAATTTCTTTTATGGAGAATCTTTATATAAAATGAAATAGAAATTTTTAAGGATTCAAAAATTATCGTCATGTTACATAAACAATACATAGAAAATTTGATATTTTCATAAATTTAAAGAAAATGTTCATTAACTGGTCACTGGTCGGATATTGGTGCAGTCACCCTATATGGATAAAAGCTGTAAAATAAGAAACAGCATCGTTTAAAAAACCATATCGTTATTCTCGTATGTTATTAAGGATGTTTTTCACCTATTAAGTGACCATTAGAAAAACATTTTACAGCTTTAACGGTTGTAAATAGCTCATCTATTTACAACTATCATAAAATTTACTTGGGTCATAAATATAAATAAATGTTTATCGCTTTAAAATTATTGATCATTACAATGTTTTGCCTAAAATTTAAAAATTTTCGTAAGTATACTATTGTTACTGATGAGTATCCAGACGAATATGAAGAGAGAAGGAATACAGTTACAGTACGACGACAATTAGCAGAAAACCGTGTTATGGTTAGGTCACTGACTCGCTAGTGAGATATCTGGGATTACATTTTAAGATCATAGACTCGGCTAAAACGTCAAGAGGCCTTTTTTATACATTGGATCTTGGTGACAAACATACTGATAAGTTTTTCAAATATTTAGAGAGAACTGATTTTTGCAAAAAATTAAAATAACTCGAAATCTAAGGGTACATCGCATAAAAATAAGCAAAGAAGAAATACAGTTAAATCTTTAATTTAGCATCTTGTCATCGACATTTTACTTGTTAACAAATTATGTTAAGTAAAAAATAAATTATTTATGAGAATTCTGAACTGACTTTTAAAGTACGAGACTGCCAGTATAAAATGAAATGGTATTTCGAAACATTACGATCGCTCATTATAACATAATTTCTCTAAATACACTGAACATAAAAAACTAAGCTTTCTGCAAAAATACTGTAGACGATGGCCCTCTTTTGCTTCATTTGTTTTGCGGTCCGAACCGTCGCTCAGCTCTAGAGCCGCTACAAATACACACCGGACGGACGTTTTTCTCTCTTATTAGCTCAGTTGAACTCAATGGCGATCTCTTTGGCTCTGCTTCTTCCTGCGCGAAGGATAAAACGGGATCGGGCCGCGCGCGAACATAATGCACACGAGCAGCCTTGGCGCTGAGTGTCCGATAGATCTGTTGCGGCGTCTCTGGGGCGTGCGGGCTTTATAATAGCCGCGCACGAGTTCGATTGATGCCGCGCGCGTGCATCCAGATCGAAAGACGAGATCGGCGGGAGGTGGAAATCGTAGACGCCGCGGGGAAAAGAGAATGTCCCGGTATCGTGTTTATTACATCTCAGCTTCGGACTCCCGGTGTATTTGCATATTATATATATACGTACACTGTATACAACTGATCGTGTTCGTGTGCCTTGCGGGACACAGAATATGTATATTTAACTATTCTTTTAACTCTATGAATCGAACTACCTAGATTGGGATATTAATTTTGGATTTGTCAATATTATGAAATATAGATACGTCATTCGATGACATAAGAGTTGACAATAATTGATAATTGTGAACCTCATTTATTTTATTCAATCAAATAAGAATTTCAAATGTTTCAATTATTACTTTGTATCCACAAAAGTCAATGTTAGAAAGTAAAGCCACTGCATTAAATTTAATTATTTTCTAAAAAGAACACCATTTGAAAGTCGAATAGGTATTTTGTTGTAGAGACTAATTGTATTATATATAGGAAATGGAACTAGTATTTTCAGGCAATTGCAATGTTATTCTTAACGGTTCGTAAAGTTCAAAAGGAAAATTTACAGAGGCACAAAAGTAAAAGTACAATAAACGTGTTTCCAAAACTAGTTTCAACTTCTATCGCGCTTATATATACTTCAATTAGATACTTAATAAATACAGAAATATAATTCGGCGTAAAAATTAATCCTCGTACACATTGCACAACGCGCGCAAGGAATGAAATTAAACGCGTTTCCCTCAAAATTAGCCAAAAGCATAAATCACGTCAGGGGGAGTGAAACTTGAAAATGTAATTTACTTATCGAAAAGATTCAACTCGGGACTTTAATGCATGCGAGTATACGCGGCTCGTTACATAAATCAATTAACTTTCTTTCATAAGGTTCGCGCGATATTCTCTACACCTACTTCTATTGAGAACTCGATCGTTCGGAACTCCTGCGTGAGAGAGGCAAACAAAGAAGCACCGAGCTGTAAGCTAACGCAGCAACAAGCGAAGCGAGGAGAGAAAAAAGCAAAAGTGGAATTAAAAATTCGTTGTAGAAAGTTCATCGTGCGGTAACGGCCGAGAGCGCGTTATATATATGTAAAGTAACCCGGTGCGCATGGGACCGCGACGACGATGACGTCGGCGACGAGAGGACGAGGCGGAGGAGAATACAAGATAGGCGTGTTCCGGCCGCCGAGCTATTTCCGGCCCGGCCTTGTGGACGCACACATCTCGCACCGAGCGTCGTTTAATAGACCCCCGCGAATTGCTCTAGCCTTAACTTCGACAGCCTTAATCGATATCGCAAGACGCTTGTCCTCATCAGAGGATGCCTGCATATAGCTGCCGCAATACATCGCTCTCTTTGAAGGTAATTATTTTTCATATTTATTACTTTTAACCCATAGAAAAAGTATTCTAATGTTAAATTTAGTTTATCTTAACGCATTTCGATGTATTCCAACAAAAATGGAGATCCAACAAGGAGATTTTTACAAAGGAATTATTATCTAACAAAAATATTTTCGCTTTGGGAAGATTACTAAAACTAATTGTAGATCTTACAATAATATAACTTCTTTTAAATCTAATGTAACCCATAAGCTTAAAGGCAGTAGAATCTTACCTAAACGTGTAGTTTTTGCTTGAATAATGAAGTGGATTCATATAAAGATAAGTTTAATACTTAGAAAATCGAGATAAAAAAGACCTTTTATAACTAAAAAACATTACCTTGACTTTATGAAAAAAAAATTAAAAAACGTATTTGAGAATTTACTCCCAATTTGTAAAAAATTTTTATGTTAAAAACAAAACAAAGAATTTTTTTTTTCATCCATATACAAACTCGAAAAAAATTGTTTTGACACATAGATAGTTTAAAATAAAATTATCATATATTGTTCAACAAATTTTTGCTGTTACGAGCTTCTCCACTTTGAGAAATCAATATAACAAGCACTTTCTTATTCCAAAACAATGGTCCTTACTTTGAAAAAATATTAGATACATAATTGTTAATAGTATCAATCAGTTGTATATATAAATAATATCTACAAATATCTTTCTTGGGATGCATTTTGGCGTAATGGACCTAAGTAGGAAGAGATACTTCCGATAATTAGCAAAAAATGAAGCAGTCTGAGATTCTAATTGGGATTATTGAGCATAACTGTTCAGTTAAAACGAGTGTAGGTCGTCGAAGAAAGTATGCCTTCTAGATCACGACAAAAATACCATATTTTATTCTTTAATTGACACTAATGACGATGATTACCGAAATAACGAAGACAATTGTAACATCAGCAAAGTTATAATGTACTTACACATGATTTTTTACAATTTAGATTTTATTATGTATAGGATTGAACTTTCTTTTCTTATAATGATTATAGTTTGATTATAATATTAAATGATTAATTAATAATTTTGTTTGCTTTCTTCAAAGTATCGAGAAGTGATAGTTTTATTTAATGATCCGAAAAATACGAATTTATTGGCTCATTAAGTACGTGAATCATTCCTCGCAAAAAACAAGTTTTCTTATACTTCCATCGACTTGATGAGTTTATTAAACGCAAACATTGGCAGTGCAAACTTTTACTAATTAATGAAAAGATAAACATAAAGTGTGTATATATATAAATTAAAGAAAAAACAGAAAGGCAGTCACAGTTAGTGAGTGGTGCGGCTTCTTCGAGCGCAAGCAGCATAACAACAGTCTCTAATAGGACAAAATACACCGACAACATCCCTCGGAGCACATCGCACTCCCGATATTCACCTGCACGCTGCGCAGAAACAGAACGACCCGCGCCGCGCATCGCCAACTACAATCGCACGCCGTGGCAGCGGCGGCGGAGGCATGGGAGCGCGCGAATAAATCGCTCTCGCAGTCCAACGTGTAATGAGATGCACGCGGAGAGACTTTCACCCCTGGGGCGCCTTCTTATATATACCTCTGATCTCCTCCGCTCGCAACCCGCGCGCATGCGCACATATTTTAAAGGGCGTGCAAACCGCGCACTGCGGTAGGCGACGGTCTTGCTCACCTAATTGCGTCGTGCCGAGAGGTGCGAGTCGTCCACGCCGATCGCCACCTGTGCGCTCGTTATTTCCGACAATTAACGACGTGCTTAACGACGTTACGAAGATTTATTTCCTGCCGAGAACTGACGGGTTACTCACTCTGATTGCAGCTGAGATTTCTATACAGCAGACGGCAAATGTGCTCGTAGTATCAGTCCATATATATAGGTATTTCTTTAAATTTTAAAACTTGAAGGTAAAACATTTTTCAACAGTTTTTATTCGTAACCGGTAATTGACTGAATTGAAGTTACGCCAGATAAGATCACCTTCTATTACACGTACATACTTTTTTTTCTAGACCCAACCAAGATATTTTGATAGCAGGTCGTTTAGAAATATGACTTTTGAAACAAACTGTTAAATCTGATTCACCGTCCAATACGAGCCCGGAATTCATGTCCAGTAATCAAAAGATATTACTTCCATTTATCCCACGTATATATGGAGTCAAATATGTACTTATTAAACATGTTGAAATATTACTATAGCCTTAGTCTATCCACTTTTGTTTGGATCTACCATTTTTCATACCTTCTAAACAAGGATTTCGCAAATAAAAGGTATACCTATGCAAGAGATCATGCCTACAAGAGACATTTATTATTTTTATTCGAAAGAGAACGGTGCACAATTATTGCAGTTGTAACGCAACGTGCGAAAAATTCATGTAAACCGTAATAAAGATGTCAGTTTTCGATCAGAGGTATCATAACGCACTTTAAGTTCAAGCAAGGATAACTAAAAAACGTCAAGTAGTACAGGAGTTAAATCTTAAAGTGATTTTATAATTGTAAATTGAAAAGTTTATTAGATTAAAACTTTATAACTGGATTTACAACGCCATTACTTTCTGACATTTTAATTAATTAGTGTTTAAAGCTTTCGCAGTTTATATAACAAAGCAATCATTTGATTGATTTTTACGCAAATTATAAAAGGAATATGTGGGTCACGTGAACTCACATTGAGGCTTTTACCATAAGTACAACTGCATGTTATTTTAAAATTAATACACGCTATTATATAATTTATTACAAGCAAACTTGTATAAAAAAAATCTTTTGTGATTTTTATATTCAATTTTTAATGCGATTAGATCGATTATCAAACTGTGTACTATAGATCAAGTAATAAACATACATGAAAATTAAATACTAGTGATGCCGCAACACGTAATAAAATTCGTCTTTACGCGATAACCGAAAACGGTCCTCATCTCCGCCAACTCCCACTTATGCAATTAAGCCTACTCGAAAGTCGAAAACGCAAAAGCGAAATAATAAAAATTGTAAGAACTTGCGCACGCTGGGTAAATGTGCGCTTTATAGCGAATTACATAAGGCGAAATTACACTTGCCCCGGCGAACGCGTACAGCCGATGAAAGTTCAAAGAGAAAAAGCAATTAATAAGTTCCAATCCCTGCGGCGGCCTTATAATATCCGCACACTCGGCCATTGTCCCGTGAAAAAAGGGTCGCTAGCGTTGCATAACGTCGTGCGGGCGCGAAATAAAGCATCCCACGTGAGAGAGGGAGAGGGAGAGAGAGAGAGAGAGAGAGAGAGAGAGAGAGAGAGAGAGAGAGAGACAGACAGAGAGAAGGCCCACGTAAGCGGGCATCGCCGTCTAGATATCTCTCGGCAGTGGATGGCATTCTGCACTTGTGCCCCGTGAGAACTCGCATCGGTGCAGCGAATTTATCGCGCTTATTTTCCCCACCGTTCGCGCGCGCGCGCTTTTTCCTCTAGAGGCATAGGCCGAACAGGAAAAGAAGCCAGCGAATGCAGGCGCTCGTAATAAATTCGTTGCCGATAGCCTGAAGATCGGGAAAGATACAACGCGTGTTTGCCTTCGTGGCCCGACGTGCTTGCATTACGTGCGAGAATCGTTAGCCGATTATATGCGCGATTGACGCGAAAGTCAGCAGGAGTTACAGAATAGGTCAGCGTGTGCGAGCATAATATGCGCATCGGCGCTAATAGCGAATTATGAGCGCTATGCCATTTCACCTTGTTACGACGGATTCTCAGCCAATTGATTGTCTGGAGCGTTCGATTCGCTGATTATGCTTTATTGAGTTGCTGGAAAATCTATTACAAAGCAGCCGCGCTGCCCTGCCGTTCCTTTGATTGATCGTATATTTCCTTAAAAAGTGACGGACCATTTTTATTCGATATAATGTGCCGGTTTTCACTTATCCCGGCTTTTTATACGCGCCTGCGTCAGCCCACAATTGCACATTGTATACGTATACACATTCGTTATTATCCCAAGTGAAAGTTGGACCCTGAGTGATGACCAAAAGAAGTTCAAGTCAAAAGTGACTTTGATTCGCTGTAGTTATACTGAATTTTACTTAATTCACTTGTACTTACTCTTATATCAAGACTTTTTGAGTTAAACTTCCATAATTTCATTGAAAGATGTGATTATTATGATAATTTCCTTATGCAAATCTAATACTATTTATTATATGCACAAATAAGCTTCATAAATTTATTTCACTGAACAGCAAAATCAAGTGAGCAACAATCTCTGTCTAGACATTCAGCATGTCCCTGAATCACCAGGCTTTAAATTTTAATTAGTGCTATATGCGCGATATGAGGGATACACCCGCTCTCCTGTAATAAAACTATTTCATACATTAAGACTAACTAAAGAAATAATTTTTCTTTAGTTGTTTCTTTAATACAAAATCTTAAATCAAATATCATTTATTACTGTTCCATATATAACAGTATATTAGATTACCAGGAACCTCGTATATGATCTCTTGCGAGAGTCTACCGAGTCATACTTGCTCTACGCCATCTAACGACCAATTTGGCACGGCCTGAGCATACACCCAGAACTCTTCATACGCTCACGCTACGAAGTAAACATTTGATTCCACTTCAAAGTAAATGACACTATTTTTTGCCTCGCCTAAGAAATTCAAGGTAAAAATGAATACAACTTTTGGAAAAGATTAAGGTGAATGTGCTTGTACATTTTACAAAATTCTTTCGATCTAATCTATCGATTTTCATAAGAAAAGTGTGGTAATCTATATTAGATGTGTTTACAAGATATTTACGATTAAAATTTTAGTCCTTTTTTCGAATAACAAATTTTGGAGTGCTTTCCATAAGAATTATTCTTAAAAAAAGTTTTAAATTACGTAAAGTTATAATGGTTATTATTCTACTATTATAATGTTGAATTTGTCAAAAATTAAATGTTAATTTTGAACAATAAAAGCAGTCGTTATACAGAACAAAAATGAAGTTAGAGAAAGTCAAGTAAATACTAATGTATTGGCAGCGACTTTTTATAAAAAGAAGCAGACAAGTTGTAAAAAAAAGAAAAACAAGTATTTACAATCAATAAATTTTTATAGCAATATAACTGTAAAATCAGACTTTCTCAAAAACAAATTCCAAGAACTAAAATTATATTATTCCGTGGGAAAAATCTAGTAATTTGACTAAGAGAGTTTGACCCTTTTCATAGAAAGTTGTGAATGATATGGAAAATTGCAGTTACAATCTTATGTAAGCTGTGGCGATAAAAATTTTAATTACGAAAAACTTTAATGTAATGCAATTACAGGTGTTAGTGAAAATTTAAAAACGGTATACTTATACGGGTTTTGACATAAAAGTAATTAGGGGCTTCATGTTTTATAATCGTTTGCAAGTTCCATTTCTTTCAATGCAAGGTTGCATAAAGTAACAATTTCTACGAGCACTAAAGCAAAAATGACATAAATAGTAATTGTGTTCATAATTTTCACTTAAGTTGAACTTTTTTATACTTTGTTACTGCTTGGTTTCTTGTTGTATATTCTATTCGAGATATATATATGTTTTTGCTTCCTCGAATATAAGTCCTTTTTTAAAAAATTTTACTACATACATCATTAAATGTATTTTGGAAATTGCAGTATTATTACTTTTTTATTATTTTCCTGTATAAAGATATACAAGTTTTTATGAAATTTTGTATGAATCGTAATTTTTATGTAGAAATTATTAGCTATTAAAAGATAAACTGTAAATACTTTACTTTCAAACAATTTGCATTTGCAGAAATTTAACTGACTATTGCCTGTTCTTTCTCAAACTAATTCTCAAAAGTATTGATATTAACTATAATAGTTATCGATCATAATGAGTTAATGGGTAATTAAACTTTTATTTATTTACTCACCAGAGTAAGTACAATAAATTACAATTTGTAACCATCATACAATGATGGTTACAAATTTTACAAACTTATTTTATTCTTTACTTTGGAGTAAGGTATTATATTACAAGAGAAGAAAGTCGAAAGATACATTAAGGTAGATGTATAAGAGCGCAAGTGATCATTATTACTCTTGAAAATCTGGCCAACAAAGGGGCCACACTTTACCACACACTCTTACGACTGTCACGTCGCCTGGGGCGAAAAAGGGCGCCGACCCGTAATGGGCGAAACTTCCTGTTAGCCGCGTTTCGAAAATTTAACGCCGTTCCGCGGACGCGCGGCCCGCGCACAAATCATAACCGAAAACGCGCGCGGCATACGAATGCGGAGATATAAATAATGATCGTGTACCTATATATATGCGCTATAGCCGAAAGATCGAGAGCACGAAAGGCGTACTTATCTCGCGCTCATTTTTTCCATGCGGTCCTCCTCGCATCCACTCTCCTCGTTCTTTTATTCATGAGGCATTGTCAAGCCCGTCATCGGCTCATGACCGAGCGCGCGAGCATCGCCGATTCTTTATTTTCTCTCTTTTTGTTCCTCGCGCTAGAACGCGCAAGCTCGCGCGCACGCGCACACGATTGACAATTGCGGGCTGCGTGCGAGTAAAGTAACGGACTACATCTTGGCGCAGCGGTGGGGCAAAAAGACAAACGGGTTCCACGTGCCATCCGCTTTTTTTCTCGCTTTCCTATATATATATGCTCGACTTTGTTCTCTCGGTTCATCCATGTATATATAGATATATTCTGATGAGTTCTGTGAGAGGATGAGGGTGACTGATTAGATGAAGATCAGTTTGTTTGATTAATTGGAATCCCACGCTGTGATTGATTCACAAAATGACAATAGCCTTTTTTATTTTGTGTTATTAATGTTATGATCTCTCTTGTTGTGATCATTAATATTTTTTTCTTAATTTATTCGTTAATTAATTTATTAAATAAAGAAATTCAAGCGATTGTTATATTAAGAAAGGTGGTTGTACAGGCTGGAATTTACACAACACTGAGACGTGAGTTTATTCAAAATATAATCGAAATATGATCACGTACTCGGCTCCGGTTCAAATCATCCGATGTATTGCGTGAAAAGTAGCAAAAAATTGTCTCGTTGATGCAATATTAGTGGTATAAGTAGTGACAGCAGCTGACAACTTTTTTTGGCACGCATACTGTGGACGGGCGTCGCTTTGTGTATACACACACACACACACACACACACACATAAAATACAATGTACATTGAACGCTGTCACGTGTCGGAGTTTTTGCGCGAGCCAGCCGTGCTCACGCGCCCAAAAAGGTTCGCGTGCGACGGTAAAAAGGCCGTATAGTATCCAGTTCTGGCTGCACGGACACGAGAGAGTGTCGATAACGCAACGTATATCGCCTAGCGGATCTGCTGCAATTCGAGCCGCCCGCCTCTCTGCGGCAGTACGCAATAGACCTGTACTCCTGTTATAATGTACAGCTAAGTACACACACGCACGGGAGCGTGCAGTTGGATTTTTCAATTCTCGTTGCAATAGACAGAGAGAGAGACACACACACAGTCACATGGGCGGAACGCCGCCGCTGCTTTTTCGTCATCGGAGACGCGAGCGTCGTGATGTCACGTAGTATATACCTAGTTGGTGCTCATATAGAATGCAAATGCTTATATGTACAGGAAGTCAGGCCTTTTTTATTTTCTTTCATCAATCGGAAATGAAATGGTTACTCATAGGTATACAAACGTTATGTAAACAGAAATATTTTCTTTTACTTCACTGGGTATAACAAAAAAAGTTTAAAACAGTTTTAGATATACTTTTTAACGCATCAATCCATTTAACTACGTTATATCTTTTTTTGTCTTAAGTAAGAGAGAATACGTGAAAATGGTAACGTGTGAAATTCCCAATATTCTACATGATTAGCATAAATGTTCACACGAATTATAATGTGCGTGTTGATATTTCATAAATGACAATCATCTATTATTTATCGAGTTCAGCACTATCACACGTCTGATAAAAGAATATGAACAATATAAAAAAAAAATAAATTCAATAATCAAAACAGTTATAATACTAAATTTACCAATAAAAGATGTTAAACACCTGTAAACCTACACGGATACCCGTGACTAGGTAATGAAGCAACAGTTAACTTTTCGGAAATTACCACAACGAACGACAAAACATATGTACAATCCGCAAGATGAGTGTGCATGCGCATTGGCCTGTACCATTAGCACAACACGGCATCATAATTAAATTTAATTGAGCAGCGTGCGATGTAGGAGACGGTATGCGCATAAAAGTGGGCGACCCCGTTTGAAATTTTTCCACCCACCATCTAGCCAACAACCTACATTGTTTTGTTAGGATGCAATGAGATTCACAGTAAACAAAAGAAGTAAGGAATCTTGAGCTCGCGATACTTTACACGGGAAGTTGATATAATATGTAATTATAATTATTTCAAAAAGAATTTATTTCAAAAATGTAGAAATTTCTTTATGTACGTCTTCCATTCAGTTTTATAAGTATTTATTTTTCATTAGAACGAGATCGATCATCTTATATTCAAGGTAAACTTACTCTAAGAATCAGTTAATACTCAGAGTAGGTAGGGCAATTATTATGCATAAGTAATACAAATCTTGCCACGACTATATAGTACCTAAGATTTATAGTGAACAAATAGCACTTTAAATAGAGCTTTATTTTTATTTCATTTATATTTTTATAATATTATAATACTCGGATATTGACAAAGCGCGTTTAAAGTTTTCAGGCAGGTCTAGAAAAGGATACTTTGTATTCATGTTTATGCAGCTCTTTTATGAGTAACAGGCAAGTAGTAAGAATTACTGTTATTACTTTCATACTAAATACTTAAAAAACATTTTTTTAAATCAAAGTAGGTACACTTTCTCTTTTCTATACTGTCACAAATCATTGATATTACATACAATGTTTCTAAATATCAGAAATATAATATGAAAAATTTCTTTATTATAGAATAGCGAATTATCTGTTCGGAACGCCTGCCATGAGCTTGATAACAAACAATAATCTCATAAAATTGAAGACAAGTTTTTTGATTGCACAGAACGAGTCGAGTTCTTCAAAAAGTGTGTCAGATTAACCTCATGTCTAGGGTAATTACAGCAGGTGATCATGGATCATCATAAAAAGTGAAATTTCATTGACCAATTAACGCTGGATAGTCATATTGCCGTATATATACACTGCAGCAGATGCACTACCTACCATCGCAACGCGCGGCCTTGTAACGCATCGCTTTTATAGGATTCAGCGCGAGTTTTCCCTGAAACGTACGTGCATCGCGCTACTGCATTATTATGCCACGTATGCACAATGCACACTGATACTTTTTATTATAATATCACATTAACGGTATTTTTCAGCTAGTTATATATACTTTTTATGTCTCTACAATTTTAAGAGATTGTATTTTAATATAATTTTTCATTTCAATATTTACAATGACAATTTTTATAATGAAATTCATTGTGCTTTGAAGATGGTACTGTAGCTTCTAGTCCAAGAGTGCTTTAATTCAAGGTTAAAAAGGAGATGGCATTGTTCATTCGATGACTAAGATTTAAAGAAAAAAGAAGAATTTTGCATTCAGTTTTTTAAATACTTGTAAAGAGAACATGAAATGAGTAATTTCTATTAACTTACAATTTCTTATATGGAGTAGAAATAAATAAGAAATTGAGTTTCGTTGTCGAAGATAACAAAAGTAAAAACCAAATTATCTTGATAAAGCTCTGCACTAAGGTAAATTTTTTGTATCTAATTTCAGGTTTTAATTTCTATTTAATTTTTAGATAAACTTTTTCTTTTTGGCATTAGTAATTAATTTAATAGGAGAATTATTATAGTAAAGTTTGAGAAAGAGTTTTTATATTACGTTTAAATTAGTGAAATGCATGTACTTAAGATGATTCCATCTCAAACATCCACTTCGCTATATATACTCTTACGTGAATACAAGTATACGTGCACAAAGTTTCATCGTTACACAAGTTACACGTGGAGAAGTATAGCAGCTTAAACTGCCTTTTAGGATAATGTCGAACATGCACGACTGTTCGTGAGAGAGAAAATCGATTGACAAGTTTTCCGTGTCGATGGATGCTTATTACGCCGGTTCCATATATACATGTTGGGAATACCGTGCACGGACAATAATTTGAGAGTACACCATAAGAAAATTTAATTCTCGGCGTGAACGTGTATATTATGTATATATCTACATTGGAGTTTATCTGTTGCGTAATGGTGGCTCGTAAGTTTCGTCCGTGAAGGTATGCATGTATGTATTTGTGAAAAAACGCACGCGAAAATCTCACTTTGTGCATTTTAACATTTGAAAAGTATATTCGTGTCGGTGGAATATTGCGTAATATAGTAAACATGTATTTATGGGATCATTCGCAAGTTGGAAAGTGCAAGTATTATGGTAATGTAATATGCTAAATAATTTTGGCTAGTCTATTATTTAAACAAGGTATTCTCCTATGAGAAAGTAATATTATATTTCTATTTAATATAAAATCAGGCCACAATTTTAGAACTTTGTTCGTTTCAAATATACTCTTTGATACTTGTGAAAAAAATCGTTGAGATCTAAAATGAAAAGTCAGTTTTAAAAGATTTTTATGATAATATTAGCCAATATACATAAAACTCATATAATATTTTTTAATTTTCTTCTAAACTAGCAGCAATATAAGAAAAAACTAAAATAATATAAGTGCAGTTTTTTTATATGAAAAATCGCCATAAAAATTCTGAATGTTTACAATTGTATATAAAGTAAATAATTATTATTAGAAGAATACAAATGATAAACTTGCAGTACAACTGTTATACTTCAAAATAGTTATACTTTTCCTGCTTGTCGTTTAAAAACAATTGCGCATTTATATAAGTAGTGCATTTGAAAAATTGTTACTAGTTAAATTTTCAAAGAAATATATTTTTTTTAGATAGTAAAATATAGTAAAATAACACATCGATTAAACAAAACTGTGGTTTTTATCAAAGAATTGTTACAGAAAATATCAATTTATTTTTTATTAATGTACCTTATTTGTAAATATATTAATGTAAGTAAACGTTGTAAATTCGATCTGAATAAACAAAGAGGAAATGCGCGTTAAAACAAGTTTTTGTAAAAAAGCAGTATGACCTTGCCGCACAGCCAATCGAAGAAGCACCTTGAAGTTGCGCGTATTTATTTTGAAAAATTATTCAACAACTGCGAGAGCATCAAGTCCAAGTGCCCACTTGGACATCGCTAGGCGCGATCGCGCAGAAAAGAAACGGGTTCGGCGGCCGCTCGCGGCGAATATTAAGTAACCTCGGTGCGCAAACTGGGCAAAAAGGGATAAAAGAGAGGGAAAAAACGTGCAAAAACGTCGCGGCCACCGCTGGCGCGCAGCCTATATGTCCACCTCGCGAAAAACAGGATCACCTGCCCCGGCGTCCAAGGCGAGAGAGGTTTGGTGCGCCTTCTTATATATAGGCATATATCCCGTGCCTTTATTTTCACTCTCACTTTTAACGGCGGTTCCCCTTGCGTCTCTATCCCCTCTCGATTTCTTCCCGATCGCGGAGCGCGGCATAAGCCGAACCCTGCGTGCGTGTGTATATATATAGTATATAAGTGAGAGGAAAGAGCACTGCAAGAGCGACCGAAAAGTGAAATGGCTTTCATAATTAATCGGATGCGGCAAGGCCGACACTTTAATTATCCGCGAGCGCGCGCGGACTCCGGCAGCTTATAATATTGTATATATACCTATGCGCCGACAACTCGGTATTTATCTATACACACGTAGCGGCAGCGTTACGTATTAGAGTCTCTCTATACAGCCTATATGATTTTATTGATGTATATACATATACAACTTGTGCTCGGACGCTTTGCATATAGCTACACCGTGCTTGCTGTAAGTGCATGTATGAAAGAACGATGCATGCGCAGCGGATTGCTTTATTAGCAATGCACGCGGCTTATGTTTATTTATGCTCCATAGTTAAATGGGACCGCGAGCGCGGTATGATAATTAACGTTGTATCGAGGGGGTCGCCATAGCACTGCTCTCTCATCAACTATCTATATCGCCATTAACGACGCTGGGAACAATATGTTTCATTGTTGCGCGAGCACATAACTTGCGCTTGTCGGTGCTTTTTTATTTGACCGTGCTATACATTTCCGGTTTCGCTGCTACCAGCGAATACGAATGTTGTCGATACCAAAAAGAGATGTTTTTAATTAATTGCTGTCTTTAAATAAGTTCATGCAAATTTTCCTATATCTAGTATCGCATTTTTTTCAATCTAAAATTGTTAAATTCCAATGGCGATTCAGATTTATACTTTCAATCAGGATGAATAAATTATACTCGGCTCTCTAAATTTCACGCAACGTAAATCTAAAATCTACTTTTACTTTCTTTTGCTCAGGAAAACGAATTTTAATAGTTTCTTTCCGAAAAAGAGATTATTTACGTAATTATTTGCTAGTTTTTAATGAGTTTGTACGTTTGGTAATGTTACGTGCAAGTTTTTGATTTTGAATATTTCATTATCCAAAGATCTTTCGACTCATTGAACAGTAGCAAAATCTTGATTATCTCCAAATTTTTCAAGTTTTAATTTGATTTTAATTTAACGGAACAGTGCCATGTCATATTTACGTAATATATTTGTCTTTTTCATACCAAATTTTAATGTAAATAAAAAATGTTACTATAACCCAGATATAAACGAGATGAAAGCGAGTAGAAAATAACTGCAAAACAATCGACTTCGAAATCAATACAATGCATATTGTAATGGAAATTTTTAACACGATTACGTATTCCGACTCTTACATTGAAATATTTAAATATTTTATAGATCCAGACAATGAAACAATCAATTTGTTTTTAAAATATTCTTTTTGTAAAATAGCAACTTTTGAATATTATTGAACATATATTTGCAAAACTTTTGTTTCTTTTTAAAAAGTTTGAAAAAACAAAGGTGACAGTTCATATGCGACAAAGCCAAGCCCACAGCCTATGTAGCAGGGACAATAATCGATCTTGTTCAGCGTCCGATTTTCAGCCTTAACTCGCGCCCGTGAAAAGACAACACACGACCCGCTTTTCGCGAATCCCCCCTACACACGTGAATAGGCAGCGGCAGTACACATAATTCGCGAGGCGCAAAAAGTCCGTATCTATACATACACGCCGGGCCGTACGATTCTGTGTACAGGAGATACGTGAAAGCGGCCAACTAAACTGACAATGGGACGAAAGAAAGAAACGGGGCGATCGCGTGCGCAGAACAGCAAAACGCTTTTGCGAGCGAGAGCCGCAACTCGTACGTATATACAACAACAACAACAACGCACAGCCGAGCTGTTTGTCTTCTCCAAAAGAACCATATATATATATATATATATACATGTACTCAAAGCTTTATGTTTATATACCTATACGTGTATGTGTAGGTAGGAGGCATAACCGTTCGGGATGAATAGATAAGAACAGATGCAGTCTTCGCTTACTTTCTATATCTTACGCGCCGAGAGATCGATACTCTTTTTCGAAAGCTAAGTTATGCCGCGATAGTTTTTATGGCGAATAAAAGTAATTCGAGTAGTATAGGTACATACACTCTATAGAGGCTGCGCGCTTTGCGTTTATATAACATGTCGCGCGCAGAATATTGACTTTCGTGGTCGAAATTCGTCGGTTCTTGCACGCGTTCGCGCGATCATTACGAAACTGACGATAGCGGGAATCGCAATCGGCGGGGGCCGATGCCAACGTATAACAGAACTCGTCGGATGACCGTTAAAATTTATTCGCGACTTGCGCAAAAATTCACTCGCGAGGATATATATATATATATATATATATATATATTACGTCCTAGGTAAATCTTTGAGGTGGAGCGCGAAATCTGATCGGCTCTGATGAAACCAATTCGATTTATATAATATTTTCCGAGCTTCGTAGTGGTTTCTTTAAATTTTCAGTATATCACGATACAGTTAATTTTATTTTCGATTTCATTAATGAATTGAATAAGGGCATCTACATGTAGTAAGTAGTTCATCTCGAATGAAAATCAAGTGGAAAGCAAGATGATAAATTTTAAATAATGAATGCTGAGAAAAAAAATAAGAATAGTTCATAAATAGTCTAATTATTCCGTGACATGTAGAAATATATAATGGTTTAATAAGGAGAAATTATGGAAACCACAGGTGCATTTAACTTGAACAATCAATGTAAAAAACAATGAAAAACATTTGAATAACTTATTTTGTACACCAATACATCACTATTCTATTACTCGTGCTAAATAAAGTGCAATTAATTTCCTTGCATTTTCTATAGAGGTTGTATTTCAAAGATAAATTTCACTCTGAAAGCACTATCACAACACGCTAAAAGCTGTATATAAATTCAGTATAAAGTTTGTAACTTTTTAAACGACGAAATTACTGCCACCTTAATTATTCAGCTTATATTCATGTACAGTGTTTTATTATCAGCTCTTGAAGAAAGTAAAACGTATCGGTTCATATAGCAGTAGTTCTGGTTTTAATCGGTTAGAAACCCAACGATCCGAATAGCTAGTTCCCAGTTTGTCATTCAGAGACGAATATCTATTGCAGGACTCCAAATTACTTTTTGCAAAGTGATCAGTCTGATAAGGAAATTTTTTTTCGCTCAAAACCACTTTCAAATTCTATCCACCTATAACTGTACGAATCGAATCATTGATAAATTATCTTTGATATAGCTCTATAATATCTACAGCGGTACACGATAGTGTCACATTTCAATATTGTTTTATCACCGAAGACATTCATTCAATGTGACTGAACGATTGCTGAAGCGATGAGATTATTTCTTACGTACCGTTATGAAACCTTAGATTAAAATTTTTAATTTGTTTTGGCTTCATTCGAATCGCATGCGCTTTAATAATAAAGAGGAGATAATAGAAAGTTAGTAAAAACCGCCAGTATGTACTGTAAGTTGAATTTGTTGTTACTTTTTGCAGTACTGATATCAGCGGCCGAAGTTCATCTGCACTTATTTCCTCATTTAAAAAAGTAACATAATAAATATATGAGAAATTGTGAAAATCACAAAGGACTTTGAAAACATATTTGATAATGACCCACTTAAAAGAATTTCCAAAATATAAATAAAATATTAAAATGCCAGCCGTTTCTCATTCGACAGTGAAGTTGAGTTTGAATTTGCAGTGATCGAAAGAGATAAATTGCAAAAGCGCGTGAGACAATCACGCTTTCCAACAAATTACCCGTATTATATCCACAGACAGAGGAAACAAGCGCGGCGGGCGCTATAGCGAACCAATCCTCTAATGAAACACATCGCACTCGCAGGCGCGGGACTAAAGTGCACTTCATCGAGGCCTTCGCCGCAGGTTCGCCGGCAAGTCGATTTCCTGGTGGCAGACATACATAACAGCAGCTCACAGGAGGAACTATATACAGATACGTGTGTATTTATACGTATAGGTACAATTGTACATGCGCGGTGTATACACGCGGTGCAGCAAGCGGGCGAGCATATAAATAAAGAAAGCGCTTTCACGGCTGCCGCTGCTGCCGGCGAATATGATGCAGAAAAATGTCGTCGCCGGGTAATGCTTTAGAAAGTGCGCGCGGGGAAGCGAAGGAGCAGAGCTAGGAGAAGTGCGGAGATATATACTATAGAGAGGTAAAGCGGAGTCTGCCCCGCTCCCGCTCGGAAAGGTGAAATCCTCCGCTGCTATATAAACCTCTCGACTTCCAAGTCACTGTGCCGAATTCGATGAATTTGCAAAACTAATTTACAGAAAGTTAGTCTGTATCGATGCTTATATCGCGCTCTGATACGAGAGCTTAACGAAGAGAGCGCCGCACTTTCGGTCGCTAGAAAACTTTAACGAGATTTATAAGCTCTCTAACTCGCGACCATAAATAAAATCAAGATATATTTTTTTCACTTTATAAGATATTTAAGAAGTGCACCGTTAATCTTTATTGTAATGCTAACGTCAATATCTTTCTACGACTAATTGTAGTTTTATTATTAAAGATGATAATCACCTGTATTAAGTTGGGCATTACCGGTTATTAAAAAAAAATAAAAAATATAAAATAAAAAATTTTAGTCACAGAGTAGTAATAATGATAAAAATATATTATGTTTCTAGATTGAATACTTTATTTTTTAATTTAAGTCATTCATAAATTTCAAACTAATTAGGATTTTGACATGTACATGTACTTTCATTATGAAGTGAGATAATA
The DNA here is from genome assembly GCA_035583055.1 of Torymus tubicola. Taxonomy (NCBI): domain Eukaryota; kingdom Metazoa; phylum Arthropoda; class Insecta; order Hymenoptera; family Torymidae; genus Torymus; species Torymus tubicola. The sequence goes on along the minus strand of JAWWEQ010000001.1, from coordinate 21,652,768 downwards.
AATATTTTTATTGTATTTTAGAAATGTATAAAATTTGCGCCTTGTCTATTCGGTCTTCTATACGAAAGTATACAATTCACAACTTTTAAAGTTTTCTGTTGATTCTTTATTTTTAATGCAAACAAACACTTGTTTGATTTTAACACTCAAACATTTTTGTGGATTACCGTATATAATCGTGATACACGGAAATCTCGAAGGAGACCTTTCGAAGGGGGAGAATGTGCATTTTAAGTAGTCATGGACTGGCTGCGTCAGACACGTTTTGACTGGGGTCTGATAAGATCCAGGAAATGAACTTCCTGTATCTTATTTGTACCTTTAGACTCTCAAGGTACAACAAAATTAATTTTATTTAAAAGATGTAATTTATTACTTTTAATCGATATTTAACATATTAAAGACGTAATTTTAATTGGGTGACAAAACGTTTTATAATCAAGCAAAAATTATCGGCATCGATATTGTGCAACAAAACATAAACACAAAAAATTACGAATCTCTAGACATGATAATTTAACATGGTAGCTTTTTATCTGGTGGGAAGTACTAAAATTTATGTTAATTTGTGATTTGAATTGGTGTATGCATTTTACTCGTTTCCTTAACGTTTTAAATGTATATATTGTTTTCAGACATAGCTTTTCTAATTTAATAACCAAAGTCGATTGGAAAGGTCCAAAAATAAATCTTATTTTGAAATGCATTAAAAATATTAATTTCCGTTCTTAAGACATTTACTATTATAATAGGTCTACTTTTTGAAATCTATAATCAAACGAAAGCCTAATCCACTAATCTAAAATTATGTAAAGAGAGAAAGTTATAATCTAAACGTTTTATCGAATAAATAAAGCAACAGCTTTAATAAGTACTTTCTTGTTTCCTGGTTAAGAATGATATGTGGAAAACGAATATTTGCATTGTCTGGACATTTTGCCCTCTTCCGTATCCTAATAAAAAAAAAATTGTTAATTGTAAGAAGGCTTAATTGGCACTGGCAACTTACTAAATTTCCGTCAAGTATTCCTAATTTTTTTTAATAAAAACAGAACTTTATATCGGGTTTAGAACCGAAAAGTAATGTAACGTGTCTCGTATAATTACTTGACAAGATAATATAATAACATGTAGATATCCTTACGTCGAATAACGTTAAAATATTAGACTTATTTGCACCGTTCTAGAATAGTTTCCGCTCTATTACAAGCCGTATAGAGATTTTCACTATAGTAGAACATAAATATCTCATAGCTCAAGATGTAAACGCGAATGTGAAGGTAGTGTAAATATATTATATCTTTCAGGTTTAATCAGTGAATATCTAGGTGAACGAATTTACTTTTCGACGGCTCGGCACAAAGATTTATTACGTGCAAAAGATTTACACGTTGTATGTTAGGTTTTTGTAGATCGATCTTGTTATAATAAACTTAGATTTAGTTGAACGTATATATAGCTCTAATTAAATTAATTCGCATAGTGATAATTATAATCCGACAAAATGTGGCAATACATTTGCAGGTATATGTATAGAGAAAAGGTGAACCTTAGCAAAAGTTCGAGGGGACAGCGAGCAGCACGTCGGCGTGCAAAGAGCGTGAAGAGGAAACGAGGCAAGCTTTGCGCCGTTCTCACGTATATCTATATACTCGGCAACAAAGGAATTTTTAGTTATTATGTGTAACTTCCGGCCGATGCGTGACGTGAGAGCGCATAATTAGATCGAATACAGCCGAGCGGGGGAATGTCAACATTGGGTCGCGGTAAGAGCGCGATTTCTCGATACAGATTGGCGCACATGAATCATTATTAGGTACATAGATATAGATATAGTGCAGCTGGGCTGCACGTCGGTCCGATAAGGAATCGCGCGGCTCTAATAAAACTGGAATAGAAACTGGAATAAAGGTGAAATTGCGCGCGCACTCACCGAGAACTTATCCTTGTAGAAAATCGAGCTGGTCGACATGTCGCCGGGTAGAGACAGTGACGCTCGGCTGCTTTTTTCCGCTGGCCTCTCCTCGCCTGGCGCGCGCCGCAGCCTCGGGAAAGCCGAGAGTCTGCCGCCTCGGGACAGTCACATCCTCTTCTCTCCGCACACGTCGTTGTACCCTAATCGCACTGCGGCACCGCCGGGATCACGCCGCCGCCCCGCGACTCGCCGGGCATGCACACTCGGACGATCGGGCACTCCGCGCATGCGCACAGGAGCGACAGGTGTAGGCACTGGTATCACGAGCGCGCGCGCAGGTCCGCTGCAGGAGGAGGCCCTGAAAACACTACTAGCAGACCGCGCGGCCCGCCGAGAGGCGGCGAGGTAGCGAGAGAAAGAGACTGGCGTGCGCGCTGCGGCGGTGGCGGCGCGGCCCAGCCGTGTGCGGTCTGCGTGTCCAGTTAGCTGTTTGCGCGCCAGCAGGCGAGCAGCGCGAGAGCTGTACGGTAAAAGGGGCCCCACTCCGCGCGGCTGACCTACAATCGCGCGCGAGGCGCTGCGCACGGCGCTGTAGGTGCACCTAGCGGGAGGGAGGCCGAGCTAGCTGCGACGGCTCCTCTAGCTCTTCCCCGGAGCGAAAAAACTGCCGGAGAAAGAGCGGCCCGCTCGAGGCGTGACGCTGCGTCTGCGTCAACGTCCTCGTCCCTCGCTCGCGCGATCTCTGCCCCGCTGACGCGGAGACGTCGGAAGACGAGGAGCCGGCGCAGGCAGATTTCCAGATTTGTTCTTCCTCTCGCAGGCCGGAGCGTTTCCGTCTTTGGCGTGGAAAGTCTGTAATTACCGCGATTTCGGCCGGGCCTCTGCGTCATTGAGTCGTTTTATACAAGGCGCAATAAGGCTGCTGTGATTTTACGGGGCTGTGGTTTATTGTCTTTTAAAAATTTTACGATATACTTCCTTTCGCTGTTCGTAAAACCTCACAGCACGATCGTAAGGCTATTTTAAAAATAATACTTATATATTTTGGATTCGCAGCTATTACTACCAACAGTTTATGCATTTAAAAAGATAAAATTATACCCCTGTCATACATCGTCCTACCGCTATGCTACATATAATAGAAAGGTCATCTTAACAGATTGCAATCATTTTCATTTATATAACACCAACATAATTGTGCATATAAATCTTTTTTCCTTCACTTTTTCCAATAATATTTCAAAATAATTCTTATACAAATTGTGATTATTATATCATTGTCCTCGATTTTTATTTAACTATTATAAAGAATCTACTGTTATTTTGCCATTTCCAAAACTGTAAAAAAATTTTCTGTACCTTAAGTGTAATCATGTAGTGAAATAGAAGTATTAAAACAAAATGATTTTTCACCCGATTTTTTTATCTGATTTTGATGTAAATGAACGTACAAAATGTATATTTTCTTCTCTTTTTTTTCAAAATTTTTAAAAAATGTAGAGGCACTTAGTCGAAAATAAAAATTTTTTCTCAAAAAAAAATCAAATAAAAAATCAGCTGATTAATCATTCAAAAAATAATTGAATATTCAGGTGAAAATTGAGATCTAATTTTTTTAGTTGGGTCGATCACCCTATAATTAAAAAGAAAATTTTTTTATGCGGATTTAGATAGAAATAAAGTTCCATTTTTGTTATTCATTACTATATGTATTAAAATTTACACATTTTAATGTGATTCTTGTTTTTGTTATCGTAAACAAAAGTGAAAAATATCTAATTATAATTCAGATTATATTTTATTTTATATGGAGTCGTAATAACTTGATCGTTTTTTTCATTCAAGTGTTATTAACTTATAGTTTTTGTCACTCACAATATTAACGTAGGAAAAATTGGCACAATTTTCTGCAAACATTTCTGTAAAAAATCTGATACAAGTACATAAAAACTTTAGACAAACATTTGGTTCACAGAGAAGTATATATCAGCTTTTTTATAATTTTCGTTTCATTTATAAATTTGTTCTTTCTGAATTATACGCATGAATAGACCGCAATTAATTATATTTTAACCAGAATGTATTTCACTTAATTAATAATGAAAGAAGTAAGGGTCCAGAAAATGGAAAAACACAAATGTATTCCTTGAAGGTACCCTACACTTGCTTCATCTAGAAAAGAGAAATCACCCAATTGAAGCAACTTCGACCTGGAACAGAAAAACAAGAAAAGACAGTACTCACATACTTTACCATTTACTTACTGCTTTCACGATTTCGCCACACGTTGTTGTCGTTGAGGATTACTTTTAAAGCTGTATATTTTCAATTTTACGCAAAACATCAACTAAATAAGTACAAAATAAAAGAAAACTTTTTGAAAATACTAATACTAAGATCTATGTGTAAGTAGGGATATGTTTTTTAACAGTAATAACTTTATTCATAAACAGCCTTAAATGTAAATAGAGTTGCACATATATTTCCAAAAAAGAAAATATAATTTACAAATGAGCTTTCATTTGCTTTACGACATAACAAAAATTTGGTTCCTTCAAAAGAATCAGGCCTTTGCCATTTGTTAATTTTCAAAAACTAGTATATTTTAAAATCATCTTTAAACGTATGTTTTGAGAAAATCAACATTGTTTTTTCATCCGGCAAAAAGAGAAGTTTGTATTTTGGCTTTTAGTTTATTCTTGTTAAAACAGGTCGTTTTCAAGAATTTTTTATTACTATTTACTATTGGCTAAAATCGGGAGAGTAGATAAACATAACTTTGAGATGATGTGACGTCAGTTCAGAATTGGCGAGAGCATGAAGAAAGGAAAATTTATAAGGTTTAGTAATAATTTAAAATTAAAAGAAATATATAAACTTAAAATAATCAAAGCATTTATTAACAGTAGAGCGGATATAATAAAATATGTGGATAACGCGCAAATATACAAAGAAACGTTTCGAACATGTACCAATGAAAATAAAGTAAAGGCTTAGGTGAGTCCTTCTTCTAGAGAAGTATCCTCCCGTCACCCCTGAACTTCGAATGCTAAGTTCTTTCTTTTTGCCTTGAGCGCACATGGTCCGCACTAGAGGAAGGAATGAAGGATTGCTTGTGTCGAACAGCAAAGTTGTTCTGCAAGGGTCCTTTTGGGCGAGTCCTTTATTCCTGGAAGAACCGACGCTGGTGTTCGGACCAAGGAAGTCCGTCTCCAGTGGAACGTCGAAAATGGTTATGCTCCGAACTTTCGGAGCACAACAAAATACTTCGGTAAGGGTTGGGTTTGAACATTGGGGCTTGCGAATTGGTTGTCACAAGGCGACAATGATAGTCTGCCCGCGTCAGCTGGGCTTGCAAACCGTTCGTACATCTCTCCGCGGTTCGAGGGTGCGGCCCGTAGACCGAATCGTCACGCAAGTTTCTCCGGAGCTCGCGGGTGCGTTGACGTTCGCGAAATTCGGAGAAAAAGTGTAGTTCTATATTATAAATGCTTCAATGGCCCTGGCTGGATGATCACGTATATATAATTATTTGAATCAAATTTGTGCAAATACGGAGATTGTTAGCCATACCCGCTAAATCTTCCTGTTGATTTTCTCAGCCCTCGGTTGATTTTATTTCTGTGGAAACGTTTAAAAGCCTTTAGACACACGGGCAGAGCATATACTTCATGTCGTTATAATGACATGTCAGACATTTAATATTTTCATACATGCTAAGATTAATCCCAGGTAACTGAGAAAGCTATGGTACCCGGCAGCACCTAAGTGAAATGAAAAGACGAGTCAGAACAATATGACTGTTCGAAGATATACATTAATTAGTACTCTTAGATGTTTCAAGGCGAGTCTGGTTTCATCTCATCTGGCCGTGTTTAACGCATTCCATATATCTATATAAACCAATAATGATATAATAGCACCCATGCGTTTTGTACACCGGGTGTCACATTAACGGCGTTCTTGGCTAGTATCACAAACGTGTTAATAGCATTGGCTGTTAAGCGACTTATAAGCCCAAATTGGTTATTATTCAACAATTTATATACAGAACTAGCATCTCCTGTATATACTTTCCACTGTACCCGAAAAGTTTATTTACTCATACCCTATAAAATTGTGCTTCAATATATCAAGAACATTCAGAGCTGCGGTCTTGTTAGTCAAAACAGGGATTCCATTCAGTCCAGGAGCTTAATTTCTTATGATAACCTTCTTACCAACTTTTTATATTTCGATTTTACAATAAACACATATAACAAATTTTAATCAATTTTTAACTAATTCATATAAAATCAATAAAACTCCTGCGTAAAATTTGAGAAAAGATAAGAAAAGTAGAAAAAGTATAGACGAACTGCCAATTAAGCAGCAAAAATCCATAATCTATATAAACGATAATTTTTATTTCTCCAAAAAGTACATAGAACTTTCTCTCTTTTTCTACTTTATTTGCTTTTTATAATAACTCAAAATTAGAAAACTTACTAAACCGCAAAGAAAGTTTTTTGCCTATTATATAGAATCTCTGCAGATATACAATAAGAAAAAATTGTTATGGAGCTGTGCTTCCATATTTTTTTGCTTCATGGTTTTACTAACCCAAACATGATAGGTAGAATAAATCTTGATTTCAAACATAATTATACTGTATTGTTTCCATTTTGATCCCCACTTATCCAACAACTTTGTCAATCAATGTATTTGAGAGCTCACAGTTTACGAATATTCTTATACATGGAAAAGTGAATTTTTATTGTTATATTATAATAAAATTTATTGTATAATTTTCTCTACATGACCAAAACGATGTAGACGATGATGATCACACGTAAACCATAAGGGATTTCCTTATGAGCGCCGTTTCAATCGCTCCTTGTATGTCGCGTAATTCTTGCACACACACAATCACGATCGCCACAAACAGTGGCGCACGTGGGAGGATTGAATATAACCACGCAAGAGTGCATTAAACTTGTAAAGAACGCGGCGCACGTGCGCCTAAAAATCTGCAACCAATATTACATTCCTATATAACTTTGAAATGACCATGTGACACGCCATGATCAAAGCTATGAAGTTTTATGCGTATCATGCAATTTCAGAATAGTCTTCATAATTACAATTTTCTATGCAATTACTTGATTAAATTATTTTGTGAAGTTCTTAGTTGCATATATTACTGTAGCAATCTTAACAAATAACGAAATTATAATTATTTTGTATATTTTAAGCATTAATTATTAATATAACATCATCATCTATTACTGATTAAAATTACAGATAGAGTTTATTTATAGGTTTATCTATTTTAATGATTTCCATTAAATATATGCCATAAATGTCATATTTTCATTATAGTTTCCATAAAAAATCTCAATATTATCTTCTAAACCATAACATAAGATTTTATTTAAAAGTTATTGAATTTCCATAAAAAAAAATTTAAATGATGTATAAATTAAAAATGTAAAGTAAGCAGAGCGTATAATGCTTAATATTTAAGTTTGAATAAAATAAAAGAAAAACGAGAAAGTGAGTGTGCTCCGAAATTTCGGACACAATAAAATTCTTTGGTGGGCTGTAGGGGTGAGCATTTCTTGCCCACTGATTGGCGTAATAAGCGCAGTCGCAAAAATTACTAGGTGAAGCTGCTCTACGCTATAGTAAGTCTGCGGGTGCGGACTGTTGGACGAGTCGTGACGTCTGGAATTTCCCCGATACTCGTGAAATACGTCGAAGCTCAAGAGTTACTGGAAAGAAATCGTGACAACTAATTGTCAATAACTAAAGAAAATTAATTGCGCCCAGAGAAAAAAAACCTTTATTCTTAACGAAAGAGCGTTTGGATATTCATTTATATTTAGAATAATTCATTGATAGTTAAATTTGTGCATTTACTTAAACGATTTATGAGTTAACGAATTTCTCTAAATATAAATGAATATTTATATGTCCATATTTAACGTCTGTTTGTTAGCGGTAAAGATTTCCTTTTCCGGGTGCGTATGTTGAACATTTAAAAAAATTTAAAAAAAGTTAAACAAGTATTATGTTAGCCCATCCTTATCGCCCAAGATGTCTAAAACAGGACATATGGTAGTAATGGTATAATAAGAAATACATCTGCTTACAAAAAGTCGTGTTCAATAAATATGTGAATATATGAGCCATTGCAAGCCACATTATAGAATGGTACATATGTACATGATATTTGTAAACCCCATATGAGGGATGCCGATGTATGTTTTTTGTAGAATAGGTTTTTATAATATAGAAGAATGCATGGCCTGTACCTAATCGTTGAAAATGAAGCAGCGAAAACTAATGTATTGTACCTAAACACTTTTGGTGTTACTTAATTAGTTACTATATTTTACGCACTACTGAAAGAAACAGGTAGACTTTTTAGAAATTTTTGCAAGAAATTTCTACAAAATTTTCCGCATAATAACACCCATACTGGGCGTTTCACCCACTTATTTTGATTTTTTCATATTTAAAAAAATATTATTTATCTTTATTGTACATAGCTACGAAATGTTTCTTGCAAGAATTTCTCCAGAATTTTCCTGTCGGCGAAAACTTTGTAGAAATTTCTTCAAGAGATTTCTACAAGATTTCTTGCAGATGTCCTGTAGACTTTTTCTCTATGGGTAGAATTTGAGTAATTACATCGAATTTGAGTGACAATTTTTCTTGCATTTTAACTACATATATACCTTTAGGTATATTCGTGGTCTATACGATATAGAAGAACGCGTTTAGGTATAAAAGAATACGCTGTTTGGATTCTCTCTTTGTTTGCACTTGCTCACGGGGCTGCGAAGCGGAAACAAGCTTCCGCTTTCAGTTACGATCATGCTTTTTCTTTGTGTCTGTTCTTCTCTCATAATGTACTATAGTATTAATACTGTATAATGTCGACTTCTAGCGCAGTCTTCACTTTCAATCTTGGAATCGCTTAATAAAATCAACCAAAAAAAAATTAGCAGGAAATTTCTGTAGACATTTCTATATGAAATGATAATACCTTTTATATGCTCCTATTTTAGCGTTAATCGTAATAAATTCCTCGATAAGAAGATCAGGACAATGACGTTTTAAACTTAAGGTCAAATTTATTACCAAAATATGTGATGCATTAAATATGTATCTTGAGAATTATTGATACATTAGAAGCAGTTAACATTTCATTGAAATGCTTTTTACCATAATTTGAGTGTTATCAATAGAAAACTGAGATGAATTTGAAAATAAGTTTATGCAAAAATTTCTATATAGTTTCAACAGATACTAATGATACATTTTCGATAAACAGTTTAAAATTTTGTTAATATTTAGTAAAAAAAAATTAATATCGGCATAATTTATGAACGAATAGCAATTACTTTTGCTATTGAATATGTTTAAAAAAATTAAAACGTTTTTTGATAAATGGTTTAAAGTTTTTCCGTACACGTTTTAAAAACGCTTCTAAACGTTTTGTGCTATTAAGATATATATACTGTTGACGATATATACTATTGGCTTCTATTTATAGCAATAAAAATATTGCTGCCAAGTTTATATTCGGCATAGACATCATAACTAATTCTCGAAAGATTCACTCACAATATAATTATATTTTACCGTCAGAGTAATTATAAAATTATTCTATATACTATACGAAATATACTTTGTCACGGAAATAAACAAGAAAATCTATATATGGAGATCCATTTGAAGTAGTTATATAAATTTCCGAATAAAATTCTGAACGGTGTTTTGGGACCGACGTTCATATGAAATCTATATGAAATCCGTAAGAAATTCGTATGGATATTTTCAACTGAAGTCGTTCTGGAAGCCCGTTGAAAAATATGTTATCTGTTGAAGCCGACTAAAATAGACGTTATCTCAAATATCAATCTGATTATCCTTGTGATGTTTTTGTTTTTCATTTCTATAAGAAATTCATATACATATTTTCAACTATGCTAGTAGACGAGGGTGAGCTCCTAACTGCGAACAACTCACATGAGATATCTTATAGTAGGTTTTTCGTAAGTTTTCGCGTCGAAATTTCATCTGGCATAAAAATCTGAAATGATTATTAAAAGATTTTAAAACTTAATTGTAACCTTTTTCTGATTCTAAATTCAATTGAGATTTTGGTGTAAGAATTTTCGCATAGCAATAATAATAATAACATGTTAACGTGTCTATATATATAACCAGAATTATTTTGATATTTAATAAAAAAGAATAAGTAAGAATCCAATATGAGAGTTTTTGGACATTTCGGATAGGAATATTTTTTAAACATAAAACACTCTAATTAAATGTGTGTGTGTGTGTGTGTGTGTGTGTGTGTGCGTGCGTGCGTGCGTGCGTGCGTGCGTGCGTGCGTGCGTGCGTGCGTGCGTGCGTGCGTGTGTGTGTGTGTGTGTGCGTGTGCGTGTGCGTGTGCGTGTGCGTGTGTGTATACTTCATAGAAAATATATTTATATTAAAAGTAAATTTGAGAAAAATATCAAGATGCAGTATTTTCAAATAAATTACTAATAATTGTATTTAATTACAAATTATATTTTTTCAGAAAATACGATTCCAAAATATTTGAGATTTAAATTAAGACTTTGATTTATCAAATAAAAAATTTATATATAACTTTACATCCAAATTATAGTTATTTTATTTCTTGTTTTTTTGTTAAATTTAGTGAAAAATAAACAGATTTGATAATGTGTCAAATTGAACAAATATATTTTAATTCCTTTTAGATTTCAATCTTCAGAAAATAAAAGTATTATATTTTTTGGATCCACAAGTTACTTTTGGATTTCATGTAAGAATTACACGAAACCGCGTTATGACAGAATTCTATTGAATTTATCAACTTAGTAAATACAAATAGAGCTAGCTTTAAAAGTAGGAGTAATGACCGTAATATTACCGAAGATGGTATATATGTACTGTTTATAAAATTATTCGTTTACTTTAAAATGCATTATTGCTACGTTTGACTAACCTAACAATTTAATACTTTTATTTAATTAATGCCAACATCATCGGTACAGAATTAAAGAGGGTCTTGCAACATACATGATAAATTAAAGCGCGGGTCATTTGAACGACGAAAAGATGAGGCAGCAGTAATAACAGCCATGGTAAAACAGAAGTACTTATAGCTATAGGACTTTTAGCGAGAATAAATTCCGCAGCGCAAGATCCATCACATACATATTACATTCTCGCAAAGCATATTGGACTCTAACATTACAACGTCCATTGACGGATCGCAGCGTTCTTGTCGTCAATGATGACCACTCGCACAAATGAACGACGGTATAAGTACTTATATGAGCCGTCGTTCATATTATACTATACCTATATACTTATTGCGTGAGATATATATAGTATATGTATAGTAGCTTGGATGATAGCGCTGCAGGAACATGAATCACCGAGACGGCCGCGAGAGCGCGCAACATCCCACAGTCGCTGCGTGAGTGTAAGTAGCGAATGCAGTGTGTGCGCCTAGTCGAGCTGTTTGTTTCCTTCGCGTGTTAGACCGGATCAGCTGCCACAAAATGACCCAGGAAGGCCAGTAAGTATTCAACGAAATTACAAAAAATCTACAGCTACGCGTTCCCCGAAAGCCCGGCCGTTCATTCACGCTCCGAAATTCGCGAATCCACGAGAAAACGTGAAATAATGCGCGGACGATCCCGGCGGCGCTCGTTGCTCCGAAAGGGCAGCCCCCGCGCGCCATGTTGATGGCGAGGCATAGATTTTATTGATTCTCGAAATTTCTGCGGCCGAGAAAAAGTCATTGGCCTCGGCACGACGGTCGTCTCGAGGCTCGTCGTTTCTCCTCGAGTAAACGCCCCGACGACGTTAAACGTCCGGGTGCGATGTTGGCGCGTGCTCGCGGTCTCGATACTTCTGGCCTGGCGCTACTGCCGTCTCTCTCGCTCTTGCACGCGTGCAGCTACGTCTCGAGACGGGCTAACGACGTTCCTCGCGGTCGCCGCCGCTGCATGAGCGTAATGCGATCTCGGTAGATCCGATTTCCCCGTTTCTTTTACCTCTCCCTCATCGATTAGCAGATAATAATGCGAGTGCTTCGCCTCATGCTCTAGAAACATTTTCCCTCGACGCAGCGTCTCTTTAGGCTAGAACGAAAAATATTTCGCGCTCGTCTTATCTCTCACTCTTTTGTATGCAGAGCATTGCCCGAGCGCGCGCACAGTTCCTCGTGTTCGCCGCCGGTTCTTGTACTAGCGTTTTCGTGGCCTCAGCGTGACGGTAGCCGGTATACTTGCTTATTAGAGTGACTGGCGATTTTTCCTAACTCTTCAAGGCGAAATTTCGTTCGATTAATCTTACGAACATGTGCAACAATGTAAATATATATCAAAATCCGTACGTGAATTTTATTAATTTTACCATTAACCACTGCATTCTAAGTTTCTTAAATCATTAAATCGTCATTATTAATGGTAAAGATTGACGAGATGTTATTAAAACTGAACAAATATTTCCTTACAATGGTGGATTAAAAATTAAGGCTCTTTTTTAGATTTAAATTTTAACTCTTGAGACTGCATTTTCTTATGTCAATTTTTAACTAACTTATATTTTTTTCACTTCTTTTAGAGTTACACCTCCACCAGTGATGTGGGCTCAAAGGAGCCAAATCCTTTATGTTACTATTTGTCTTGAAGACTGTAAAGATCCTACAATTAAAATTGAAGCAGACAAAGTTTACTTCAAAGGTATTGGTGGCACAGAAAAAAAAATGCATGAAGTCACTATAAACTTGTACAAAGAAGTTGACCCAGATAAAACAGTTCAAACTCCAAAGGGAAGAAACTTTGAATTGGTCCTCGCAAAGAAAGAAAGTGGACCTTTCTGGCCACGACTTACCAAGGAAAACAAAAAGTTCCATTGGTTAAAGAGTGACTTTAATAAGTGGCAAGACGAAGATGAAAGTGACGAGGAGGGTGGTAACATGGATCCAAATAGTTTAGAAGAGGTACATGAATTATAATAATTACAATATAACATTTGTAATATCTTATTGATAAAATAAATTGTCATTAATAAAATTTTTCATTTCAGATGATGCGTCAAATGGGTGGTCTTGGTGGAGGTGGTGGTGGTGATAGTAAGCCAAACTTTGAAGATCTTGATATGGGTGACGAAGCAGATGGACCAGATAGTGACGACGATGAAATGCCAGATTTGGAATGAAAAATTTAAACAAAGTAAAACGATTATCCCATCAAATGAAGTTGAGACCTATGAGAAATTGTTGCAGCGAAAGATCGCAAATATACATTAGGCCATGCTATTTGACTTTTTCAATTGCAAATGATTTTTGCAACTGTATAATGGCCAAGTTGGCAGTGAACAAGCCCTGACAAAAATAGCATGTTAATAAATTGGCCGATTATAATGATTATCGGTGACAAGCTAACAGTAAACACACTCTACAAAGGTCCATCCCTCATACCCTTTTAATTCCCTATAGCCTTTAGTTTATAAACTAAGTTATATGATGGAGAAGAAGCTTTTTTAATAACGATTGATTAAATGTGTAAAACGAACTCAGTCTTTCTTTATTTATCATACATATTCAAAACCTTTGTTATGTACATGTACTATTTTTTCTACTTTCTAAAGATGTTGCAATCTTTAAATACATATATTAGTGAATGAAATGATACAAGAGTGACAAGAAATAAATGTAATGATTTCTTTATCCAACTATGCTTGATGCACCACGAAGTGCTAAATATCCAGCTGTTATATCCATTGGTAAACTTCGTACTGTCATAAATTCATCTGTAGTTGCATAGTACAATTTAGTCTGAGGATCAGTGTAATGTGCCTGTAAAAATGTTATATTTTCATCTTCGCTTATTGTGAAATAACATGTTTTTTAATTTTGTACAAAAACAATTCATACATGAAACAAAATATATTAAAATTTTTACTTACTGGTAAGCCTGATATATCAGAATATTTCTTTGCTGGTTTAAAACTAGGTGGTGCATTTATAGAGCTATCTGAAATTGTAAACAGATATAACAATAAAAAAATATGAATTTGATGTTCACTGTATACATACATTTATTTTAGATAATACTTACAATGGACTACATCTGGAGGCCAAGGAAGAGCTCTCTCTTGGGCTAAAATTTGTTTAAGAGATTTCCAGATTCTTTTCTTTCCAGAATTACTAATGGGTCTAAATTTTTGTTGAAAATTTGGGTTTTTGAAAATAGGTATAGATTTTTTATTTGACTCATCTGTTTCTTCGCTTACCATTGTTACCTGTAAAATATAGAATGGTAAAAATTATAAATAAAGAAAAATTTGTATTACATTTTTTTTCATTTTTTATATGTATATGAAATACTAATACACGAAAAGAAAACGTACTTAGCGTAACATCTCACTTAACGCGCTACATGGACTAAATTTGTTTCTTTTTTTTTTTTCAATATTCTAAATTATTGGTAAAATGATTTGTTCATAGTCGAAAATGTAAATTAACTGTTTAATGTTATAAAAACAAAAGTATAGGTTAGGAAATATTGTAAAAATAAAAATAAGGCCAATTAACTTTGTATAATACAATTACATACATTTACTAAGATTTGCGAATAAAATTTATAATGCAAATTTCTGTAAAAAGATACCTTGTAGATGTAATATCATAAATATTCAACAATGGATAAATCCTTTATAATTCATCATTTATAAATCCCAATTCACAACAAAAGCTCTCCACACAATCACGTAGTACCTATATGTGTCTATCTACTACTCTAGTCAATAGAAGGAATTTGTCATAATTTAAATACTAGAAAGAAAAACAAAATTATGAACTATTAATTTTCATTTCATAAATATAATCTGAAAGTAATAATGTTATAAACATGCTGCATATTACATAAAAAATCATCTCGACAATTAATTTATTTTAATTGTACGTAAGACTAATTCAGTCTCCTTTTTGTCGACATACGTGCTTTAGAACACGTCTTCAATCTGCATATAGTACGAATACACATATAATACAAATACAATAAATGTAAATTAATACTACTACTATCAACCGTAAATAAAAAAATGATGAGACAGCCACTTAGTGAAATTTTATGTAGGATCGTGAAAACTACATTTCAACCGCATTATTTACAAAAATGTGCGTAAGTTGTATTACGTAATCCGGGTACAATGTACACAACTCCTTCTGACGTAAAAGTAATTTTAGCGTAGGCACCTATTATTTAATAAAATTCGTCCTATTTTTGAGTTTTGACGTTAGAAATATAGCTAATTGGTATTCATCAACAACAAATTGAAACATTATACATACATATATACGATACTGTTAGATTTTTGTGTACAAAGCATATTGCAAGCATAGATAGAAAGTATATATGAGGGAGGCGTGCGCGTATACGAAGTGGGGGGAGGTCTGGGAATTGGCTCGTGAGAGAAGGGGACAGAGCGATCTGGGGATGGTCGCGAATTGGAATTTCACTTCACCTTAGAGACGGCGTGAAGGTCGTCAGGGCATATCTAGCTGAGCGGTACTACTGTGCTTTTTTGTGCTTTTCTCATCTTGCAGATCGCACGAGTGGCTTGTCGTTAACTTTTCTGAGGCAACAATCAAATTTTGCAAAGATGGCACGAAAATTCATCGTTGGTGGTAACTGGAAAATGAACGGAACGAAGAAGGAAATTGACGACATCGTCGCGTTCTTGAAAGCCGGTCCCCTTGATCCGAATGTCGGTAAGTGCGATGTATTTTCTATCTTGTCATTGTTGGTTAATTTATCGGGCTAAATATTATATTTTTTGCTGTCAGTAAAATGCGTTATTTTTTTCGAAAAATCCAATATTTACTGTACTGAATAAGAAGCTATCATATTTAATAATGAGTTTATGACATTTTACAATCTTCATGCTTCAAAAGAACATTTTAATTTATTTTATTTGAATAATTGCATTCTACTTTGGTCTAGAAATTTTGATAATTTGTATGATGTATCTAACAATAATCACTAGCTTATGAAAGTAATTCAAGTATTCACTTTCAATTGTTTTACTTTTAAAATGGTGATTCTATTATAATTATTCTTAGAAATAAAAATTTTTACAGAACAAACTGTTTTCATTGATTGATACAACCAGTTCATTTATAGCTCTTAATATCATATTCTTATGTAATTTTATTAGATTTCATCTAATCTTTATCTGTAGACTTGATTTAAATTTTTTTTTTAATGCTTTGTAAGAAAATAAAAATTAAGATTATTAAAAAAAATGTTTTTTCATATGTGAAATTTTATTTAATTTTTTACTGATGCAAAACCAATTATTTTTTCAGAGGTTGTTGTTGGAGTTCCTTCCATCTACTTATCATACACAAAGGGCATTTTACCCAATAATATTAGCATCAGTGCACAAAACTCTTATAAAGTTCCAAAAGGTGCTTTTACTGGAGAAATTAGTCCAGCCATGCTTGTTGATAATGGTATCCCATGGGTTATTTTAGGACACTCTGAAAGAAGGAATGTTTTTGGAGAAACAGATGAACTTGTTGCTGATAAAGTTGCCCATGCTTTAGAAGCAGGTTTGAAAGTATGTTAAATCTAGTAAAAGTTAAAAATCATCATTTCATTAGACATTGTTCTAATGCATTATTATTTATGTGTATAGGTAATTGCTTGCATTGGTGAAAAACTAGAAGAGCGTGAAGCTGGAAAAACAGAAGAAGTAGTTTTTAGACAAACAAAAGCTATTGCTGATAAGATCAAGTCTTGGGATAATGTTGTAGTTGCATATGAACCAGTTTGGGCAATTGGCACTGGTAAAACTGCCACTCCTCAACAAGCCCAAGAAGTTCATGAAAAACTTCGTGCTTGGTTCACAAAAAATGTTAGTCCGGCTGTTGGAGAATCAATCAGGATTCAGTATGGAGGTTCAGTAACAGCAGATAATGCTAAAGAGTTGGCTAAAGAAAAGGACATTGATGGTTTTCTTGTTGGAGGTGCTTCCCTCAAGCCAGATTTTGTTAAGATTGTAAATGCAAAACAGTGAAATTCTATGCTGTAATAATACTAATAATAATAATTTATATCTATTGTGCTATAATATGCACAGAAGACAATTATTGCATTCTTTTTAAGACAAGATTATTTATGAGGACAACCTCCTCATTTCTTTTTATGTTCATAAACAATTTTTTTTTTTTAAATCTTTATGAATGTAGAATGTTGAAAAGAAAAAGACATTGTTAACAATGTTACAGTTTATTTTTTAACACTATAAATGTTACAAAAATGTGAACAAAGAAGCAACAATAAAAATAAAATAAATTTAAATGTTTAATTCTACTCCTTATAATTACAATTTTATTGTATTCATTTAATCATCCCTCGTGTAATAACCCCAGTTGGATTTTGCATGTTTTTTATAATTTTTAATCCATCCTGTTTAAGCCTTGCACATGCAATTTTGACAAGGGATTGAAAAGAGCGAGGCTCCCATACAGCCAATTCTGCTAAACTTTTATGATTAAGTTGAATTTCGCATCTTGTCAAGCCAATTTTCAAACCATCAAAATTTAGACCGTGTTCATTACATGCTGCCTCAATTCTATCATCCCAAATCTAAAAATAAAAATACATTAAAGGTAAAAGTGCATTCAAGTAAAAACTTCATAGTATATGTTGTTTACCTGTTTAATCCATTTTCTTTTTGGTTCTCTGCTTTTAGTTGCAAATTGTAAAGATCGATGAACAGCTCGAATAGCATTACTGTAACAATTTCTACTACGACCCCGGAAATGCTATAAGAATACAAAATATAATTAGTAAAAACTAAATAATAATTATATAGTATATTTATACTGTACACTATAATACGTGACATAATTAAAATTAAATATATTATTGATTAATTAAGTATATATTATCACAATTTACTTACAGCAGATAATCTGAAAATTCTTCTTTTACGCCAAAATGAATCTGGCCCTCTCGATCGTACAAAAAGGGCAATAGATGTAAACACCATTATTATTTTATTTAAATAGTAGTTCAATACAACCGACCAGTGACCAGCCTGATAATTTTGTAAAATTTGTAGGTTATGTAAAAAGTGAGGTGTGGTCGGACCGTTCAGATCAGAGATGTATATATATAGGTATACAATTTCATTTCAGATAGACGCGCTCGTATAGAACGCACGTGTGTGATGCGACAGGCGTACACTGAGTATTCCAGTGTTTTTTTGTGAATAATTTTATGTACAAATGAAATAACAAAAAAGTAACAAATTTAAAATTTACTTATATTTTAATAATTTTCTATTATTCTATAAAAGCAACCATGAATAAGAAAAAAAGGTGAGTGTATTTAAATATTTCTAGCCACTGTTTTGTTTATTAACAAAGTTTTGAAATTTTCATTTTATTAGTGTTAAATTGTAATGTATAATAGGTTTTTGTAATATACTTTTAAAAAAATTTAAATCAAATAATTTTTTCATAAATAATTATAAGAGAAAAATATCAAAGTAGAGGTTATTTACACAATTACCTTTATTATTTTTTCAATAAATAAAGCGTTACTCATTTTCGGAATAATTAAATAAATAAAATAATAAAATTAAAGAAGCAATATGAAATAAAATATTTATTCTTAAATAATTAAAAAATTTTTTTCTCAGAAATCAAGAATTTGAAGATGCTACTTCTGGTAGTGAAATGGACGATATAGACATGAATGAAATAGTAAACTCTGAAGAAGAGTATTCAGAAAATGAAAGAAAATTATTAGAAAAAGTTCGTCAGAAACGCCAGCCTGATAACTATGATAGTGAAGATGAAGTTATGGGATTTAGTGATAAAGAATATAATGATGATGAAAATGAAGAAGAAAAAGACTCTATGGCCTCTGATATTGAAGGTCTCGAGGAAGATTTTGATTTACCCAATGAGAAAGCTTGGGGTAAAAAAAAGAAATCTTATTATTCAACAGATTATATTGACCCTGATTATACATCAACTACACAAAAAGATGTTGCTGATGCTGAATTGGAAGAGCAAGAAGCTAGAAATTTGCAAAAAAGATTAGCTGAACAGCTTGATGAAGCTGATTTTGGTCTCGACTTAGTATCAATTAAAGAAAATGATAATGCGGAATTGGAAAAAGATAGTGAACATATTAAAGCTGATTTGAGTAAATTAAGTAAAAGACAAAGACAAGAAATTTTAGAAAAAGAAAGTCCTGAATTTTTACCATTAGTATCAGATTTCCAAGGTAATATATTTACTTATATTTCAAAATATAAATATATTAAAGTAATTAGTTGAAGGAAAATAATGTGTCTAATGTGATATATACAAAGTTAATTATATTTAATAAATAAATTTATTTTGTTTTCAGATAGATTAACTGAAGTTAAAACTATATTAGCCCCATTTTTAGATCTAATAGAAAAAGCTAATTGTCAAGACTGTTCTGCTACTAACTTTGTGAAAGCAAAATATGATTTGTTGTTACACTATTGTACAAATATTTCTTTTTATTTAATGTTGAAAGCTAAAAGAGAGCCCGTAGCTTCTCATCCAGTAATCAAAAGATTAGCACAATATAGACAATTATTGACTCAACTAGAAGAACGTCAAGGAGATTTATTAGATCAAATAAGAAAAATTTTAGAAGCAAATGCTAGTGGTCAACCTTTATATAATTCTGAAGATTCAAGTGAAATAAGCTTTAAAGAGAAAATTCAAAAACTTAAAGAGTCACCACAAAAATATAATAGCACAAAAACTCATGAAAATAAAAATAAAAAAGAAGTTGTATTTAAAGAAGAATATAGTTCAAATGAATATGATGAAATGGATGAAGAAGTTTCAGAATCAGGGGAAGATCAAGATGGTAAAGATGAAGGGGTTGAAACTGAAGGAGAAAAAAGAGCAATTACATATCAAATTGCTAAAAATAAAGGTCTTACACCACACAGAAAGAAGGAACAACGCAATCCAAGAGTTAAACATAGAAATAAGTATCGTAAGGCTAAAATACGCAGAAGAGGAGCTGTAAGTTTTTCTCTATATATTTATCAAGTTAAATTTGTTTTCTTATTTAATTTATTATTTAAAAATGTTTTTTAGGTTCGAGAAGTTAGAAAGGAAGTTGCTAGATATGGAGGAGAAATATCTGGTATCAAGGCTAGTGTTAAAAAGAGTATTAAGCTTAAATAAAATAGTTTTACTGTACATATTTGTAATTAATGTAATTAAATACAATTATTTTGTTAAAATATATTTGTTATTACATTTTATACTGTAAAAGAAAATCAAAACTGTTTACAATGAATAAATTTTTTATTAAGAAGAATACGTATGAAACAATGACACTTAAATACTAGCCGACTTAGAACTTAATTCAAGTAACAAGTGTCTGCAAGACATAGTAATGGGCTCCAGCGTCCAGTTATGCATTGACATTTACATACTCAAAAGTTTTTGTCATAGATGCAATAATTGCTTCATGATGTTTATCATGACATTTAACCTATTGTAAACTATAATTCGGTATTATACTTCTACTTTTGCCAAAATATCAGATTCACGGAATAAATGGAATTCTTTGTTTTCTTCGAGTTCTACTTTGGTGCCACCATATTCAGGCAGCAAAACAACATCACCAACCTTAATGCTTGGCTTGATGTGTTCTCCTTTCTAAAAGATCATAAAAATAATGATAATTAGAATAATGTCAATAAAAATCTAAACATGTTTAAAAAAAAAAAAAATACATACATCATTTCTTGATCCAGGACCAACTGCAACTACAGTTCCTTTGAGAACTTTGCCTTGAGCCTTTTCAGGAATAACAATACCACCTTTGGTTTTAGTTACAGCATCTGCTTTTTGGATAAGTACTCGGTCAAATAAAGGAATTAGCCTTTTGATAGCAGCTGAAGCAGCCTGTAACAAAATATATTTATTAAATCTATAATTTTAAACAATAGGTACCTCATTAGAAACATTTATTTTAAAAAGATTTTGCATAAATTATTGCTAAAACAGGAGAAATTATTCATTAAAAAATTTAAATTCCAAAATTTATAAATCATGATAAATTTATGAGTAAAGATAATTTTGTAATTTTGAAGTTCATGTCGTTGTAAATTGGGCCTTTTAAATGAAATTTCAAAGATAAGTACTTTGAAACGAATTTGGTTTTCAAGTGTTTTTCATATTTTGGTTTTTTGGTTTTGTAATATTTTAGAAAAGAAACAATTGTTGTAATTACGTAATTTATCAGGAAGATAAAACAAGAGTCGATCTCCAGGCATGTCTTTCGCTATTTTTCCATTAAACATACTCAAGAAATTTCGTATTACTGCAATCTCTTTCAGTGGTCATAAGTAATTTTTTTCGATATTAAATAAAAATTTTGAAGACAGAATGCATGCATAACGAAAAATAGGCAAACATAAATGCATTAATCTTACCATGATTGATGTCTTCCTCGTGGAGAATTACGAAGGCGAGAATATGGAGGAGCGGGAACCTCGTGCACGCGCTATGCGTAACCTAAAAAGCTGCCAGTCTGCCGGCGTCCGACGTTGCTCTATTCCCCCAAGTATGAAATCAGTCTTTCTTTCTCCTCCTCTCCTCTTCTCCTTCTCGAATCTTCCTTTGGCCCGCACGTGTGCGTGTATATATATGTGTGTGCGTATACCTCCCTCTACACCCAGTCTACCCTATCCGATATTCTCCCTCTTCCAAGTTCCACCATCGATTGTCTCTCAGCTCAATCCAAATACATGTGCATTGCCTGTGTATATGTAAGTTGGTTGCGTAATCAGTACACCGGAATCAGATAACGATTTATCCCTTTGACACTGAAAACAAACTAAAATGAAAATAAATTGTAGCGACGAAGCTTACGACTTACAGCCCAACATACATTTTAAAAAAATGAATAGAAATAAAATAAGCTCATATTGCAGTCTGCGTTTTTTCTAAATTTTCATTGATAAAAAAATCATTATACGGAGTTGTATGCGCGAGCAGCGAGACCACGTGGTTGGCCAACGGGGTCTGGTGCTGCGCGCAGCCTACGCGCCGGTAGCCGGTATATCGCAAAAAAAACCGAGCGCCGCACAAAAATTACCATTGGCGCGAGCTCCAAAGTATTCTTATATTTAAAAATACTTCTTATTCATTTTTTTTAAATAAATGAACTCACTTTGTGGGAGATATGTTTGCAAGCTAGTTTCGTTGTGTAATGATGTCTGCTTTAACCCAAAGAATAAATAAATGAGTAACGTACTTAATACGAAATAATATTTATTCATACGTTTTTGTAATATAGGAGTATTGCAGCATATTGCATTGGATATTTGTTGCCATGCGTATACCAAATTTAATAATAAAATGATATGTATGATAAATGAATAAGTGACAAAAAATCTGGTACCTATCTCTTAGGGAGAAGTCTGAAGGTTCAACGTTCGATTGCCTTTCACAAGTATCTTAAAAATGAAGGGGAGATAAGAATGTACTTACATAATAATAATAATTTATTGAATCTTTTTTTTATTTATTTTTTATCATTCTTCAATGTCAAATTTACGGTTTTTAATAAATTATGTAAATGTTAATATAATCAAGAATTTTTTTTTTCGAGGATGCAAAACGCCTTGTCCTTGCAGACGATATGATTGCAAAATAGAATAGCTATTATTATTTTTATACATTTTGGTTAAAGATTTGTTTGTCAATCTGTAAAATTCGACCCTTTTCTCTATTTTTATATTCGTGTGTGAAAACGAGCAACGTGATAAGATGATTGGCGGTTGCCTAGCGGTTGCGTCATGCACGCGGTATAGTATGTTCTAGAAGTCTGGTAGATGCCGGTTTGAAAGTTTATGAAAAAGTTACAAAGAAATGAATGAAAAATTCTCCAGTAGCCGATGAAACACCACGTCTCGAGTCATAATAATAGAGCTTTTAACGGCGCATGAAAAATCTGGCAAAGTCGAACTTCTGGATTTTTCGAAAAAGCCAAGTATCCGCGAAGGTTAGGCTGCGAAAGGGGGAAAGGGGGACAGGCGCTTGCGCCGCATGTGATATCTCTCTCCTCTCCTCCTCTCGTGTGCGTGTGCGCTCTCTTGCTCGTCGCCTCGCCGCTTTTCGGCTCTTCATTCCACTCGCGCTTCGTATACGCACGACGTGCAATCCGGCGCGCATTCAGCGACTTTTTCAGGCTCAAGTCACGGATATCCTAAGGAGCTAACAGGAATCAAGGTAGGACTTTTCTGAACAGCTTTCTTCACTGGTAGCACCGATTTCTACGAAAACCTTTGTCGGTGCTCCGCTCTTTTGTCTTCGGTATAATTTCAAGTTATAGCACACGAGAGCGAGTCGCGAACATAGACACAACGGGTGGCCTTTCATCTTTTGAGAAAACGTGTGCTTTGCTACCTATCTTCTGTTTTATGACTCTAGTAATATTATAGGCGCTTGTATACGCATTTTTGTGATAACAAAATTTATAAGTTCTTTGGACCAAGTCACGTCGATAATGTTCGCAAAACGTTGTAGCCCAACGGCGTAACTCGCCACGCGGTGTGCTTTACATAACCGCGCTTGCCCACTGCCGGCATCGTCGATCCTGCTCAACTCGTATTTTTCCCCCTTTGAGTGATTATTCGTTTTATAATTGATTTTTTTTAATCTTTCGAAATTTTATGAATTTTTTTCTTCTGACCGTCAATTTTAAATAAATATTTTTTAGATTTTTTTTTTTTATTAGTTTTTATGACGAAGATGCAAATTTTTCTGTATACTCATTTTTCATAATTATATGTAACTCAACGAAAAAAAGCTATTTTTGAAACACTATCATTTCCTGTATTAAAATATATTTTTTTTAATATTTTATTTTAAATTATTTAATTTTACTATTATTGATATTACTTATGAAAAATTGTAAATTAATTATTTCAGATGCTAAGATTACCAACAATGCTGCGCAGTGTTGCTGTGCGACAAATGCAACTGCAATCACGTAGCTATGCCAAAGATGTTCGATTTGGAGCTGAGGTGCGGGCACTTATGCTTCAAGGAGTAGATATCTTGGCTGATGCTGTTGCTGTTACCATGGGACCCAAAGGCCGTAATGTTATTTTGGAACAAAGTTGGGGAAGTCCAAAAATCACAAAAGATGGTGTCACTGTAGCCAAGGGTGTTGAACTAAAAGATAAGTTTCAAAATATTGGAGCAAAATTAGTGCAAGATGTAGCAAATAACACAAATGAGGAAGCTGGTGATGGAACAACTACTGCTACTGTTTTAGCTAGAGCCATTGCTAAAGAAGGTTTCGAAAAAATTAGCAAAGGAGCCAATCCTGTTGAAATCAGACGTGGTAAGTTTTATAATATTTTTTAATAGAATTATTCAAAATTCTTAAATTCAAACATCACACTTAATTATATTTATACATATGTAATGCTCAGGTGTTATGATGGCTGTGGATAAGGTCAAAGAAGAGCTTAAAGCTTTAAGTAAACCTGTAACTACACCAGAAGAAATTGCACAAGTTGCAACAATTTCTGCCAATGGTGATACTGCTATTGGCAGTCTTATTTCTGATGCAATGAAGAAAGTTGGAAAGGAAGGTGTCATTACAGTTAAGGATGGCAAAACATTACATGATGAATTAGAAATCATTGAGGGAATGAAATTTGATCGTGGATACATCTCTCCTTACTTTATTAACTCTTCTAAGGGAGCTAAAGTTGAATTCCAAGATGCATTGATCTTATTTAGTGAAAAGAAAATTTCTTCTGTTCAGAGCATTATCCCTGCTCTGGAACTTGCCAATTCTCAACGTAAACCACTTGTTATCATTGCTGAAGACATTGATGGTGAAGCACTTTCAACTTTGGTTGTCAATCGTCTCAAGATTGGTCTTCAAGTTGCAGCTGTTAAAGCACCTGGTTTTGGAGACAACAGGAAAGCCACTATGCAAGATATGGCCATTTCTACTGGAGGCATTGTTTTTGGAGATGATGCTAATTTAATTAAAATTGAAGATGTGCAGGTAGTTTAAATCTAATATAAATTTATCACAACTGCTTTTTATAAAATATATAAATTATTTCTTATTATTTTGCAGCCTTCTGACTTGGGACAAGTTGGAGAAGTCATAATAACAAAGGATGATACTCTTCTTTTGAAAGGCAAAGGCAAGAAGTCTGACATTGACAGGAGAGCAGATCAAATTAGAGATCAAATTGCAGACACAACATCCGATTATGAAAAAGAAAAATTGCAAGAACGATTGGCTAGATTAGCTTCTGGAGTAGCCGTATTAAGAGTAGGAGGAAGTAGTGAAGTAGAAGTTAATGAGAAGAAAGATCGTGTCCATGATGCCCTGAATGCTACACGTGCTGCTGTTGAAGAGGGTATTGTACCCGGAGGTAATTTCATATTAATTTACATTAGCATAGAAATATAATTATAATGTACATTACAAAATATTAATATAAATATATTTTTAAACACATTATTAATTTAATCATTCAAATTATTTACCAGGTGGTACTGCTCTTTTGAGATGTGCTCCTTCACTAAAGACTCTACAGCCCTCCAATGAGGACCAGAAAACTGGAATAACTATTGTAGCAAATGCCCTTCGAATGCCATGTCTGCAGATTGCTCACAATGCTGGTGTAGACGGTAGTGTTGTTGTTGCCAAGGTTTCTGAGGGTAAACTTGGTTATGATGCTATGAATGATGAATATGTTGATATGATTGAGAAAGGAATCATCGATCCCACCAAAGTTGTTCGTACTGCTTTGACTGATGCTGCTGGAGTTGCTTCACTCTTGACAACTGCTGAGGCAGTAGTTACTGAACTTCCTAAAGAAGATCCACCAATGCCAGGTGGTATGGGTGGAATGGGCGGCATGGGTGGCATGGGTGGTATGGGTGGTATGATGTAAATCATGTGATGTGCTCAAGGACTGAGATAAACAAATATCATTACAATTTTTACACGAATGGTAAACACAGAGTACATCTTACACCACTCAGTGAATACTTCAGTTCGTAAAAAAGACATTAGCATCCTTTAGTTTTCTATTCATGAATAGGCACTTTTAAATTCATTATTTCATTAAATTAGTTAAATGATCTTGTAAATAAAAATGATAATTTAAGAATAATAATTTCAAAAGTTTAAAATTTTTAAATTAAATTTTTATTAAACTCACATTTATAAACAGATGTTTGATAATTTCTACCTGTTATTTTTTAAGTAATAAAATTCAATCTTGTCAATTTTGAATATTTTTTTCAACTTTGAATACAATTGAAAATATTTTTATAACATAATTTAGGTAATATTAATTAAAAAAAGTGTCTACCAGATAAAACCAAAGGAAGTTCGTGTTCGCTTATGTCAGCATAAAGCTTAGACAGTTATAATGTTATACAAATTAAATTTAAATGGCAGCAGCCAAGTGCAAATAGATATCTTGAGAATGCAACCTACCTACCTGTCCATTTGATAAGTTTTTTTACGTTATTTTAACAAACAAATTTTTACACTTCCTCATTAAAAAGGGAGTTTCTGTATAAGAATACATCTCTTTTTTCCTCGTTATTTGAAAAAGAGAAATGTCGAACAAGTTCGTTATATCAGCACAAAATTCTATCTAAAAAAATGCCATAAAATAAAAGCATTTTAATCCTTTCATCCATGATGTATACCTGTATTCAATAGTCACTTTGCTTTGTATCTATAAATTTGATTTATTTTTAATTGGAAAATTTTAGGTGAGTCGGTATACATAGTTAAATAGACATAAGAATGAACAATGTACTTTATATAGGCTAAAATTATAAATATCTCACACTGTGCATTTTAAAAACGTTGCCTCAACCAGTGAAAGAATGAATTATCCTATTAAGAATGTAAGAGTGTAAAAATGTTGACGTATGCTAGAGTTCTGTTACTTTTTGTAAACAATTATGTTTATTTTCCACTTTAAGTCTAAATAAACATACGTTTAAATTAATATTGCATTATTTATTTATTTTTTATTTATGTATTACCGTGAAATTACTAAAGTGGTAAGTACGTATGGGATGTTATGTAATTTTACTCAAATAATCCGATTTCCATAAAAATTATAATCAGAGTATTTAACGAAGCTTTCATTTAAAATTATTAATTTTTGCCATTTTTATCTTAAATATAGTTTCTGTAAAATATTAGTTCGAAATGTTCAAAGTTTTATTAAGTATACAATAAAAAATTACGCTAAATAATAATTTGAAAAATCTTCATAAAAAAGTCGAAATATTTTTTTTTTTTAAATTAGTTAGTGGTATTGTACAATACTAATCATGTTCTATAGAATTCACTTTCAATTGTGATTGATAATGAAATTTTTATTAACATGATAAAGAAGAAACAATCTTCCAGATGATTTTAAAGTTTTACTTACACTTTATAATAATTAGTCCTTACAGTCTAAAATAAATTATACTAAATCTATATAAATTCAGGATTAATTTGTTTTTTATTATCGTCATTTTCTAAAATAAAATGATAAATTATAAAAAAGAATGTACATTGTCTTACAACAATTCACATATAGTATTCCTTGTATGAAATAACACTATACTATATGAGACATATGATAATTGCATATGCCACAATTTACGAATTTTTACAATAGCCGTGTGACAGCTAGTTTTTTTATTTTACAGTTCATTACATTATATATATGTATAGATATATCTTACGTATTTTCTCTTTAACGAAAAAATGTTTACTAGTGTCTCTCCCGACACAAGCTTAAATTAATAATAGCAATTTTCATATAATATATACAAACATACTTAAATATATCAAGAAAATTATGTTTATCCTCGATTCCATTAATTACACACTTTATTCGTCAACACATTCACAACTAAAATTAGTGTCTTTTCACATCCTAAATTGTTTTTTTTTTTGTTTTAATCCTTTGCGAAATTTTTCAAGAGTATAGTTGACGACTTGGACGCCGCAGTTTGCGGTACCAGTTGAACTTTAATCAGTGACAGGTCGAGCATTTTTCGTTGATATTTTTTGTGAAACACCAAGGCAGCGGACTGCGTTTTAAAGACGATCATCGCATTACCCTCGCCCATTTGTATACTCTACAACACGAATAACAAAACAAAAACAAACATTACCATTTTCACCTCTCACGACTTTATTCATCAACATTATAATGACAATATAAAATATAAATTATATAAATATAAGCTAGGATTCAAATTTATAGAATATATGGTACAAGGAATATATGCGCACACGTATAAATTAAAGAATTATTTATATACGGGAAATAAGAGTAAAAAAACGCAAATTTTTTTTAAAAAGCACAGTAATAGCCAGAATAAAAATGTATCATACATGCAGATTCTGATAGTATATAGAGTCACTAAGAATAGTAAAATAATGCCATGGTTCTAATGAAAATATTTTGCTTACCAATAACATGGGAGTTTTATTTATAACACCACTTAGCATTTTTTTAATTGCTAAAAAAATTAAAAAATCTAACATCAAGTAATTCATTGAATTTGTTTACAAAATATTTTAGTTTTGCAAATAATTCTAAAAAGTAATTGAAGTACTAATTTTCATACTTTAATAAAATGATTGATTTAAAAAAAATAGTTTTACTCTAAACATTATTATTATGAAAAATTAATTATGTACAAAATAATTGTTAAACTTTTTTAAAACATCATATTTTAAAAGGTGGTTTAAAACTCACTTAATTTTAGGTCTTGCTAAACGTCGTTAAACGAAAAGACATCGTTTCAAAGTAGTAATATTTCAATATGTATATGGTATGATCTTTGACAAAAGAACCTCAATCAATCATTAACACAATATTTTAAATTGAACAACGAAATTCTACAAAAACTGCGGAAACTCTTAGAGTTTAGGCACTTTCGAATACAAAAAAGAATTCGTTTTTATGGTTTTTAATTCGGTGGACACTTCTGCTAACTGATCATTCTCTGGTGCTCTGACTCTATACCTTCAAACCGAAATCTGACGACAGAATAGCAGAGGCTTTTTAATTTTATATTAAATTCACTGGTTAATATAAAAGATTTCTCAAGATAAAATTTGAAAACCTTTAAGGTGGTTTATATTAGGGTGGGTTTTAAGTTATTTTTAGGAATTTTCGTAGATATTTCACATTTAATCACATATTTATTAATTTATAACTAATAAACATAAATATTTGTAGAGATTTTAAATTATTTAAAATTCTTTTAATTCTTTAAAACAGTCACTTACGTTACCATCTCGATCTTTTTGAATTTCTCCAAATTATTTACTTTTTAATGTATTTAGATCCGATTTTTTGCCCTTTTCAGTTATAATAGTCTATTTGACATAGGAATTTGTACGATTATACGATCATTTAAAAAATGTATCCTCCAAAGAGTTAAACAATGACTGCTTTTAGAAATCTACGAGTGTATGTCCGCAACGAATAATCAATGATCATTTTTTTTTTCTATTGTAGCAATATTTTAGAGAATTATAAATAATATCAAGAAGAAACTTCAAATTAGAGAAATAATTAATAAACATAGATTTATTTAGATATGTTATTTTTTTTAACCTTTAGAGGTCGAGGAAAATTCGATTAAAATAGAGTGTCGATTTTTCCCAAAATTATCATAATTCTTGACCCAACTACTCATGACAAGTGCCCGATTTGACAGGTGGTCGATAAATCGACCATCCCCGCTCTGAACGTTATGGCCAATGTAAATTGTTTTTTTATTTTGGCACAGCTTAGTTATTTGATATACTGAGTACGAAAAAAAAAGTGAAAACAATTCTGCTATCACCCGTGACCTAGAAAATTAATATTTAAGGTCCAGTGACTATGGTTTTTTACTGTTTTAAACGCTGATTTTTATTGCGAATTTGCATTCGCCACCTAGTGGTCAAATATAGAAGCATTCATATTTTATGAGATTGAGATTTTTTACATATCGGTGTATACATTTGGATTTGGAAAAAATTTTTAATTGATAAATCGACCACCCCCGTCTTCTACAGATTATACGTTAAATAAATATAAAAAGTTATTATGAAAGAATTATGAAAAAAAATTTGATAATTTAACTTTTAACTCAATAAACAAAAGGAGCCCGTAAACGTTGAAATCCGGCAAGATATATACAATACATTCCTGAAATGTTTTTCCATTTTTTTTTTAAATTAACAATAAGGATCAATAATAGAGGTACTACTAATATTATCTTATGTTCCTTTTGGTGTGTCTATGAAGTATTTTAAATTTTGATAAATTGTGATACAAATTTTTTTTTTAATTGTCGATTTTTTATTGTAAACTAGTCTTATGAAGTGATGTGTTATTTAAAAAATAATAAAACAAATTTTTTAATTTATAAAATTAAAACATTAAATTATTAATATAGATATTGTTACTCTCTGTAAATAACTTTTGAATTACAAATTTTTAAAAAATATTATTTATAGAAAAATTTTCGAAGGTGAATAAAATTTATTATTAATCAATAAGTAAAAGAAATATTTTCAATAGAACCAATATACATTAAGAAAAATAAAATGGCAGGGTTTCCTTATAAATTTTGTAAAAATTCACCAATATAATTATTTTACACAAATATAGTTTCCAATAAAATTAGTATATAAAATAATATTAAATTAAATATTAAATTACTAAATAAATTTAATACTGTTTGTGGAAAGTGTAATAATCAACATACATTTAAAAAACATGACAACAATAATGTTTCATGAAAACGTGAAAGTAATAAAAAATGAAATTAATAACTAAAGACTTCTACAAAAAGTATTATAACTTCATAAAATTATCAAGTTTTACTACATAAATAACCATGCAAAACTTATTATAGTGTAAATAACTAACTAAAATTTTGTTAAAGAATTTTAATGTACCATATCGTATAGATATCGTTCTAAAGAATTTTATCGCATCTAATACATCTAATACCCCTGCACAATTCTGCAATCGGAATTCGATGTAATAATGAATGTATTTACATCAAAATAAGTTTATCTATTTATATTTCGAAATTAGCATAATCAATATCGTCTTTAACGTTAATTAATAATACATTTATTAATAATGATGGTTATTCTAGTAATTGATTTTTTTAAATATTAAGAAATATAAATAGATTTATAAAAAAAGTAGTGAAAAAACTTAATTACAATAATTTGAAAAGATTCCACTTCTTCATAAATAACGCTTAAACGTTCATTCTTCAAGACTAGTAATGACTATAACGTTATCATTTATGAAACATCACTAACAAATCACATTTGATTATCGTATTATACATAAGGTAGTATAAAAAAAAACATGATACTAATAGATAACTTTTTATATTATAACAATTTTCTATAATAAAAAGCGGTGAAATGCAAAAAAAAAATCTGAAGCAAATGCAAATAGATGACAGTGTAATGAAGAAACTACCCATACAAGTGCATGTAAACCATTCACAAGGACTACAGGAGAGTTTTGAAACTTCAGTTTTTACGTAAAGATAGTCACCTCGATACTGCCGATTCCTTGGCACATACGGCGAATCTGGGCTTCGGTTGTGCTCGCAGCTAAATTATC
The DNA here is from genome assembly GCA_035583055.1 of Torymus tubicola. Classification (NCBI taxonomy): domain Eukaryota; kingdom Metazoa; phylum Arthropoda; class Insecta; order Hymenoptera; family Torymidae; genus Torymus; species Torymus tubicola. The sequence goes on along the minus strand of JAWWEQ010000001.1, from coordinate 21,621,081 downwards.
AACTTTGACAACGTTTGACTTTATAACTTTTTTAGTTTCCTGAACTAGTGGTTTATGTACCACGATTCTCTGACGTTGCTGTTGGGCTTGCTGCTCTTGAATTTGCTGTTTATGATGTGAACTTGTTGCACTTTGAACAACGACTCTTTGAGAATTGGTAAGTAATTGCCTTATTTGCCCTAACTGTCTATTGGCATTCACAACTTGAGAAACTGAAGCTTTCTGGGCATTTTGAAGGCTACTTTTATGAAGCAAAGATTTTTGAGAATTTTTCGCCTTGTTGAGGACTATACGCGAAAGTAATTCGCTTTTACCACCGTCGTCGTCCTCATCTTCAATAACTTTCGCCAACTGGTCTTTCTGTTTTGTTTGTACAGTGCGAATCACTCGCATACTCGGTGTTTTTTCCTACAACAAACACAATCGCCAACTTTTTATTAAGTACCAACATTTTTGGAATTGAATTAGTTTGAATTACCAAATGATTGATCTAATATTACTAAATGTTTTATTATCCGGAAACAGTAAATAGGTAAATCAATTGAAAAGTATATTACGATAACATTACTTACAGAATAAGAATGAAACGTATTTTAACCAATCATTTGCATAGCATAACTAATTCGTTTTAAAAACTTTTATACAATAATTTGTTGAAATTTTATGGAAATAATTAAAATCTAACCGCACCAAAACAATATTTCAAAACTTATATAATAAAAATTATAATTTTAATTGCTAATTAGGTGCCTGTTGTAGGTAATGAAGGGGAAAACAAAATTTATTTAAAAATATATTTATTCAAATAAATAAAAAATATACAATAAAAATGAATAACTTGTCTAAATGCGCGTATTATGAGGTTAAAATGATTTATCTGAAGGTACATGAGTAAGGAGTTCAGAGTAATATAAAAATATAACAATCTTGTCTCAATTAAACTAAGGGACGCACAGTGCGGATAGATTTGTTAAAGGATAAAATGGCAAAGAAAATACACTCTAGATAAAAACAAATTCTAATTAAAAGAGCTCGTTTTAATTAACTAATCGATTCACTTTTGTAAGCTCGTGATGCGTATCACATGATTGGCTTTGCTTGTAAAAATATACAAGAAAATAATGTCTGTATTAAATTTCCTTAAATAGCTAATAAACCGACTCGCTTTTGTCGTATAAAAAAAGATTCAACTAGTAAAAACTTGCATTCTCGATATGAGAACATATTTTGCAAATCTACAGAAGTTAGAGTAAGAAATACTTTTTTCTATACCTCCGTAGACTGCATATTAATAAGTCGGCTCCGTCCTCTACCAACTGCAACATTAATCTTTCCCTTGGCATTTTCTTTCGCAATCGCTGCAATCGTTGATTCCTGTTTTGCATTTTCTGAAGTAAAATTATTTTACATTAAATATTATTCTCATAAAAAGTAACGTCAAAAATATATTATTTTTAAAAACCTGAGTTATTTAAGTCTGTTGAAGCTTGTGGTTTCTGTTTCTCCATGGCAGCTAATTTTCGACGGTTTTCCTTCTCACGTAAAATTTTTTCTCTGAGACGCTTTTGTTCTTCCATTTTTTTATGGTACTCTCTCATCTCCGGATCCATTTCTTCTTCCTGTAATAAAGAATTTTTATATGTTTTTGCTCAATATTCAAAATTTATATATCTTCAACAAGTGATTAAAAACATACTTTGCTGACTTGTTTATCATCTGACTTATTAACAGCTTGAGAATGCCTCACATTGGGCCTGAGTCTTTTTGGACTGTTTTCCTTTATGTTTTTTTCTATTGTTTCATCACCTAGTCTTTTCTGTGCTGTCCTATTGGGTTCTCTTCCCATGGGTTTACTATTTTCGATCTTTTGTGTACTAATTTTGGTTGACCCATGGTCAGAACTCTCATTGCGATAGCTACTACTAGGAGAAGAAGAATAATTTTTTTGATCACCTCTTGGCCTTGGAGATATTTCTCTTTCTCTTTCTCTTTCTCTATATGAATCACGTGAACTTCTATGCTCCTGTAATAAAAACAGAGTTAAGTAAGTCATAAAGAATAAAATAACGCTGCAGATTATAATAAAATAATTATATTATATATGGACACTATTCAAGTTACATGGTGATAATAACGTTATAAGCCTTTGGAGTATGTTGTACATATTTTTTATGCAATATATAAATATTTATTTTAAGAAAACTCACAAGAGCTTACAGATTTTACTGCACTTATTGTATCTGTATAAAATTAGTAACTTTCAGTATGATAGTCAAATATATCATAAATTTGTTGTGGTATTTTTTTTAAAATTGTGAAAACTTTTTAGAAAATTTGTATGTTCTTACCTCTGAATGACCATCTCTATGAGACCATTGATTTTCAGCTTTATATTTACTGTCATAGCTGCTATAATTGCTAGTTTTGGAATAATTATTTTCAGGAGAGTATGATCTGCGAGAATTTGAGCCTTGCAATCTTTGTGGTTTAGTTTCTTGCCATACATCAGAAAAGTATGAGTATGGATCCTAAAAGATATTAATTTAATCAATTAGTTCTCGTGATGCTTTTGTTTTACAAAAATAATTAGTGAGAAAACTAATAAATATTTGACTAAAATTGAAACTTTAGCATTCAATATAAAGTATAATTTATATAAATTTAGAATAAGTCAATCAATGAGTTATCTCCGCATATAAAAAAATCTTACATCGCTTTTTGCTTGTTGATTTTTCGAACGATTACTGGAGTTTGAAGCGCTTCTCAATGCCTCAACAAATTTATCTGCAGGATCTTGTGACGATTTTCCTAAAACGAATTAGATAATAAATTTATCTCGTTTATAAAGATTTAAATATTATTTATATTTATTAAATAGTAATGTACCTTCACTTTTTGCTTGATTTCCTCTAAAATGAGGGTTTATCAATATTTTATGTCCAGTTGGTATGGCTGGGACATTTGGAATATTTGGAACACCAGGAACATTTGCAAGGCCCACAAGGATCTGTTGTGTATTCTGCGCTATTGGTCGACTGATTTGAGGCAGGTTATTAGTAAATTGATTAACTGGGGGATTGTTATATGAATTTCTAGAATCAAAAGGAGGATGTCCATCAAATTGTTGGTCAGAAAATTGCATTCTGTTTTCATATATAGGCTGGCTAGATGCATTTGGATGCGGTCCTTGTTGATTTGGTGCTTGTGACCTAGCAAAACTTTGTGTAGGTATTCCTTGACTTCCAGGAATCATGGGCCCTTGAGGAGGTCCATTGGGACCTGATATCATAGGCATTGGTGGACCCTGACCTCCAGAGTGGGGTCCTCTTTCAGGTATATGCATTCCATGGTTTGAGAATACTCCTTGGTTGGGTCCAAAAGATGATTGATTTGGAGGACAATTAAAACCAGGCCCAGAAACAGGAGGACCTGATACACCAGGTGGTCCTGGAGGACCAGGAGGACCTGATGGGTGACCTGGTAAACCTGGAGGACCAGGATGACCTGGAGGTCCTGAATGACCTGGGGGTCCTGGTGGTGGTCCACGAGGTCCATAATCCATTCGAGGGGCACTCATTCGAGGACCTGGAGGTCTCATTGGTTCTGCAAATTGATTGGGTAACATGGGTAACCTAGTGTCCACAAAATGAGGGTGTCCTGGCATTGGGCCATTTGACATAGGATGATGATAAGGTGGTTGAATTTGAGGATTATGATGTTGAAACAATTGATGATGTTGCTGTATGGGTACATTATTTGGTGGTCCTGGTTGAAATGGTGGTCGATTTTCCAATAATGGGGGCCTATAAGGTGGTTGCTGATTTGATGATGGAGGTCCGTGTCCATGATGATATCTATGTATAGTTAAAAATAATATTTATATTTAATTTAAAATAATTTATTCAGAAACTTCTATATAATGTTTTAGATTATATTTTATTTTAATCCTTAGAGTGCCCACTTTATTCAAGACTTGACAAAATTCTTGAATACTTCCTAAGCATTCTTTTTGAAAATAAAATGTTTATTAAATTTATTAATTAAACAAGATTTTATAATACACTCTGAGGGTTAATAAAAGATAAGTTAATTTATTAGTTTCAAAATAAATTTTAATTCTAAAAACATTAAAAATTTTAAAAACATTTCATAAAAATACTGTATAAAAAAATTTATTCATTAACACGTTATAAACATAAACAAACTCTGATAATAAATAAATTCTTTTAAGATTAAAAGATGAATTATATTTACCTCCCAGACTGATGTGAATCATATCTTCCTCCACTTCTTCCTCTGATATTTCGTCGATCACCTCTGTCACTTCTGTCCCCTCTGTCCCCCCTATCACCCCTATCACCTCTCTCATTTCTATCACTCCTATCACATCTATCACCTCTTTCTCTATCACCCCTTTCATTTCTGTCTCTATCCCCTCTGTCTCGATTTCTGTAATGAGGTCTATGTTGTTCTGCAGTTACAACATTTTCTAAAGAGTCCGGAATATCATGGTTCATTTTTGGTGCAACCATGGTCCTTTCACTCTGAAATCTATTTCTTCGTTCTTTGGCTTCTTCACCATCATCATCTTCCATACCTTGTCCATTTCCGATGTAACATTCTCGCTGACTATTTGATTTTTCTCGCAATTTTTCTCGCAAATCAATTTTTTGTCGTGTGATAGGTGGTTCAGGCTCTTCTTCTGATTGATGATCTTGACTCTCCTGCGAAACAACTTGTTTACTTTGTTCTTGTACAAATACATTTTCAGTTTGTTCTTTTGAATTAGATTTATCCTGTTGAGGCTTGTCATTATTTTTGGACTGCACACTTTCTTCTTCTGCTTCCAAATCATCAAGTGCATCAGTAACACCCAGGTCCAGTACATCGTCAGTTTCTTCTTCTCCTTTACTTATAGTCTGCTGCTCGGGTAACTAAATTGCGAACATTGATATGAAAATATCGAATGCAAGACGTGCATCGACTTTAATTTAACCTTACTCACTACAATTACATTCTAAATCTATTGAAACATATTGATTTTACTGGGTTTACACAAAGATAAACCCTGTACTCTGATGTGTGATTTTTTTCAAAAATATATAATAAATTTGCCATTAGACAAAATTTGCAATATTGAATAGTTGTTTTTAAAGTAATTAATAATAATTATTTAATTCAGGAACATCTGCTGTTTGTTGCTTTTAAATAATTCTTATCTCTAAGATATCATTTAAGCTATATATATTATTAACTATAAAACTAAAACTTTCATATACTGTTTTTATAAAGTATGCATAAAAATTACACATTAAAAAAAAAAAAAAATAAAAAAAAATTAAAAATAAAAATAGGAAAAAAAAATAAAAAAAATTTTTGAATTAATACTTAAATGTTTTTCTACTTCTTTAAAAATGAAGTAATTATAGAATCTTAACAGAATCTATCAATATTCAATTTTAAATACTATCATACTGACATTGTGTAATAATTACATACTAACGCAATATGTTTATTTATAACAAATCAATGTTACAGATTTAATATTTTGTTTTTATAGCAATATTACATTGTAAAAGATTAATTTTGTAGTAAAGTTAATATTTTTATAAAATGAAAAAAATCTTAATCTAATAAATAAACAAAAACTTTTACTTTATAACATTATAAAAAAAATCATTAATTATAATTTAATGGATTTCAACTGTACAACACAAGAAACAAATATTTATACATAAACTTTAATATGTAAAATTTTTGCTTAGTGTATATTGCTACAAAACAGAATAATAAATAAATCGCATATAACACAACTATATCATAATAGCTGTATTTTGATTATTTGGCATTAAATATATTGCAAATGTACATTTATGTACATATATTTAATGTACATAAACCGCTTCATACAATAAATAGTTGTTAGAAAAAAAGATCCACAAAGGTATCTTCTAAAACGAAATATGTTTATGATAGTGAAATTGCGAGCATACATCATCGGAATTACAAATGTAGAAGTTAAATGGTTTGATGTATAGATTACATAATTTGATGGTTTATTTTAATAAATATTATATATTAAATGCAAATTATATGAAAGTCCAATATAAATACTCTTTACTTAGTGTTATGAAAAAATTACTGAAAAACTGATATTTATTGAAATTTGTTGTTGTAAATTGTTAAAAATAAAAGAAGTATTACAATTGACACGTTAACATAAATTAGTTTATCTTTGTAATTAAATCTTATGCTTTTTAAAAAAAATGAAACTGTTTAACATTAATTAATAGAAATGATATACTTTAATATTATAGCAAAAAATCAAATATATTTTACTTTCAATAAATTCTTTCAAAATATATTTTTAAACAGCAAACCATTTAACATTATTTACAATAATATTCAATAGCTTTGTACCTAAAATACATTGCAGGAAAAAATGGAAACATTTGCATATAATGAGTCAAGGTATGGACAATATCTAGATACAATTCAGCAATTTATAAATTAATAAAACTACTGATTTCAGTGAAAACAAAATATGCTGGCACAATATGAAAATAAAGATTATATTTACGCATATACACTTCAGAGGAAAAGAAACACTCTTCATCAAATACTTTGTGATTTTATAGAAACTAGTTTAAAGAATTTAATAAATTGTAAAAAAAGTAAAATAAAACTAAATTACTGTTATATATGGAAAATAAATTATAAGTAGATTGACATTGACTACATGAGGATATTGTTTTCCAAATGACTTTGTATTTAAAAACTGTTTCATTTCTTTTCCTCTGCAACTCTTGTTTCCATAATTTTTACTTTTGAAAATAGAAATCAAATAGGTAGTAGATATATTAACACGCTGAAAAATCACGCAAGATTTGAAAATTTCACAATACTCAGGATTAAAATAAATACAATTCCAAGTTTTGACTTGATTAAGATTATTCTGTCTTTGAAGCTAACACAACAAAAAACTACAATTTATCTGTTTTTATATTTTTCTGGAAATGTTTTTTTCTTTTTCTTTCTTTTTTAAATATTTTTTTCTTAGTATCTTAAGTTTGCAATGCTGCAATATTAAAATTATCATTGTAACTAATATTCCTGTGACATAGAGCAAAGCATAGACTGCCATGAAATATTATATATCCTTCAAATTGGGGAATGACATTTTGACAATTTAATCAATAGATTATAATACGAGGGACATTATTCAACCTACATCGAAATTGAACATGTGATTAAAAGTTCGTGCTCCTAATCGACGAGGGATCGATCTCGCAATAAAACATAGTGTTAAGGAAATTGGATTCATGCTCGAAAGATGTATGTATATATATAAATATATGTATACGTATAGATCTAGTCAAGGTAATCGAATAAATATTCGAATGGTACGCTTACGCTAGAAATAACTGATTTTGTTCAATAATAATTTATAAAAAGATTACAAATGTGCGGCTTTAAGCGAACAAAAAAGTAATGTGCCGCTTATTCGCTCACCCTCTCGAATTCATAGTCATCGGCTAAAAGCGCTTCTTCCTCGTCGTTACCCAAGTCATATTCTTCGTCTCCGAGATCTTCGTCCAATAGGGTATCGTCACTGTGTAAAAATTCAAACAGATGCATTTTTTAGATGGACGCTAAGGCAATCGGGAAATAGGGTAAGTGGCGTGGTGTCGAATTTCGAAGAAATTAGAACAATGTACTGTGCAGCAGTCTCCCATTTATTCGATATATAAGATTTAATAAATCCGAAACTTATAAGAATTAAGCCAGTACAGTTATCAAAAACCGACTTTGGCTTGGAGTTAATGCACAGATGCTAACTACGTCATCGTCCAAAGCGACTTCATCGCTAACCTTCACTGTGCGTACCAAGAATGCGTCGATCTGATTTAGAGTTCGCGAAGAGAGCTGCCACGCAAATAATACTTTCAAAAGATGCCTTGATACTTATACATTGTTTTTCAATGATTTACTAAAGCGCGGATATTAGTTTTATTTGTGAAAATTATAAAAAAATACTCACTGATCTGACATCGTTCCAATCCACTTCGTCCCTCGCTTGCGTATGGGGGGTCAAATCGATAGTCGACGCCATCTCATAATTCCGATTCGATACTGCACTTCTCGAACCGAATGACTAAAGGCGGGAGAATTTAAAAATGATGAAAAAGAGAATTTCAAGAATTTGCTTTATTTTCATTTAAAAATAACCTTTAGGGCTAAACACTTCTCTGATTGAATTAAAGATAATGTTTCATAAACATTTTTCATTATCTTAATAAAAAAAAATGCAACAACATTTTTTAATGAAAATGAAGTGTCTTGTATAAGATACAGTATAGATTAGATATAAAATCCTTACCAAAAAATATAAATTGAAGTTGATTTGAATAGCGAGAGCTTTCCAAATCTTTTTTCAGAATTTCATATCGTTGTTTTTAAATCGATTAGTTGTCCCGGAAAAATTATACCATTTTATCAACCCGTATGGAAATAATAAATGTATGAAACCGTAGGAAACCGTATAAAAACGTATAAAAATGTACCTTTTCATTGGTTTTTGGACAAATGTTATATGGTTTTATACATTTTTATACATTTTTATACAGTTTAATAAATTTTCATACATTTTCTTACAATTCATAAATTCTTCCATATCAAGTTTGTAAAAAGGTTAATGTAATAAAACGTAGGAAACTGTATAAAAATGTATATTTCTGTATATTTTCGTAGATTATTTAAATTTTTTTACATTTTTATGCGGTTTTATACATTTTTAAACAGTTTAATACATTTTCATATAAAATAAAAAAAACTAAATATAAAAATATTTATTTAAATAAATTGTGTTTTTACGGTTATAAAAACAAAATTACGTTTTTACGTTTTTTTACGATTTTTACGTTCTATAATTAATCTATAAAACGTAAAAAACCGTATGTAATTGTATAAAATCGTTGCAATATTTAGATCCAGTTATATACGTTTTTATACGGTTTTGTACGGTTGTATACGGTTTCATATTTTTTTTTTTTCCATTCGTAAGGAGCGCGGGCGCGCTCTGAAGGCAAGTATACAGAAGAGCCTAATTAGGACGACCGCGTGATGATATACATTGAAATGGATTTAAATGGACTTTGTTCAACCGCGGATTTCTCTTCTCGAAACCAACAAGAAATACCAAGTTTGATAGGTGTGCTCGAACAAATTTCGTGAGATTTGCACATATATATATTATCGACAAAATCATTTTACATTTTTGTATACATATATACAAAAAAGCAATACATTTGTTTGATCTATATTTGTATATGTAGAAACGGAAAGACGCGACCGTAGCCAGCCGTAGTGCGACACTTACATATACATTGTCCGTATAGTATATGTTGACCTAATTATATTTAAATGTGTATAGAGAAAATTATTTAGATATTATTGTTGTTAATTGTGCCATTACAGCTTATTTCAAAATTAATTTAAAATAACTTTTACCCATAAGGAATAAGTTTCTAAATATAATTACTTTCTAATATATATACGAAAAAATATTTAAGCGAATTTTCTGCGATACTGCTGCCATCATCGAATGAATTTCGACATAGCGGCGAGTTGAACTCCGGTGATTTTTCGAGAACCACACAGACGCAGCCTCGCCGTCCCACACACGAGCAACTGAATAGGAGTCAGGACTCCAGATTCACCAGACAAGGAGACAACACAGTAACACACAATTGAACGCGGATGGTTGATCCACGCTGCTAAATGAGCCGTAGTGAAAGGTAGCTAAAGCGGTGATTTTTTATTTATTATTAAGCCTTGTTTTTCGTATATAAAAGTTAACCTTATTTTTAAAAATGCAAAGGTATAAATAAAAATGGAGAATGAGACAGCAAAAAATGATACACAGGATAATCAGGTCTGTAATCTAGAACCGATATTTGAGTTTTTGCAAATACCAAATAGCATTACATAAACTTTAAGTATTATTCTTTTCAGATGCCCACACCAAAAATAAGACACGATTGGTATCAGACAGAGTCTCATGTGATTGTAACTATTTTGGCAAAAAATACGGATAATGTTAAAGTTGTGCACAATCAAAGAACAGTAAGTATAAATATTTTTTATTAAATTTTCAAGTAATAATTTTTTATTGCACAAATTAACTACAAACATTAACAATGTTTTTTATTTTTGTAACACTAATGAGTAAATAAATTTTTGGAATACTTTTGCTATTGGCTTTGCATATTATAAACAATCTTATTAAATTAAAATTGAAAATATATTTTTAAAACTTAAAAATTTATTATTTATTTAATGTTTCAAAAAAATTATATTTATTTATAACCTATCCTAATATGTAATTAAATATATTAATATATCATTGGAATTAAATCTAACAGTATATTTTATAGCTGTATCTTAAATTTGTTGCTATTAAATAGTATTTTTTTTTAAATGCATATAATAAAAATATTATATCTTCCAAAATCAAAGTTAAATTATTAAAAATAAATTGGATATTATCAAACTTATCGAAGAATATACAAATTTTTAATATTATAATTTTTTTATGTATGTTAAAACTTCTTTTACAGTTAAGTGTTTCTGCTAAATTACCAAATGGAAGTGATTATAGTTTGGAATTAGACTTAGCTCATCATATTGTACCTGATCAATGCTCACATAAAGTTTTGCCATCCAAAATAGAAATAAAACTTAAAAAACAAGAAGGACTTAGATGGACGGTTTTAGAAGGCAATCTAGAAAGTGAAACTGTACAGCCAATTCCTCAAGGTATTCATTAAAATCCCAACTTATAGTTTTAAAACATTATATTATAATGATATGAAAAAATATATTAATTATATATCCAGAAATATTGCAAGCCGGAACTCAACCACCAAAATATCCAAGCTCTAGTAAAAAATCTAAAGATTGGGATAAAGTAGAAAAAGAAATTGAAAAACAAGAAGCTGATGAAAAACCAGAGGGTGAAGCTGCTCTAAATGAACTTTTCCAACAAATTTATGGCAAAGGTTCAGATGAAGTACGACGTGCTATGAACAAGTCTTTTGTAAGTAAAATGACATTCTGCAACAAAGAGAGAAAATGAACTATTTGATGAGTGCTGAAAACAACTCAACCAAGTCTGAAATAGTTTTTCTTCCTGTATTACACATTGTATTTTTTTCAACAACTGCATGAAGGGCCTTTTTACATGCATAAAAGTTGAGTAGGTGATTGCATACTTTGAGTTGTGTCAACACAATTAAAAGTGATGAAGCGTTTCTCCCTGCTTGAAACAGGGGAAATAGTATATTAAAGACCTAGGCCAGTAAAATAAGAAATGTTCTCGGTTTTTCCTCAGCTAACAATCACATGCGATCTGAGGCTCTCTTTTTTACTGGCCAAAGTGTGTATACTATTTTTTTGCCCGACGGCGCCGGAAAACGTTAACTTTGTGTCGCGCAGCGGCCAGAAAGTTGGCGCTTTACGGCTGGAGGGTAGAAAAATAGTATACATACCTTTGTCAGTAAAGAAAATCATCGTATCACCTCAGATCATATGTAATTGTCAGCCGAGATTATTTTACTAACCTAGGTATGTAATATATTATTGTTAAAATCTTCTTAAAACCACGCTCGAAATACAGATTTTCTATACGACTTTTAAGGTGGTTGGGTAGATCATCGTCCGCGGGGCGTGAAGAGGGGGTTCCCTCGCTCGCCGCACCACGATGCCTCTCACCGCACACCCCCTCCCGCAGCCCGCGAACTCGGTGTTTTATTTACGTTTTCCTTCAGTACCCAGAACCGCTATTGTCTATCGCACTCAAATTTCGTACATTCTCACATATTTTTGCAATATTACTAATAGTTTTTTATCTCATTCTTATCATTTTTTAAGAATCGCATTCTAATTGTTTTGTGTTTTCCAAGGCACTCCCCATAAGAACCTGTGTATAAAGAGTTAAACTTTGAGCTAACCAATAGCTTCATAACCGTATTGACAAATTATCTGAAATTTTGCATGGTTATATGGAATTAACCAAAGAACAACGTTGTCAAATTTTTGGAATGATCTTATCATTTTTACTTCACTACTCAACCTCCTTAAGCATGAGAAAAGACCCGATTCATGCATGTGTTGAAAAAAATTCATTATAAGCAAGATTGTAAATAAAATTAAACAATTTTTTTTGCAGCAAGAATCAGGTGGTACAGTGTTGAGCACCAATTGGTCAGAAGTAGGTAATGGAAAAGTAGAAAAAAAGCCTCCAGATGGTTTGGAATGGAAATCATGGGATTCATAATTGATTTTTATTTTTTTACTAAAAAAAAAATCTCCTGCAAGACTAAATGTAAAATAAGAATTAAAGTTCATAAATTAGGTCACTAAGTATGAAAATTTTTAATATCAATAAAAATTTTTGATGTTATTTATAAAAAAAGTTCTATTATTTTTATTTATGTAACATTAATATTTTTGTATAAATTAAAACAAATGTAGATTTTCAAAAGTTATTAATGGAATTACAATTATGTAATTTTCTGATTAATAAATACTGAAAATAAATTAAGATACATGGTATCACTACATAAATATAATTAGATAACTAACTAATTTAGCCACACATCTTATTTAACCAGACATGTTTCCTTTGTTCCACTTTATGGGAAAGCTTTATGAACATATAAATAGCTGTATGTAAAAAATATGGTTTATGCATTATATTAAAAATTTCCACAACCATTTTCACTTTACAATTTCATGCTTTCTTTATTAGCTATATACTAACTGCACCGAAGAGCCTTATATTTTTACCAAAGCAAAAATCTTTTCATCGTGAAACTGTTATACAAAAAAAATATGTTTTTAATAAAAATAAGTTTATTTTTAATGTTTTTTGTAACGTGAGGATATATATGTTATGAATAATATTTTTTTTTTAATTTTTTATTTTTTATATTTTACAGCTATCTGAAATCCTCATGTGAGTCTTATATAGCTCTGCACTGCTGCGCTAATGAATTATTTTTGGCGCAATGGTTAATCCGTCCTCCGTAATTCACACAGCAGTGGAGATCTTGAGTACATGCCCGGCCTGGGAATAACTCATTAAAGGAAAAAAAGCAGTGAGGGCCTACAGTTTAAGGTGGGAACCACCAGAACTACAGTAAAATAAGCACATGAAAATTCCAAATTTCTGAAAAAATCGGACACGCAGAGGCGCCAGTTAATCGCCGAGTTCGGGAATCGAACACCGGTCTGTTTGGGTAAACAAACATTCCGACGTCGAAAATCCCGCGGCTATAGACGATTGAGCTACCGTAGCTCTTGTTAGGAAATTCCCTGATTATCTCAGCAAAATTGGAATAAATTAGATCGCGATTGATACCATTTCAATAACGAGAAATCTCTAAAAGTATAAAAAAAATAATCGTTTCTTCATATGAAGTTAATGTCACTTGAAGTGCAACTTTTTTTTCACTTTTACTATTTTTTGATGATTATATATTAGTTTTTTCTAGACATGTTTACAGAAAAATCTGAAAAAATTTCTGCTGGAGATGGCTGAATTATTAATTTACCTTTTATCATAAACAAATTCAAGAATGTTTACATAGACATTAATTTTTTCTTACCGCATATAATTATATGCAATTGTATATTTTAGTAAATTATATTACATTATAATAATTACATATATTACAAATCTTATCACCTCATTATACTTTACATAAATAAATGCTCCTTCAAGGCAAGTGAATTGCACATTTCTACATTTCTACTATTCTCACATTTTATTAAATATATAATTTTAATTGCTGTTTGGCAGTTTCAGCTTCTGAAAATTTGCTGTAAAATATACAAAGTACAAACTGCAATTCCCAAATAGTAACCAGTCTGTTTAATTTTTTCTATATCTGGCAATGGAAAATCCTCTTCTATAGGATCTACCATATTTTCTGCTGATGCAGCACTTATTCTAGTTAAGCCAGGTATGGCTAGAGCAGATGTGATATTTTTTTCTTGTTTTTCTATTCTTTTCATAATTGTTGTAAATTTGTCATTTAAATTATTCTCCATGGAAATTTGTGCTTCAGCAATAACATTTCTTACAGCTAATATCCTTTTGTTATTGTAAATTATAGTTCCAGTTAATGATAAAATGGCTAAAACTAATGATCCAAGAAGTGAAAGATATTTGAAATTCTGAGCATTTATAGTTTGGCTATCATGATATTCTTTAATAGCTGTTGCTAATTGTGTAAAATGGTCGCGCTCTTCTCCTTCTAAAAGATTCAACTGTCCACTGATTCTTGAATGTTCTTGTAGACACTTGTTTTCCAGAATTGTTAATTGAACATATTTTGGATCATCTCTTTTCGTTTGAATCAATTCACTGTAAATTTCTTTTAATTTATCATTTATTGAACAAGATTCTCTTGTAAGATCTCTTCTTTGATCTTGACATTTAAACAATTTATCTTGGACTGTTATAACATATTGTTTAGCGATTTCAACTTTATCTAAACCTGTTATTTGCTGATACCATTGCCAGTAATTAACAATACGCTTTGGTAGAGGAAGCGAAGGTTGTAAGGCAGCAGTATTAAAATCTTGAATGATAGTTGAACCATTTACATGCTAAAATGGAACAAAATATATTAATATTTTATTCATCAAAACCATTAAAAAAACATACCTTAACAATATTAACATATTTTTTAGAAGCTATATTTTGCAAGTTTGAAATTTTTTGTTGAGCTCTTTCAGTTGCATTTCCAATTGCAGTACTTGCATTAAATAACAAGGGAGATTTGTTGATTTGTTCCGTCAAAGACTTAAGAACTCTTCGAGAGTTCCCCGCCATTTCGGAACTTGTTCAATTAATGAACTACAGACTTTGCATGTATTTATAGTAGTTTATTAAAGAAGTTGAAATAAATAACCTAAATTTTCCCAATTTCGAGAGTGATACGGTCATGTGACAAGCAGAAAGTTTCTTAATATATATATATATATATAGTTCAGCTCGTTATACAGATAGTGTGCTGTGTGCGTCTTTAAGGTAAATGTACATAAGTGCTGTGCTAGTGCTGTGTCGGCTTATGCCGTGCTGTGCCTATGCAGTGCCTAGGCAGTGCCGCTGCTGTGCTGTGTAGTGTTGATCCCGTGTACCGTTCCGTTCTTATAGTCTATCCTTATAGGATACACGGG
>JAWWEQ010000001.1:21570495-21605732 GCA_035583055.1 Torymus tubicola | reverse complement strand
GGCTTCGGGCTGCATCGCAAGCGCATTGACCAACCGACGTAGCCCGAAGCCGACTCGAATTGTGTGTCGGAATGCTATCCCCCGAGAACAGTTTGGTCTCGGTCTTGTGTCCGAGACACAATCCTCCGAGACCGTTTTGGTCTCGAAAAAACTCTCATTCGAGCCTCGAAGCCATAGATATACAATTCCAATGCAATCCATAATTATGTGTATCGGTATATCCATATGTACAGGTACTAATTTTCATACGTATACATATACTACTTGTATAGTTTTACAATTTTTATTTTTATAAGGATGTGCGTGAATATTTAAGTAAGTAAACGTATATTTGGAAAACATCATCAATTTGCATATATACATGTATATTACTTTTGCAGTTTTTACAGGTTTTGTTGATTGATTGAATTAAAATTTTTATTACAATATTTTTCATAATTAATAAATTAATTTAAAGCAAATATTTGCTTAATAAAGGAGTTATAAAAAAATCTTAATAAAATTCTTAATAAATGTTTGAGGTGTAAATCTATTTTATTTAATTATTTGAATTATGAAATCATGATAAAATTAGTAATAATTTAATTTAAAGCAGTTTTAATGTCAACAAATAATTAATTTGCATAATAATAAATTTTTATGAGAAAACTATATATATATATATTAATTCCCGCGCTAAGGATCGCATAGAAACATGGATTTCGATTTTCGAGTTTTCCCGAATTAAAAATTCGAAAATCGAGTCGCCTCCGCCTGAGGGGCTTTGTACATAAGCGCCTCGCCTCGCTTCGCAGTAGTCTATCGTGACGTCTCGTTCCTATCTTCTATTTAAAACATTTATTAATTTATATACATAGGTAGGAACGGAACGATATAACTGGAACGCTGGAGCGCACAGCGCGGCGAAGACGACTGGCGGCGAAGCGAGGCGAGGCGAGGCGCAGCGAGGCGCTTATGTACAAAGCCCCTGACGCCTTGCATACCATGACCATCGTCGTGATTCGTCCTCTTTTATAGCTAACTTCAGGTCCTGTATGTTGTCTTTCTGCTTGCGAAAAAAGTGACGTCTTGGAGTTTACAGTACTTAATGAAGTAAATTCGTACTTACAATGAAAATTTTTTGTTTGCACTTGCTTCCACAATAATTGTTAATTTTTTCATACGAAGTTTCATAATCGTTATACGTTTCAGTGTGCCTCTAATGCTTCTACTGTGATTTCCTTTGAAACCTGTCACACGTACATTTTTGGGATGTTTTGGCACAATAATTATGCCCCGTCGGTCCAGATCGACTCGCTTTTAAGCGAAGAGGTAAGTATTTACATATTTCATATTATTATACTTTGTATTATTGAGGAATTGTGCATTATTGTACAACTAAATATACAACTAAATTTTTAACCCTAAACTTTTAAGTTGGATTCCTTTCTAAAACAAAGTGTGGCGATATTTAAATAGTTTTTCATATTATATAGATACATTTGATGATCAGTTGCAGCTTCATGCAAAGTGTTGAAACAATACAGCTACACTATTGCTATCTTATATTCGAAATATCAGTTGCAGCTTCATGCAAAGTGTTGAAACAATAGAGCTACACTATTACTATCTTATATTCGAAATACATGTTACCTAACTTGCTCATAATTATAAATACATAATTTATAGAAATTTAATTTATTTATATATTAAACTTTTTTTAACTCTTGTTTATAATTTTAGGGTATTACATTAAGCAAATTAATGGATGCTGAAGATATTTTACAAGAATGTAAAAGTCAAAACAAAAAATTAATTGAATAGTGAGTATTTTGTATATCGAAAGAAATAAAATTTTCTGAGCATCGTAGATAAAATTTCATATGTTTTAGTTTAACAAGATCAAATACTTTGGAGGAGTTGGTAAACTTGATAACAGAAGAACCTTCTGAAGATTTAGAAGAGCGCTGGCGTTATAAATACTCTAATGTAGCTTGTGAATTATTAACATGTGATGTTCCAATACTCACAGAAAAATTAGCAAGTAATTTTTCAAAACTCAATATTTAATTGTTTTATTGCATGATTTTATTCTGTCTTTTTAATATTTATATCAATTAATTTTATGTTAGGTAATGAAATGTTATTGTCCAAATTGTATTCTTTTATTGATAAAGATCAGCCATTGAATCCATTATTAGCATCCTTTTTTAGTAAAACTCTTCATGCTCTACTACGAAGAGCTTCAGATCAGGTTTGTCTTCAGCATACTAAAATTTTATATAGGTAGATATATATTTTTATTGACAAATTTTTATTAATTTTCTAGAATTGGTTTTCGCATCAATTTGTGTGCTTACAAGTACTGGAATCTCTTAAGAGTCGTAACAATTGTGTAGATTTGTTGTTGCAACATATACAAACTTCAGCAATCATGGATTTGATATTAATACTCCTCACTAAAATAGAAGGAGATGAAATGCGGCAAAATATATTGAATGTAAAATTTTATTACTTTTAATTTATATTTGAACTTAATAACATCAATTATTACTGAAGTAGAAACTCATAATTAAATCATTTTGGCTTTTAGTGGTTAGATAATCAACAATTGATACAAAGATTGGTGAAACTTTTATCTCCATCATCAGATCCAGAAAAACATGCTAATTCTTCACAACTTCTTTGTGATATTGTTAACTCACCACGTTTAGAACCTGAAAAACAGCCTGATCCTATTTTACAAACTTTACAATCGTAAGAATACTTTCCCAAAATTTTTTTAAATATATTTATTCAGTAAAACTTATTAATCATTGATAATAATTTACATAGAGAGGAAACGATAAAACTTATACTTGATACAGTATTGTCAGGAGATAAACTTGAAAGTAGTATTGTTGGTGGAGTCAGAATATTGATAATATTGTTGGGACAAAGAGAAAGTAAAACAACAGAAAGTACAGAAACATATGGAGTTCCTTTTAATAATGTTGTGGATGATGAACAACGTAATAAATTTGCATTGACTATTATACCTTATTTGGACAAATTTAATCAATTGCTACTTGATCCACCAGAAGTAAGTTTATTTTTATTTTGCACATCTTAAAAATTACACTTTTAATCAGTAATATCATATTTTAATTCTTTTCTTAATAGAAACCATCAGTAAAAACCACGGCAGGATTTTTAGAAAAGCCATTTGGGCATTCTCGTTTGTATATCTTAAAATTATATGTTAGTTTACTGTCTACTGAAAATCCAGAAGTTTTTAAAAAATTTGCAGAATTAGATACATTTAACATTTTATTGGTATGTGTTGAATATAAATTAATAATCTTAAATATGAAAATAATTCTTCATATTAATTTGTGTTATTAAATGTTTATTAAATGAAAACTTATGAATACAATATTCTTGCAGGATCTATTTTTCCAATTTGCTTGGAATAATTTCTTACATACACAAGTGCAACAGTGTTTGTCTACAGTAATTAACTGTGATCAACCTGAAACAAATGAAATTATGTATTCACATGTAAGTTTTTTTTTTCATATTACTTATTATGTACGTAATATCGTATTTCGTAATAAGTATAATCTCTGCTGAAAATTGACAATTAAAATCTATTAAAATTTATTGAAATTTATTGAAATTACATTAAGAATAATTAAAAGTTATCAAATTTCAATAAATTTTAATAGATTTTAATTGTCAATGTTCAGCAGGGATATTTTTATACCCTGTGCTATAAAATCAAAATCTATGACACAGTATATAAAATAATAATTTTGTTCACGGAAGTAATTTTCACGACTGACCGTGAATGTCGCACACGAAATTCGACAAACACAAAAATGAACATTTGATACTAACAAGGAGAGTGTACAACCTTCGGGAAACGGATTTTGATGAAATTTTAGTGAAATTTTTACCATTAAAAATAAAAAAAATAAAAATTCCTTTGTTCCAGCATTTTTGCTAATGGGCCCTTTTTCTTGCGATATCGGCAATTTAGTCTCAAATATTCTTTATTCCGTTAAAAAATGATGTCTCTTCTACTGAGTGTCACATTGCAAACATTTATGATAGGAAAACATCCAAAGTAGATTATAAAAGTAGACAATAAAAGCTAAAATTTAAGCACTGATTCGTTGAAAAATATTAATTTTTCAGGTTTGTTACAAGCAATCAAAGATACTGTAAGAAAATGGTCAAAAATTTGTCTCCACTTAATCGCTGAAAATGAAGACTTTGATTGCTTGTAACATCCTGAAAAATTAATATTTTTTAACGAATCAGTGCTTAAATTTTAGCTTTTATTGTCTTCTTTTATAATCTACTTTGGACGTTTTCCTATCATAAATGTTTGCAATGTGACACTCAGTAGAAGAGACATCATTTTTTAACGGAATAGAGAATATTTGAAACTAAATTGCCGATATCGCAAGAAAAAGGGCCCATTAGCAAAAATGCTGGAACACAGGAATTTTTATTTTTTTTTATTTTTAATGGTAAAAATTTCACTAAAATTTCATCAAAATCCGTTTCCCGAAGGTTGTACGTATATTTTAGTAAATTATAAAATAGTACCTATCGAAACAAGTGTGTTAAGTTCCACTTCATATTTCTTTACTTCACTTTCTACTTATCTTCTAATATACGGAAAATTGATACAACTCTTACCTGTCAACAGATTTTCGTTAAAAGTAAATTAATTAATAGAATCCTAGAGGCTTGGGAAAATAATGATAACAATAAAACGTCGTAAGTAATTTTTTAAATAACCTGTTAATATTATTTTTAAATGATCTAATTTTTGTGTATAAATTGCAGAAATAAGGAAAATGGAATACGGCAGGGATATATGGGTCACCTTATAATCATAGCAAATGAAGTTGTTACGCGTTGTGAGCAAAGCAATCTCTTGTCAAACTATTTAAAAACCAATTTAACTGAAGAAACCATACAAAAATGGGAAACATTTAAAATAACTAAATTAGATGAAATAAATTCAATGCAACAAATTGCACTGGTTAGTTTTTAAAAAAAAAATTTAAGACACTATTTTAAAAATTAATTATTCATACACTATATGATGATAAATAATTTATTAAAAACTATTTTTTTAGGGTGAACCTCCTGAAACATATATGATGTCTTCAAGTGGTAATTCTGATGAATATACATCTTTTCCAGATACATATAGACAAGAGGTAGACAATACATTGCATTAAGGAATATAATAAAAAATTAATACATTAATTCATTACATTATTAAATTATTTTACAGTTATACACTAATTATCTAGAGCAATCAGCAGTGTCAGTATATGTAGATGGTGATTATAATTTTCGAATGGAGAAATTCAATGATGGAGATGATAGTTTCCAGTAAATACTGTATTATTAATAAATTTATCCATAGGAAAAAACCTGAAGAATCAAAAGTATCTTCATTCAAAATTTCTACAAAGATTTCACTCACAGAAAAATACTACATAAATTTCTACAAAAATACTGCATTTAATTTCTACAAATAAGAATTCAGTATGTTTTGTATAAATTTCTGTAGAAGTGTTTAAGGAAAATCTTTATAGAATTTTTGCAAGTTTTATAGGATTTCTTGTAAATATATTACAGAAAATTATGCAGATTTTTTCCTATAGGCAGTAGAATAAAAATTACTTTTATTCATTATTATTACCTTTTTAGTAGTTCAATGGATCAACTGAACAACCAATCATTCAATCTCGCAGATAATGATTATGAGAAGAAACAGGAATTATTTGATAAAATTTGTGATGAGAAAAAGTTTGATGACGTTAATAATGATGATCAATGGACACAGGGTGATGATTTTGAAATGGAAAAATCTGATTGGTTGAATAAAAAGAAACATAGTTCCAGCTCATCTGATGAAGATGATGAAGAAGACGATCCTCGTAACTTATGTATAGAATCAAACACCACTGATCGTAAGTTTTGAATATAAATTTTTTTCGTTAAAACAGTGATGCAAAATTATTAATGAACATTTTCCCAATATTTTATTCAATAAATTTTATTTTAATGTTAAGCTTGGAATTCGGTGAAACCTTTATCTTCAACAGAACCATCATTAACTAATCCTTGGAATACAGACTTGCCAGAACCTGTTGAACAGATTGGTTGGGCTAATTTTGACAACTTCAATAGTGCATTTAGCACTGATATCAGTTTCGAAAATAAGCCTTGCAACGAAGCAGAAGCTAAACTGCCAGAAGTGCCAATTGTAAATGAAAATGTATCAGTTTCAGGAAATGAAACTGTCAGTAACACAAATAATAGTGAAAATAAGGAAAATGTCAATAAGGCCGATGATACTGACTTAAAGACTGAAGAAACTAATATATCTAGTATATCAAATGCAGATTGTATAAAAACTTCTGTAAATATACCTGACACCAATGCTAATTTGACTGTTGTAGAAGAAAGGTAATTCTAACTGTATTTAATATATTATTTTTTCCGAATATATCGAAAGATAATCTTACAAACAGGATTTTTGCCATCTTTTTTTGTTTAAATATCTAAAGAGAATAATTTTCTCACTCTCAAAAACATAATTAAAAGATTAAAAAATATAAAAATCCTTCAAATTGAAACATTTTGTCTGCAAGCTAAAATAAGTAAAAAGTTTTGCAAAATAATAAAGATAAAAAAAAATAATTGTCGACTGAGAAGTGTAACGATTCAACTCGAAAAAGTGCTAAGAAACAAGTCAACTCGCGAGCTCTTTTCTTTCACTTGCTTTTTAGTTAAGACTAGGAGATCAACAAGCGCGCGAACCGCGCGCGTGGATTATTTTATTGAGGTAGATCAAATATAAATTTAGTAACTAGTGTTTTTTGTGGAATAAAGAAGTACCCATCTATAAAAGAGAGTATATATTATTTAGTATAAAAGAGTGAATAGAATAGCGTGATGACATGTCATTGTGGCCGCTCCCTATATATATATATATATATATATATGGACGATTCTCTGTCAAATCGAGAGGTCAAAAAATAGATTTTCTTGAAACTCACAGAAAATGTTCTGCTAGTCATTCTGGATATCCTCGAATTTCTTTTAGATTTTTTTGACCCATAGTTTTGGAGATATAAGAGATCAAAAACTGAATTTTGAACATTTTTTGCATTTTTGACGGATTTTCATTAATTGATAACTCCCCAGGGAAGCATTTTTCACTAGAACAAAAGACCTTTTTTTTTGTCAAATTTTCTCAGTTTTTCAATAAAAATATTTTCAAAGCTGTATATGTACACTGTCATTCACATATCTCCAAATGAACCATTAAAATTCACACAGAAAAAAACCGATCCAAGGTATCTCCACCGAAAAATTCATGGAGATACGCTTTTATTGTACGAAGTATCTGTATAAATCCCAGAATGGGCCGTGATCATTATATAACCTAAAAATATTCATTTAGGTTTTGATTTAAAAAAAAATGTCTTATACAGGCTGAAAAAATATAGTTAAATTCTACGAAAAATTACAAGAAAAAAGTCTATGTAAGATATTTCGAAATTGTGCTTGGTTTTTGAGCAGAAAAATCCTTTAATATTAATAAAATTTCATCATTAAATTCAGAATTTTCATTATTTTTTTTGCTCAAAAACCAAGCAAAATTTCGACATACATTACATAGACTTTTTGCTTGTAATTTTTCGTAGAATTTTACTATGTTTTTTCAGCCTGTATAAGACATTTTTTTAAAAATCAAAACCTAAATGAATATTTTTAGGGTATATAATGATCACGGCCCATTCTGGGATTTATACAGATACTTCGTACAATAAAAGCGTATCTCCATGAATTTTTCGGTGGAGATACCTTGGATCGGTTTTTTTCTGTGTGAATTTTAATGGTTCATTTGGAGATATGTGAATGACAGTGTACATATACAGCTTTGAAAATATTTTTATTGAAAAACTGAGAAAATTTGACAAAAAAAGGTCTTTTGTTCTCGTGAAAAATGCTTCCCTGGGGAGTTATAAATTAATCAATATCGGTCAAAACTGCAAAAAATGCTAAAATCACCAATTTTTACCCTCTGTAACTAAAAAACTATATTAAGTGAAAAAAATCTGAAAAATTCAGGACAACTTATGGACCTCTCGATTCCCCAGAGAACGACCCATATATATATATATTTCATATATTTGCTAATCACAAATAATAAATCATTAGGTGAAGTTAGCTACTTCTACCACTGTAGGCCGTTTCTCTTTCTGTTGTATCTTGTATCTTTCCTATCTGTATCTTTGAAATTTTATTAACAAAATAAAAAATTTATTTTAAACAAATTTATAATGAAAATTGCGTTTAAAAATTTTTTTAAATATAACCTACGAGAAATTGATTTCACAAACAACGTTTCTCGGGAAAAATTCTAATTTTGATGTGATTTAAAACTTTTGTAAATTAAACTTTTGTATTTAAAGTTTTTATGTAAATCGATATCGCTGCGAGTTGTGTGCAAAAAGCCCACTTTTAGTGGTGTTATTCGTGAAACTCGTTTACATACCTATGCCTAAAGCATATTTTGGCTGATAGTATTTACCATCTTATCCTTTTATATTATAGTGGATACATTTTTATGACAATTTTAGGATTATTTTGGCAAATTAAATAAAAGTTACTTATGATTTTGAATCATGTTGTTTTTATTTCAAATAATATATCTGGCAAACTGGAAAAGATAAAAAATATAAATTTAACAGAGCAAGTGTAAGCGAGTGACACCCAGCTAGTTGTATATTAATTTTTGAAATATTTTAGCAATGCCCTGGAAAAATCTATTTAATAATTTAATAATTTCCTTCATTGCACTGTTTAAATATTATTTTTCAAAAAATCATACATTTTCAGTGACATCCATACCTAGAAATTTGCCACAGAACATATTTTAAATAATGAAACGTAATTTTGTTCAGACCAATTTTGTAGAATGTAATTGTTTATGAAAAACAGCTGCTTGATAACATGACTAATATATTGTATATTAAAATAATTTGCCGTCTTTAAAATTTTATGTTGTATATATATGAACTATTTTTGCAATTTTTTTCCTTCTAACGTAGAAAATGAAAATTTTTTGAAAGTACATTCTTGAAATTACTCTTTTCTTGTTCTTTAGAGTTTTCTAAATGTAGAAAAAAAATGTAGAAAAAAATTTCGTGAAATGATTCAGGACTAAACTAGAGATATTTTTAATCATTTTTTAATAAACGCGTTTTATTGACAATGCAGCGGTCAGAGAATATTTTTTCGATCTCAATAATAAAATTAAAAAAAAAAGAATTAAAAAATGGGCCTAATGGGCCAGCATTCATCTTAGGTCAAATCTGACAGAGTTATTCGAAAGCTGCGATTTTAAAGAATCGAAAACGCTATGAAACATAAAGTTACGCGGCCAAACACCAATTTTAATTCTATTATATTTGGTACGAAAAGGGTTAATAATAAAATTTTATTTAATTTATAAGCGTCTTTATTTTGTATTATTTTTTAGTTAAACTTATAAGAGGTATTCAGCTAACAATAAATTAATTTTTTTTCTTTCAGAACACCTGAATCCAAAGATGTTAATAAAAGCTCAGAGGAGAATTCATCAAATGCAACAGATATTTCTTCAGAAAATCCAATGACAATTCAAACTGTTCAATTGAGTGCAACAGATAATATATCTGGCATTACAGCTACTGCCTCTGAACCATCAAAGTAAAAATTAACCATCAAGTGTCAAATAGCAATAGAGATACACCATATCAGAATGACCTTACTATTTTCCCAGAGTACTTTACATTTGTACACTCATTATATTGGCCTTACATCCCTAAAGTGAGAGGTTCAAATATATTTGAAACTTGATATGATCAAATTACTTTCGCGTCCAATCGGCGAAAGTTATTCAATTACAAGAACTATCTCTATCTTTGGGCAATGTTCTCAAGTACAAATGTTTCTTTCCTCCTTGTGTATTAAGCTAATTGTTAAAAGCTCTTAAATTTTAACTCGTACGTAATAACTTGATACAAGGACAGTCTTTTTAAATGATATGATGCTTTTTGGCAGCGTTTCCTTTACCTATACAAGAGAATCTATTTTGTTATGCTGATCGCAAGTAAAACTTCAGTGGCTGGTACGTGTACTTCAAAGAAGAGATTAACGCGCGATTGATGGTAAATGCTCAAAAGATTTGCATTGAAGTTTTAAGGAAACGCTGTCTATAATAGAAAATATGTATGTATTATACTGTATCACACGTCATAGGCGTGTTAAAAAGATAGTCAAAATACAAGATTATACGAGAATTAATGAGCAAAAACGCTGTGCATTGGTGGGCGTTGACGATTTCTCTAGCTCTCCAGTCACTGTATTTCAACTGATTCACGGTATTTCATTTTACACGAGTAATCAAGTATTACGCAGCATTGTATACTGTAACAATGTTAGATAAACATATAATACGCGAGGCTATTTGAGAAACTATCATTATAGTCCGATATATTACACAATGAATTAGTGCTTTTGCTTTTTCGAAAGATTAACCAGAAGTACTTAGGTACAGTGCCTACAAATTGCTTAAAAACTTATTCCTATATATATATATATATGCCGCAGTATGGTTGGTATAGATAAAGATCATGAGTATTTTTATTATGTTGTAAATTACTATTGGGTTGACATTTCAAGTTACTGTGCCGTAAAATGTGCCCCTGTTTGCATTCCAATAAGAATTTAAAAATAAAAGAAGATAAAAAAAATGTTTTACTACTTTAATCATTGTCTCTTTTTTTTTGATTTGAGGATTTTTTTAAGCATAGAATATCAATTTTCTGAAAGTGTTAATACATATGGTGGTAGTCTTTAGGTACTTCGTTATACTTGGCCGATTATAAAATAATTTGTGTTAACCAGTTTTATAATTGTTAAATATTTTAAGAAATAAATATTATTTAAGTCAAATAGTATGTTTTTAATTTTATTTTTAATTATAACCAAATTAATTTACAGTAAATTTGTCACAAAATTTGGCAATTTTATAGTTTAGTATTTTTTAACACAGTTTAAAATATATTAAAGATTCAAATAAATTTAGTACGTTCACTGCTATAAAAATGAAATCTTAATGAAATAACAAAATAACAAACTCGACAAAGATTATTTAATTTATTAAAATAGCATTGATTGTTTAATCGTATTTACATGTATCGATTAATCACACCAAGATATTTGTATAAAAATAGCGCATAAAATTTGCTTTTTGTAATATTGCTAGTTTTTCTATACGGAGTTTCTTTATATCATTCTCTTGACATTACCGAAACATCTTATCTATATCAACAACAATACGATTTTACGTGTTAGCGGGCGGAAAGTGGAGTTCTGCTCACTTTCCACCCGCTACGCCACGTAATAGTATATTACGCATCTAGGGAGGAAAAAATTTAGAAAGTGCACAACTCGTGTAAATTGACGGCAAACACGAGCTGTAGGGTTTCCAAATTTCCTCCCGTGGTGCGTATACTATTTTTCACCATATCCGGGCCGAAAATATCGCCCGAAAATAACATACCTCGCCTTCGGCTTGGGTGGCAATTTACGCGAGATATAGACTGTCCAAGTTTTCTCCTTCCAAGGTGCATAATATACTATTTAAGTACACTTGTCATTTTTACCGTAAGTATGAGTATCTGACAAGAATTTCAAATTTGTTTAGGATATATTTAATTATAAAAAATTCAGCGCTTTGCATTTAAATAATTACAAACATTACAAAAATAGTTGGTTACATATGATTATACATATAAGTTTTGAAAATTATAGAAAAATAAAATTCGAAGCTGTATATCATTCGAGTTATAATTAAATATCCATATTAACATTAGGTTGGAAATAATACAATGATTTTTCTCTCACCGTGAAGGCGTCCATAATTTAAAAAAAAAAATAAACAATGCATATGGATATGAAAGGAATATAACAACTTCCCTGCTAGAAAATTGAACATACTATTTATACTACTGGAATTGCGAAACATGCATGAAAAAATTACATCCAAATCATGCTTTTCAAATAAGGGAAACTATTCAAAAATGCTGTAAATTATATAATTCATCAAAAACATTTTGACTAAGGTAATCTACATGACTCCCTATTTGTCAAAATAATTAGTAGGAAATAGTTTAATTGGTTGATGTAAAATCGAAAAAGTAGAGTTAAAATTAAAAAAATAAAATAAAATATAAAAGACTTACGCCTACCAGAAAATTTAATTTTTATCATATATATCAAATTAAATTTTAAGAGAAACAAGAATTGAAGTTTTTGTTGTCACATTTGAATGTTTCATTTTTTAATTTTTCGTAAATAACTCTATAATAATATTTATCTTGATTATCAACGTATAAGATTTTCTTAAACCTTGATAACATTTTTTGACGGAAAGGTGAGACAATTTTAAGTACATGTTTTTATATAAATTATACGTTTTATTACGGTTCATAAATGTGTTACATCTATTTATAAATTTTTTGTTGGGAATAATAAATGTAGGAAAACTGTAAAAGCTGACTGAAAAAGTACACTTTTTTACAACTTTGTATATGATTTAATTCTTATGGTTTGTTACAATTTTTTCGGTTTCTTATGATTTTCTACGTTTGTTTTTCCCCGCGGATATTTAAACTATCTTTAAATTTTTGGAAAAATGACTATTATTTAGATCTGTAAATA
The DNA here is from genome assembly GCA_035583055.1 of Torymus tubicola. Classification (NCBI taxonomy): domain Eukaryota; kingdom Metazoa; phylum Arthropoda; class Insecta; order Hymenoptera; family Torymidae; genus Torymus; species Torymus tubicola. Next base: position 21,592,961 of record JAWWEQ010000001.1, on the reverse strand, counting down.
AAAGGTAAGTAGTTTTTTTTTAATTTTATTTGTCTTCGAAAATTCACATACTTTCTGCATGAGTCACATTTGAAGTAGAATCGTTTTTATCAGTATTTTGTAAATTAAGTTCATGACAAAACTCTCCCGTAAAAAAATTTTTAATGGTCCAATATTATTGTGTTACACATTTTTAGATGTAATTTACAAAAAAAAGTGAGCGTGGAAGAGGTAGTTGAAACAATTATTTAATTCTCTACTAATTGATAGACGCTAAAATAGTCTAGTAGACTTTCTTTTGTAAGATTTCGTTATACTGAAAACCAAATTTTATATACCTTTTTCATATTCACGTTTCTTATCAATATTTTATGTTGTCAGAGGCCTTTACACTTTAATACTGAAAAAATCGTGTAAATTTGAACTATTTTTATACTATTACTCAAAAAATTATAACATCCTGATATCTATTTGTATTAGTGTTTATAAATTACTATGTTAAATATAGCATGGATTTATTTTTTATATATTCATTTAATATAATATCAATTCATAAAATTTGATGGACAATTACAACTTCTCAAGAAAAGAAAATTTTGAATTTTTTCTATAAAAAAATTAAAAACATCGTTTGTATAAAAGAGACTTCCTGCTTATATACGTAAGTAATTTTAGTTTTAAAATAGTTTCAAGAAAACCGCGCAGAAAAAATAACTTTACTGTAATCTGTATGTATATATTATAAAAATGTTCTCGGGCCAATAAACGTGGGGCGCTGCGTTCGCAGTTGTTGGCGCGAAAGATTGTCGCAACTCGGAGAAATACAATAAAATCTACGAATCAGGTTAAATTTGTTAACTTAGATTTTGGATTTTTATCCTGAATTACAGTTATACTAACCACTTTAAATTGCTATGCTGAGCGTGTGTATTAATTTTTGTAATATATATATATATATATATAAGCCTTCAAGTTTCACATTTATATGTACCACAGTAGCGCCACCTAAATGTTTTTGGTATAGTGCCTATGCGCTTCGCCTAGCGCACGCCAGCGCATCTACGTATATGTATACGCACTACCACATAACGAATTTCTTTGAATAGCGTTGTGCACCCTGCCTATTGCAGACAAGTGGCCTGTGGCAAACTGGCAAGGTAACGCGTGAGCGACGAAGACAGGACATATTCGCTTTCACGCAGTATTTATTATCGTTTGTTTGAAGACTCCAGCCTATAAAATTGTAAAAAGGCTGCGCACAAAATAAGTGATTAATTATTAATTAGCATAAACTTATATTGTACTTACTGAGTAATATAAGTTTACAAGAACAAACGTGAAAATGTCGGACGATAAGAAGGTAGCGTTGGTTAACCTCAAAATCGGCACTTTGTTTTGCGCCTTTTCTCAGTATGCATTGTTTATCTATTGTCTTTTGTTTTATAGGATTCAAAGGAATCGGAACACATAAACTTAAAAGTTTTAGGCCAGGACAATGGTGTGGTACAATTCAAAATAAAGAAACACACGCCACTTAGGAAACTCATGAATGCATATTGTGATCGAGCGGTATGTTTACGTTTCTTATTATTTATAACAATTATTTTAAAAATTCATTTGAGGTATATTTTTAGTTTAAAATTTTTAAACATTAACTTTATACCACAACCTAATTTTAGGGACTCGCAATAGCTGCAGTGAGGTTCAGATTTGATGGTCAAGCTATTCATGAACTTGATACACCTTCGACGCTAGAAATGGAAGAAGGTGATACAATAGAAGTGTACCAACAACAAACGGGCGGTGGAATTTGATTTAATTTTTAATTTTTTATAAAGATTAAATATATAAAATGCTTGAATTTCGATACTTTCAAGTAGATAAGTTTTTTTTATCTTTCCATTGTAGTGTATAATTATTAAGTAAGAAATAAATTCAAATTTTCTATAATTTTAATTCATTTGCCAATTAGGAAGAAAACAGATGTTAAAAAAACCTATACAGATTTCAAAACCTTCATTATTTTTATTTATAGCTTATAGATACATAAGTCATTTTTTGTTGCGCTAAATACATTTTTTAAAATAAAATATAATATTGTGAAAGTAGCATATTTCTTTTTTTTTTTAACTGGCTAGTCCAGCTTTTTGCTGGCAAATGGACATGAGAGCCCTTAGCATAAATTGTCTTCTTGACAATTGCCTTACTTGTTTGAGGAAAGCATCCAAATCAATTATACTACTCCTCAGTCCTTCAGCAAGGTAGTAAATTGCATCCTCAATAGCAGCTTCTTCCACAAAAGCATTTAACATCCTATAAAAAAATTGTTTTGATTTATTCAATTTTATTTTCAAATTTAATTTTAAAATTATTAATAATAATACTAACTGCTTGTATAAAGGAGCAACTGTTGTAACAGCTTCATCAACATCAATAGATTGGTTGTCTGAAAGTTTATTAGTTTCCTTTTCCAATTCCAATTCCTTGTCCTGCAGGATTTTTATATTTTTTTCTAGTTCCGATTTTTCTTTTTGAAATTTAGTAAACAATTCTGTCAAACGGGCAGAGCCACTCGATAGTTCTTGCTGTGTCCGTCGTAATGTTTCTAATTCTGCTTGTAGTTGAGAAAATTGCTCACGCAATCGTCGCCGTAACTTATCACCTATTGCTGATAAGAGAGAAGCTCTTATATGCTCTTCTGTGATTGTTCCAGTACCTCCACTTGAACTTGCAGGTATTGTAGGGGACTAGAAAGTATATTGATAGATAGGAAATATACTTATTTTAAATTTTTTTATTAAGGCTATTATGAAAAATATTATTTTTACAAATAACTAATTTGATTTAATGATTTATTAAACTTTAGAATCTTAATTTGAATTACTTAAAGATATATTAATAAAAAATTGATTACAAAGACAAAAATGTAATCATTTATTTTCTGAAAAATTATTAATTAAAATTGTTGTTTAAAATTTTAATACTTACTGGTGAGTATGGTGGATATGCTCCTGGAAAACTAGGCATTGGATAATTTGAAGATGAACCCTGGTATGGATAATTTGGATATGGCAGGTCTCCTGAAGGGTATAAGTTCGGTTGATGAGGTATCATTTGATGTGGCATTAACGGAACTGGCATAACAGCTGTAATTATATCAGAAATAATGAAAATCAAAATAAAAAAAATTTTAATTTCACATAAAAAATAGTACTGACGTTGTTTAGGATAAGGTGTTGATGAGTTCATAAGTGCATGAGGATAAACAGGTTCTTTCTTTGGTTTTGCATAAACTGGCGGATGTTCACCGAAGATGATGATCATCACCTGAATTAAACTTCCTAAATCTGATTTATGCTAAAAAAATTTACACAGTAAAATAAACATAGTAAACAAAATATAATTTTTATCTATTATTTAACACTTACTGGTATCCATTCGTGCAGGTATGGCAAATAAATTTTACCATTATGATCAACAAAATTACTTATTTTTATGTTCATTTCTGGAGTAGGAGTAACATAACACATTGGAGCATTATTTGGATGAGTGTCCATTATCCATATACAAATTGGAATATGGTAAGTATTACCTTTAACAAGTATAGTAAAAAAATTTAGAGATATTCGTAATATAAATATATATAAGTTAATGTTAGACATACCTTTAAAAGTTACAGGTATAGTCCCTTGTAAATTAACAAGTTCTTTCCGAGTTCCATCATTGAATACTGTAATTTTATGAGCAGAATAAGTTATGGTAACATTTTTTTGAGAAATTTTAACTTACCAAATGGTTCGATCTTCCACTGTAAAGAACGGTAGTGATCCAGCACTCGAAAAACATCCTTACGTGTAATATCTGGGTTATGGTACTGTTGAATTAAAATAATTGTTGTATTAAATGAAAAGTTGCACCATATGTATCAAATGAGAAAGTATGAGTAAATAATAAATTAAGAGGTTCTTACTTTGACCAAAAATTGTTTCATTCTTCCATCGTCGGCCGTATTCATATTTACCATCTAATCTTTTACGAAAAACAAAGATAAACTATATACAGGTGATTAAGGGGGTTAAATGGCGTCGAAATCTTTTGTAGCATGAAGAATAATTATAAAACTTATTTAATGTCCCAAACAATGCAGCTAGGGTTATTATTGAAAATCACGAGGACGAGTCTTTTATTCGAGAGGCATAGTTTTCTTTATATACACGTAAATATAACATTAAAATGTTTCTCGTGACAACTCGCAACAAAGACTGACGTACGATCTCAGTATACAGTGTTTAAAAGACGCTTGTGTTATTGAGTATAGCTTGAACTGTACACTGTAGTGTACAGTGTTACCTCAAGCCTCCCTCAATTTCTGACATATGACTAAGAGAAAAGAGAAAGCAAGAACGCTTATTCTCTCCATTGCATGCCCAATGCCGTATGTCGTATGCTTTAACTACTCGTAGAGTTTTCAGCTGATTGGTTATCTTTCAAAGTTTGACCAATCATCGGAGAAGTCTACGAGTAGTTAAAACATACGGCATGCAATGGAGGGGCCGTTAGCCAGTAAGACTAAGACAAGTTGAGCGTGACTGCAGCCAATCACAGGTTGCTCGAGCGGAATCGAGCAGAAGGAAAGAAATCTAATCTACTCGAGTCAAACTCTGATTGGCTGCAGTCACGTGCAGCTCGAGTGACGCGTCCTGTTCCATACCTATATATATTAGGCCCCAATTCATAGACGCTGAGACGAACTGAGTACCATCGGAACATATAAATATATGGTTCTAAACCTTACTTGACTCGGTCTTATAGCATCTATGAAATAGAATCTACTACTTACTCCAGTGTAGAGTAAACCGCGGGTCTTACTGTGAAAGATGAAACGCAATAACGCAGCATATATAGCCAACCTATACCAACTCTCTAACCAAAGGCAATTATATCTATACGGCTATGTCTATATACATATATACACACTTACTGTCAGGTAAAACTAGATGTATATTAAGGAGTCGCGCTATATTCAAACGACTTTAATAATTTACCTTATTTAACGTACAACATTAATTGTGAGTCTTTTATTCTAAACTCTAAGGATCGCAAATTTTAAAAACATGTGTATGGAAATGTATGTGTGTAGCGACACGCGTCTTTCTCTTATTATTTTCTTACGTTAATTTACTATAGTAATAATTTTTTTTTCTTACGTATTTTTTTGGAGACAGTCAGATACAAATTAAATCGTTTAAATAAAAAAGAGATCTTCAAAAATCGAAAAAGTTATATGACCTATTCTACAATTTATTTTTCTTTTACCTTGATTAAAAAATTTAAAAATTTTTTTGATAGCACACTCACGGGATCAATTTTTTCTTGTTTTTTGGGACTTTCTGAACATAGAAAAGAATAAGAACAATTTGAGTTTATCATTTTTCTCTGACAATATAATTAGATTTTTTTAAATGGTTAAAATTAGCTGCAGTTTGATCCAAAATAATTCCATAAATAAAAACACATTATGAAATTTAGAAAAAAGAAACTAGAGAACAAGAGCTTTCGAAATCTTTTTAAAATTAGAAAATGTTGATTCCTTCCAAAGTTACGTGAGTTTGAATATGGGCTTGAAACTGAGAAAAAATGGTGGCAAAGGGAGAATTTGAGAAAGACAATTGAATCTGTACATGATCGTACTATTTAGTGAATTTTAAACCTAACTTTATACTTGCGTAACTTTAAAAGGAATCAACATTTTTTGAATTCTGAAAAAATATTTGGGAAGCTCTCGTTCTCTAGTTTCTTTTTCTTTTTTTTGAATTTCATATTGAGTTATAATTTATGGAATTATTTTGGATTAAACTGGAGCTATTTTTAATTATTTTTCAAAAAGCTAATTATTGTCAAAATGATACCCTGAAATCGAGTTTGTTCTTATTCTTTTCTACATTCAGAAGATTCCAAAGAACAAAAAAAAATTGATCCCGTGATTGTGCTATCGAAAAAATTTTTTAATTTTTTTATCAACGTAAAAGGAAAATAAATTGTGGAATATAGGTCATATACTCGTCAGATCCATGGACGCTACACAAGCATAAAAAAAGAAGAATTTACTATAATGAAAAATATGCGCAGTCCACACCGAATTCACAAATGTAATTTCTTAGTTCACGATTTTATGATCACCGTCTAAAACTGTCATCACGAATTTATCATGTCTCGCGAAAATCGAATTTCGTTCACCGCGTTAGGAAAAAAAATATTAATTTAACTTTAAAGAAACTCAAGTTCTGTTGATTTTTAGCTAAATTTGAGAAATAACTTCAAGATCAAAAGCGTGAGGTTCTTCAACATTTACTTATATGAAAGTTTAAATATAAATAAACATAATAAGAAAAAGCACAAAAATATGCACGAAGTAAGACATCAAATTTTAGGGGTTTAACAATACATTTTCAATACTTCTTAAATCTTCATAAATTTTAAGGATTCAATATTTTCAAATTTTGAGAAACAGTTATAAAAGCTCTTTTTTTCAAACTTTTTTTTTTGATATTTAAAAATCTTCAAGCTTAAATAATCCTCTTTCCCCTAAATTATTATGTGTGGTTTAATTTGTAATATTGTTTAATTAATCAAATCTTATGCCCATTATTTTAAGAAAGGGATAATGAAATCTTTCGGTACAGCTGACTATAGGAAAGGGTAAGACCTCCGGATCACAGATTTAGCTGAAACTTTGAGATAAGTTTTTAGATGTAGAACACTGTTTAATCTTTTAAAATTGTTATGTGCATATCCGTGACTTAAGTAGTCGATTATTGCACTGTGTTTATTGCACTTGCTGCACGCTCGTGTGCTAACCTCACGGTGCAAAAATGGACTGCTTAAGGCACGAATATCCGTGACATCGGACTTAGGTAAACGTGCTATAAAATAGTATATTGATACTTATGACTCAAGTGGCCCACTGAGGGAATTATCGCCCTCACTGCGCTCGGACTTTTAATTTTTACAAAAGTGCATGAAAGCTTAGTATCTTTTGTTTTTTTTTATTTTTTAAATGATATTAACATTTTTCAAATTTAAATAGTTACCATTTTAATAAGCGGATTTTTTCAAGACTTTCAAAATAAAGCTAACAATGTAAATAACTTCAATTTTTTGAGTGTTGTCTTAGTTTCCAAAGTTTCAGTCAAATCCATGATTCGAAGGTCTGATCCTTTCCTATAGGGAGTATATGATTCAAATCGAAATACTTCCTTTTTTGGTTAATATTGGGTACATACCCTATTAATTAGCACTTAATATTGCATAAATGGGCAATTCTCTAGAATCTTTGAAATTTTAGTTTATTATTCAATTCATAAGACGTATAAGCATGTGGTTGTGAATTGTCACTGCTTATGTTAAATTGGTACTCGTATTAAAATCTAATCCATGTTGATCATTTTACCGTATTATTGTAATCAATCTAGAAGGCGTAGAACATTTGTTACCATCATTAAAATATCTCAGGTACTTCTGAATGCTAAAAGTTTTTATTTAAACTTTGAATAAATAATTTATCTATTAAGTTGCGCAAGGTAGAACAAATATACTATGCGTTTAAGCTATTTAAATCATATCCAACATTTTTAAAGTTAAGTATCTCATATTCGGACGGTTTAAGGTGGCAAAGATTTATTTTCATCTACATTTATTTGATAATGAAAAAAAAGAAAAAATGGAAATATTGAAATTATTTATTCGCCCTGCTAATAAAAAACACAAGCTTACACATTCTGCCGAAGAAATCTACAGAATTTCTTGCAGAGATTTTTACAAGAAATACTATGTAGACTACCTGTAAAAAATTACTTTTAAATTTATAGAGAATGTTGAATAACAACGGAACTTCATTGCTTGAAGGTTTTGCTTAGAGGTGACGAACTGTTCATAAATTTAAACTATTCGGTTCTCATATTTGACTCACCGAGGACGTGGCCTGAAGTCGATACCTCTTTAAGGAATAAAAAAAATACTTGATTCACTTTGATTTAAGATTTTTCGAATTATATTTGAAATCGTAAAAGATTTAAAAATGATTAAACTATTCAACCATTTTACAATTTTAAAAACCAATAAAACATACCAAAAGTTACCTATATATGCGAACTTTTAAGAAAAATTAGATAAATTATTAGCTGGAGAATGATTTAATTCGAAATTTCATTTGAAACATTAAAAAAAAAAGATGAAACTAAAGAACCAATAATTACGTAGTTTTAATATACGTATTGCATATCAAACCACGTAAAATGTAAGTATTTCTTATGTAATGAATTGGAACCTTTTGATACGTACAGATGGTTTCTGTCAATAAATATTGTAGCTTAAAATTGTCACAAGTAACGAAAATTCGTATCAACGGTACGTATAAAAAGGTTTAATTCGTTACGTGACAAATATATATTTTTTGATATGCAATACAATTACATATTAAAATTACGTAATTATTTTCAACAGGGTGGCCGACGACTAGAAAATTCGGGTTCGATTCCCGGTCGGGGCACCTCTAACTTTTTTTCAGAAGAAAAAATTATTCATGTGCCTCGGTAAGACCGCGGTTCGCTGGGCGCATGGCAGAGTGAAGAAAACATCCAAGTAACAAAATGAGGCAGTCTTTTTTAGTCAACAGGCAAGGGAAAAATAACGTAATAGTTCTCCTCTCTAAGATACTCAAATTTCATCCTCTGCCCGCTGTTCCTGGTGTGGTTTTCCCTCGGCATTGAGGTTTTTCCTTATCACAGGAGACGCGTGTAAGCGCGAACTGTTGGGGGAATGCATGAGGAATAGTGTTGGGATATCGGGGAGGAGTATTATAGGATCAAACGCACGGACTTCAAGGCGGTGTGAATGTAGTAAAACCATAATGGCATAGGTACAGGTGAGGAATAGGAAATACAAAAAAAAAAATGAAACTAGAGAAGGAAAACTTTCCATCACTATATTACAAATAAAACTTTTGATTATATCGGAAATTATATTAGTTTGTATATGTTGCATGAATAATCCAACATTTCCTACAACATCTCGAACGATCAAGCTAAATTGACGAACACTATTTCAGCGTTTGTATATGTGCAAATCTCACAAACGCTGCGAAAAACTTCGAAAAATGGACCCAAAAAAATTTTTTCGACGACACCTTTAAAATTAGGTTTTTCTTGTTGGTTAGGATGTCTACAAAAGATATCTGTTGTTGAACAAAGTCCATCGAAGGGTATCATTTTTCTGGGACCAATAATCAATTGTTTAAAAATGATTAAAAATAGCTCTAATTTAGTCCTAAACCATTCCACCAAAAACCACTTAATACAAACTTTTGAAAAAAAATTAAATTAAAAAGCGAGAGCTTTCCAGATCTTTTTTCAGAATTAGAAAATGTTGAATTCTTTAAAAGTTACGTGAGTTTGAAGTTGAGATAAAAATTCACGAAAACGGTGTGAAAAGGTCAACAATTATTGTCCCAGCCATTGGCCACGTGTTGTGTCAATTTATGCATGGGTGAAATTCTAGATAGGGAATACTTGCCGATTTTGAGATATTTAGTAGCAAGTTCGACCTTTTAACGTAGACAACATACAGAAGCAACACTAAATTATGATTAAAATCATGTAAACAAAAGATTGTTTATTTCTTTTAAGTATATCATTTATTAACACTTCGGAAAAATATCCCCTTAAGCGCGGACTTGGAGGAAAAAAGAAGTTAGGATATATGTAAAATTACATATGCCTTTAGGAAGGTGTAACTTATAAGATTCGGTGCTATGTTGGGAATCTGCAATGCAACAGCCGGTGCTTATTCGTTTCTTTGTCTAAATGGTAAAATCCTAACTATAGATCTATTTACATAGAAAAATAAGAAAACATCAACCTTGCAATTTCTTAGAAATCAAGTGTCCATCGTTGACCCACTATCTAGTATGGAACAGCTGTTATTTCTATACCCATTTTGGATATTTAGATTGATTCGCACATCGATGAGAAAACTCTGTCAACTCCTATAGTTCGAAAATTTTACAACGATGAAGACTACAACAGTTACAAAGCCAAGAATTTATTGTGAAGACTACGTGTTGGTGATGTAAGCTATCATATGGTTTACTTTATATTAATTATGAACGTGTCTAAGATATATAGGCCTCGTCCGTTACTGCTAAATTCTGGGAGATATTTTTCCAAGAAGATGTCTATACCTACTGTTGTTTTTGGTAGCGGAGGTCCAGTTCACTACCGTCTACTCCTACAATTCAAACCCCCCCAGTACCAAACACGAGTTTTAGATAGTTGTAACACGTCGCTATATATCTATAATACCCTAACGGGGAATACGATGCTAAGTAACCATTTAAAAAAGAGATATAGGCAAGAAAAATATAATTATTTGTTGAGATTATAAAAACTTTTTGCCACGATCTCGCATATATTAGAATTCGTCGCAGTCTTGTGCATTAATATACAGAGTTTTTTTTTTGCAGAATTTTATCGAATATAAAGTTCTTTCATAATATATGAACAAATTAATTTTTTAAATTATAAAAAATGGAAAAATAAATATAAAAAATAAAAAAATTACTGTGTGGAAGAATCATGGGGTATTTTTAATACGATTTTTTGAAAATTTGTTATTATTACAAAGCTACTTTTATAGAGGAAACGAAATCATAAAATTGTTATTAAATTAAAAGGTTGGAAAAGACTAAGGTACTTTAAACTTTTTCAAAGCTATTGTTCTCAAAACATGCCCTAGTTTAAAAAAATAACCTATTAGAACTTATTTGAGTACTAAAAAATACTTAGTTCGATGCTTGTTTCTCTTCTTCTTCTTCCTCCTATATAGAGGATCAAAAATTTCTATTTTTCAGGCTCTAATTTTTTATTACCTAGGTGAAAAAATGTAGAAAACTTTATTTTAAGTACCTTTAAAATAAATCTAAAATTTTTTGTTCAATACATATTTCAAGATAGCATGAGCGACTTTTGTAAAATACTAAATCAATTTGAAAACTTAACTGAAATATTCTTCAAGTGTTAAATTTTTCATAGCAGTCAAGAAACCATAAGGTCGCCGACCAAATTATTAAGAAAAACAGTGGCAAAATAGCACATTTTTACACGGAGCTTATGGCCACGTCAATTTTTTTGCTAATTAATGATTCATGGCAATATTATAAAATACTATTTCTTAACAAAAAAGTAGATAGTTATAGTATTTATTATAAGGATTTTGTCAGTATAAAAATAATAATGGGTTGCCGATAAAAATAAATAAATAATAGCGGCTACAGTGAATATATATACACCAGGAGTGTGAATTATAACAGTTCCCCAAACTAAAACGAGAAAAAAATTTCTAATTTTTTTTTTAGTTTATATTCAATAGGCATAGTTCCTATATTAACGTATTTAGAAATAAAAATACATGTTGCTTATTAAAATTTAATTATAAAATTTAGTAAAATCAGAAAGCCCTTCCCGGGGCCCCCAGCTTGAGACGGCACTCACCGCTCATGCTACCTTAACTTCCGTAAATTGATGAATTTATTTTAATTTATCTTCCTAATGTCGACGCGTTACCAAAAGCACAAAAATTTGTATTTTTGAGATTATTTTGGCCGATTTTCTTTTATTCCGGAGGTCAAACAATTAACTACCAATTGTAATCAAGGTATAGGTACGTTTAAAAAGCCATTTTTAATAAAAGTTGGTGGAATTCAATACTGAAATTAGTTTATAAATCAAGTTGTATAAAAATTAAAAAAAAAATTATGCGCTTACTCAAGTCAGTAGTCAAAAAGTCATGTAAGTTTTTTCATGTCCAAAATATTTCATCCTAGAGGCGCCGAAAACTCAATTTATATATAAACATTCCATAGCCGATTTATGAGATATTTAAAAAAACTCTGTATTTTTAAAATCATTATTTTGGATATATTCTTATTGTAACTAGATATTTCAATATGTCAGAGTATTCTTGACTGAGTCGGTCTGAATTCAAGACTTTAATGTAGGACAGTCTTCCGTTATGAAATGGTACGGGTATATCCGGTTCGGCATCCTTTTCGCTGCAACAAAAAATATTACACTTATACTTGAATGAAACTGATGATAAGCGTAAGTAGTTGGAAAGATTGTAAAAATGTTTTTTTAGCCGAAAAAGTGCTGCCTCAGAGAAGCAGCGATAAAATAAAAATTTCGCTGAATAGCCCTCTAAGCAAGGGGGCCGCGACTAGACAAAGAGAAAATTAGTAGAACTATTAGGCAGCGTCTCTCCGCAGCCGTGTCGCGTTGACGCTCAGACGCGCAGCGGTCGAGGAGCGGCGTGTACACAGAACGGCGAGCCGCTCCGTCGGCGTGCATTGGCCTGTGCCGCTGTCTTTCTCGCGCACTCCCCCGCGCCTTCGCGCCGCCTCCGGGAGCGACAAGGAGGGAGCACGCCTGCACCGCCGCGCGCGCGCGTCCGCGCCCTTTTTCCGCGATCGGCGCACGCAAGGTGTAGCGACCAGCCGTGTAGCCGCGTAGGTTCAGTTGTCGCGTGCAGCGCCGAAGGGGAGGCTGTCGTCGCCACGCTCCGCCGCTCGCTCTTCCCAGCCGCAGCACTCGCTCGGGAAAACTCCGCCGATCGATCGCTCATCGACGTCCGCGCGCGCGAGCGACAGCCGTGCGAGCCGAGTCCAAGCAAAACACGAGCGCGCCACCGCCGCCACCGCCGCGGGGAGGGGGCTCCGCTCCCCGACTCCCGAGCAGGCTCCGTCAGTCCGGCTCCGCGCAGACGGATAGAGCGAGGTGCGTGCGCGCCGAGTGGGAGCAGAAAGTGTCGAACCCAGAGCGCCCGACCCTGGCCCGAACCGCCGAGGCGCGGCGTCCCGACGTCGCTCTGCCCTTCTGCGGCCCTCGCAGCGTGCAGCGCTGATCGTGCGCGAGTGCAGTGTCCGGCTCCGAGGAGCGATGCGCCAGCGAGACATGGTCGCTGCAGCCTGTCGAACCCGAAGCGCGCACCGCCGTCTGCAGCCGCCGCTGCAGTGCCGAGCGGCCAGAAGCAGCTCCGCCTCCCGCGGCCCCAAGTGAGTCCGCCCTGCGAGAGAGACTTGTGCCCCCGGGCCCAGTGCGCGCGTTCTTGCCGCGAGTGCCGAGGAAGCGTCGGCCCGGATAGCGGTGTCGAGTGAATTGGATGCGAAAGCCCGCCGCCAAGCGAGGCGGAGAGAGAGAGAGAGAGAAAGAGAGAGAAAGAGGGGACACGGAGCAGCGCACACTCTATTTGCCTTCGTAAGCGAGAGAAGGAGCGGGCGAGAGCGGGCCCGAGAGAGAGGGAACGAAGAGAAAGAAGAGAGAGCGTGCGAGAAAGAGAGAGCGCGAAAGGGAGGGAGGGAGGGAACACCGCTGCAGGAGGCGCCAAGAGCGCGGCGATGAGTTCACGCGCCGCTGCGTGCTGCTGCTTCTGCTCCTGCGACTGGCAGCAACAGTACTTCCGCCGCCTCTGGCACGACTACGACGAAGAGGAGGACGAGGGCGGCCCTAGGTATTGAGGCTCGCATCGCGCGCCTCTCACTGCTCGCGTCGGCTGCTACGCCGCTGCTACCTCGCCAACCCACGCTTCACTCCGCACTGACTTCGCTGCTGAGGAAAGCTCGACGTGTCGATTGTCCGCACAGGACGGGTTATGTTTCCGACTTTCATCGGGATTCTAGGTAAGTGCACTCCCCCCCGATCGCGTCGCAAGTGCTCGCGCGTCTCGATGCCCCCGTGTGCTTCACCTGTCCTCGGAGATGCTATTCGGAGCTCGAAAGAGAGAGAGGGAGAGCCCGAGAGTTATTTAGGCCATTCTACGATGCATCGTGTGTTATTTTTTCCATCTGCTGGGTGTATTGTCTTGGGATGCTATTGCACTCTTTGCTACTGACTGTCTTGCTCACTTTTCCTGAGCAATTCCTTTACCAACTATTACACTTTCGTTAGCAGTAATTTTAAATTACTTTAACTTAGATACTAAATCAATAGCCCCAATACACACACTAGTTTAAGAATGGAAAAATCAAAACACTGAATGCCTGCCATTTGTACTTAAGTGATTCTATGCCGTTTATTTTCATTCATTTACTTGGATACCACAAACAAACAAGGTTATCCAGTCTGCAACTGATGTAGCATAGTAGAAAGTCATGACCATTTATAGCAAAGTACAAAGTGTTACTACTTATTGTTGTGTTGAAAAATACAAAAAACATATTTTTTATAAGGGTAGTGTCAATCTTACACATTACTAAGAGTCCCATAGAGAATAGAAATCTTAATTTTTCTGTGCATATAAACATAGTAAGATATCCAAGCATAGTGCAATTGTAAAATCATTGACTACAGGTTGCTTGTGTATTTACAAACATTAAAAGTGAAAAAAAATTTGGAATTCCTTTTTTAGATACCTATTGTATTTCAAAATTATTGTGAAAATATTAAAAGTACTGTTGATGAGTTGTTAAAAATGACATTTCTTGAATGTAAATACATTAATAATATTAATTAAATTACACAAAAATATTATTTTTTAAAGTTCTTTCATCAATAGAAATACATTTAATAAGAATATATGTTCTATTTTAGTTTTACATTTCAAAAGACCATCTAATGTTTCAATTAGTATTTCATTTAATTTTATGTATTTATGGTTAAAAATAGATATATTACATAACAATAGTCCTGCATTTGATTTACATTCAACACATTATATTAGTCAAAAAATGAATGTACTTAGGTTCCCTTATTTTTGTAGACATACAATCGTGGTGGGAGGTACCGAGTATAGCACACTTTTGCTCCTTATTCAAAGACGCCTTCAATCTCCTGGAATTTGATATTGAGGTATCTAATCTAGATGCAAAATGGCTTCTGCTCGATTAGGCACTACCCACAAGCTTGTTATTTGCACAATATATTATGCAAAAATGTAAACAAAATAGCTGCTTATGCTTTGCTCTGTTATATTTGTTGTTAAAATATTTACTAAATAGATATGTATATATAATTCACTCTTGTAAAATTTTTATAGGATTTGGAGGAAGCTCTTTTAACTGATAGTGGCACTGAGGGTCATTTATTACAAGAACTTATAGTTAGATTATTGGAAGGTTGTTTACCTGATGGCACTCGCAATGGCATCTCCACATTTAACTATCAGATGTTCCTTAGAAGACTTTTTCGAAAAAAGTGTCAGGTATTATGATAATATTTTAATTTATACTTTGTTAAAGCTTGGGGTATAAAAAATAAAGTTAAAAAAAAAAATTATAGACTAAGTTTAATTAATAATAACAATAAAAATTTATCAGTATAATTTTTAGATTTTATTATGTAGAAAAATGATTATTTACTATGTGTGATTGTAGTTTTAAAATTAAAACTATGTTCAAACATTCATGAAAACTTATAATTTACCTAATTTCAATACCTCATGCTTTAAATATATAAAGATACATCAAAATTAAATCTAATAAAGTCTAATTTATTAGGAATATAAATGTGAAAATCCATTTAATACAGATGTAGATTTTGAACTGTTACCACTTCGTCAAAAGGTAGAAATATTGAGGGCTCTTTGTGATTTTCGTCTTGATGCTGAAGACATAGTGAGTATTTTATATTTGATTATACAAAACATTTTTTTTATTGAAATTTCTTTACTTTAAACTTATTAACTTCATTTTATTATTGAAAATTAAGATTTTATTTTCATTCAATTTTATGTAGGAAGAGTCACTAAACAACTTGGACTCTGATAGTCTACGAGTTGAACCTTTAGGTCATGACCGTAAGAATTCTGCCTATTGGTACTTTTACGGAACTCGACTATATAGGGAGGACTACATTGATACGTCAAGTACTGTTTCCCAAAAGCAAAAGAATAAACCAAGAGATAAGAGACATAAAAGGCGTCGGAGTAGATTGGCAAAGGAGGAAGAGGAGGAAGAGGAGAAGGAGGAAGACTGTGTAGTTTCCGAAAACGAAAGAAAAGAAAAAGAAAGTATTTGGCAAGTAGTGTGCTTTACACTTCAGGACTGGAGTCGTTTAGTTGAAAAATTTCAGAATTCTGTGAGTAATGTTTTATATTTTAAAAATTAACAGGGTATCGTAGTCCTACCTTATCGACTCCGCTATTTCCTGTAAAAAAATAAATACAATGAATTATCCAAAACGAAGAGTACACTCCTCTAAGCGTTTTAATGCTCAAACGATATGCCGAAATCGAAGGTTAAAATAATTAATGGTTTTTTTAGAAAAATTTGAACAAAATTATAACATTCCCAAAATTTGTTAAAACTTTACTTTAAAAAACTACTAATTATTTTGACTTCTGGTTTCGACATATTGTTTGCGAATTAAAAAATTTAGAGAAGTGCACTTTTTGTTTTGGATAATTCATTGTATTTACTTTTTTGCAGGATGAAATAGAGAAGACAGTAAGGTAGGACTATGGTATCACCTGATTTAAAATAATGGTTTGTAATATATGCCTTTAAGCATTTAACGATTATTTATACAAATATTCTACATAGGAAGTTGCAACTGAACGGAAACTCTATCGAGCGCTTTCTGAAGATTTCATGCCTGAAATTCCTAAGCTGTTTGATTTAAAAGAGAAACAGCAGAGACGTAAAATTTTACAGCGTAACAGCACTAGAACCGTCCAAAGTCAAGAAAACGAAGAAATTGACGAATCAACCATGGTTAAAAGTAAGATCAAAACTAAAACCAACAAAGGAGCCAAAAGAAGCGCTAGCCAACCGTTGAAAAATGTCAAAGTTGAAGAGGAAGTTGCACCTCCACCTGTGCAAAAAAAAGGACGACAGACCAATAATTCATTGGCTTCTGCCGTGGGACAGATCGTCATCGATACACGAGATGAAGTGATGGATGCTGAAAGCAAAAAGGGTGTAGGAAAGCATGGAAGTAATGTTTCTTCTGGATATGGTTATGGTTACAATTTTGGAATAGAAGAAGAAGAACAACAAGTTGGAATGCATAAAGTGCTTAAGATATTAAAAGATCATGAAGATGCTTGGCCATTTACTGAACCCGTCGATGAACAATATGCGCCACGGTAGGTCACAGCTTAGAACTTCTACAAATTAATATTTATTTCAAATTTAATATTGAATACATTATTGTAGCTGTCAAATTTGTTCAAATTTTTTATATTAAAAAATAATAATAAGAATTCTTGTACACCGATATCAAAGTATGCAAGCTTCTATACTTGCCTGCGAAGCGCTACCACAGTCCTTAATCGTATAACGGTATAAAACTATAATATTACGCTTCTTAGGGAGGAAAAATAAACAATATCCCAGAACGTGTGTAAATTGTCACCCGAGAGTAAGGTGAGGATGAAAAACATGCGGGCTGAGGCATTTTTTATTTTCTCCCGTGGTGCATTTACGATGTTTTTGTCTAGCGGGACCGAAAATACGTTGAGCTCTCGCCAAGGAGGGTACTTAGTATCTAAAGCTCCGCATTAAACGTCATATTTGAAAAAAGAATTCGATTTTTTATTTTAACAGGCGAGGGTTTTTTCTACTAGTTTTAGTCGAAAAATATGATTGTTCAGAATGATAGACGTTTCAAGACTTCGATCTCGTGGAGCCGGTTGCTTGGGGAAAAGGTTAAAGACGTTAAATAAACAAAAAGTTTTCACAATAAACACAGAAGAATATATTTTATCCAAGTTAAAAGAACTAGTACTGTAACAGTTTGGACCATCCTTTTTTATAATCTTTTCTGCTACCAAAACTAAGTATAATATATGAAATCTAATCATCGCAGCTTAGATAGTTCATGCCTCAATGTTTATTTTAAGAAAATAATATTTTCTTTCATTGCTTGTGTATTACAATAATTGCGTTAAAAAAACTATTGACTGGTGGTGGACTATTATTTTGAACATTTTTCACTATTGTGATGTAGAAATAAAGAGACATCTACAGTGGGACGAATGTTTCGTTATACGCATTCTGAAATTTAGCCCCGAAAAATTTGAATCATGTTACGCAATACTTTAAAAAGTAAATCAACAAAATAATGAAATGGCTGCAGTTAACACCATATAAGAGGCGTTTCATGTCAAATGCCCCGGCGCGGCGCGCGAGCATCAAATCATGTCATTTCTAACTCGTGTTTACGATACTAAAACGAATTTCAAAAAATTTAATGATATGCCTATCCAACGAATTTTTTCCTTAGCTTTCCAATGGTGTAGGCAGTTTTCCCAAAAAATTTCATTTTCACCTTCAAAAAGTATAAAACGTGTTATATCTCAAAAAGTATATTTTTAATACTTTTGTTATCCTCTAAATTGAAAGTTGAGCATTTTTTACGTAGGAATAGGTATTTTCCAAAAAGTGCCCGAGATGTTTTCTACGAGAAATAGAAGACGAAAGAGTAGATGCAGCGCTATTACTGCGCGAAATACGGCGCGCTGACTCCGCCTTAGCGCCTGACTTGCGTGCCGTCCGGCGAGCTAGAATCGCGCTGGGCTTACTCTTTCGTCTTCTATTTCTTGCAGAAAAAAATCTCGGGTACTATTTAGAAAATACCTATTCCTATGTAAGAAATGCTCAGCTTTCGATCTAGAGGGTAAAAAAAATATTAAAAATATACTTTTTGAGATATAACACGTTTTATGATTTTTGAAGATGAAAATAAAAATTTTCGGGAAAACTGGCTTCACCATTGGAAAGCTGAGGAAAAAATACGTTGGATGGGCTTATTATTAAATTTTTTATTTCCAAAACTGGTTTTCCTACAGTACTGATTTTTTTACCTTGTAAGTAAAGATACAAATATCGTGTCGCGGTATGTGGATTTAAACATCAAAGTTAATCACTTTATAATTAAATTATTATCGATGTTCTTGTATGAGTACCAACCAACGCTTGATGTTGTGAATCAAAAGTACAATAACAAAGGTGCTAATAATAAAGTGGAAACTTACGTGTTTTCGTTTGTTTGCTCGTTCACTGTAAGAAAACTTCCATATATATAGATATACAATGTGTACATTTGGAAACTCAAAATGTAAATACAGTATATCTATATTTATGGAAGTTTTCTAACAGTGTTCGTTCTAGTCGCATTCGCTATATGATAAGTAAAAAACAACCCTCTATTAAAGTCTGTTGCGCACATATACGTTATTCCATCCAGCGCAATATAAGCATTCACAGCCCAATATAAGGCGCCTAGAAAATGAATGTAGAAAAATTATTGCCGTTTGCTAATCTATTTTCCTAGAATAAAAAGATGCTATGGTTGTATCGCGACGAATCCTTGCAGCTGCTTCATAAGTATCTAGTTTAATAATCGTGTATAAGAGAGTTGACGATCCCACAAAATGATATATTCAAATTCTAGTGGGGTATGACGTTGCAGTTATTTATAAGATCGCTCTTTTTCTACACGTAGTTGGTGTAAACATTGCCCGTAGGATTTAAACAAACCCGCTTGTTTACAAAATAGGTTTAAACGAAAGTTCGCGAAAGTAGGTTGAAACGAGATATTTATTGTATCCTATTTTTAGACTTTCTTTAACTTTGTTATATTTATCAATTAGTAATAAAATAAATTTTCACAGGTATTACAGTGTCGTTCGACGTCCCATGGATCTTAGTACAATGGAGGATAAATTGGAAGAAGGTTCTTATAAAACCATAAGTCAATTTAAACGTGATTTCCGTCTTATTATTGACAATTGCAGACAATACAATGGTTCTGATAATGGTAAGTTTTTTTTATTAAATGTTGGAACAAGCCTTTTTCTTGCGCACATATTAATTGTTTATTTTGTCTTTCTTTCTGTAGAATATACAGAAATGGCAATGAATCTTAAAGAAGTATTTGATCGAGCAGTAGATAGATATTTGGAATCAGAGCAATCAAGTGATGATTCTTTGTCTGGTGGTTCTGGTGCTGGTGTTAATTCTCCAGGTTATAAAAGTAAAACTTCCTCACCATCTGCAGTTCGACATAGTCAACGACACAAACATTCGCGAAAACTAAATAAAAAGACTAAGGTAAGTACCAAAAGTAGCAAGAAGAAAACAAGGCAACAAGTGAATGAAGATTCTGTTAAAGAAGAAAGTGATGTAGAGACTAAAGTAGTAAAAGTAAAAGACAAGAAAGGTAGGAAAAAATCGAAAAAGTGTAAAAGTGAAGTGAAGCAGGAAGAGGATAAAGAAAAGAATGAAACACAAGAAAACGAAGGTGCAATAAGTGATGCAAATGTGATAAAATCAAAAAAGAAAAAATCAGGTGATACTGATAGGACAGTTACAAAAAATAAAAAAGGAATTAAAGAAGAAGTTGAAGAAGAACCTACTAAACCAAGTAAAAAAATTAAAAAAGAACCGCGACAAGAAAAGGAGTCATGTCCTGCAAAAGAATTAAAAGAAAATAGGAAAAGGAAAGAAAATTTCGAAGAAGACTGTGATTCCAACAGTATTCCAAAAAGCAAAAGTAGAAAAGTAGAAAAGAAAGAAAATAAGGAATTAGATGTTTTAATTGACAGAGTGAAAAAAAGTAAAGCTAAAAAGGAAGAATCTCAAGACAAATTATTTGAAGATGATGAAAAATTATCTTCTCCTTCCAAAAAAGGAAAGAAAAATCGTAAAGGAAACAAAGAAAAATTGGAGCCACCAGATAAACTGAGTACTAAAGATAAAAAACCTAAGAAAAAGAATGATGAGACAACAAAAAATGGCGAAATAAAGAAAGAAAATGAGGATAAAATTGTTGATAGCACTTCAAATACAAATAAAACACCTGTGAAAAAGTTTGAATCTTTAGATACTAATAAGGATATTGAGTCTCTTGATAGTCTGAAGGATAGAATAAGTGAAAGGCGGCGTGAAGAAAAATTAAAGTTGGAACAAGAAAAGAAAAAGAAACAGTCTTCAAAAGGTGACAGTCTTCATGGAACTTCTAAAAAAGTGCCTTCTAATGGTAGTACCTATCATCACGATGTTGATAAATTAGGTGGTAAAAAAGTAAAATCCAAAAAATTAAATAAAGAAGAAAAAAGTGGCGAGAGCAAGAGTCAAAATCAAGATGAGAGCGAGCCAAAGAAAATCAAAACCTCCTACAGCAAACATACCAAAGGATCTGGAAGAGGAGATCCAGCCATTCAAGCACTTAATCAAGCCACAGAGCAAACACTCAATGTAAGTAAATATTTAATTCACTCATATAAACATAAATTTTATGCGAAATCAGTATCAAATGTAAATAAATTCAGTTAATTCAATAAAAGTAATAACTCCAGTGTCAGGAACTCTATTTTGATAACTTCTATTATTATTATTTCGTTGCGTCCCAACGTTGCAAACTTCAGATCGATAGATACATCACTTTTTACATTGGATTACTTAAGGCTGTATAGAACGTAAGATCTCTTCTAAAAGATAATTTTTCATGTTGAAATTGTGATAAATACTTATGCAAGGCAATTGATCATTTTTTATATCAATCTAAAAGTTAGAGGTTGGATAGATCTACGTGGACTATGAGGGGTCCTCTAGAGCCGTGCACCACTGTCTCCCACTTTTTAGGCACGACCGCCACGGGAGGGCCTTATATATTCACCAAAGCAAAAATGATGTTTATGGATTATTTCGATGAATTTTAAATGGATGTTAATGAAATTTTGCCCAAACATTTGCCTAATTGTAAGGAGGATCCAGTTTCAATTCTAGAGATATTCATAAAAAAAGATAAAAATTCCAGTAAAAATAAAAATTGTGAAAAGTCGAAAAAATCGATTTTTAAACATGACGTATAAAAAATAAATTTTCAGTACATGTTCAATACATTTATCCGATAAAATATAAGTATCTCCTTAGTAATGCGGTTGTGCCTTTAATGTAAAAACAAAGTTTTTACATAGACCCCCCTAGTTCTAAATCCAAACATCTTGAATCGCTCGTTACATTTTGTTATATGGCTGAGAATTGTTGTTCCAAATGTCGACAAATATTGTGATAGTTTGTTGGTTCCTTTTATATAAGACTTAAACTTTGTTCAATAATAATTTCATTACTATGTTGGCAAACAACGGAAAATTTTGTTCGCTTACCAAAAATTAGTCAAAGAATACTGTATTGTATACATTTTCGGCATCATTTTAAAATTTTTAATTCTATATCCAACCTTCTCAAACATTACTTTATCTTGCATATTTTTACTTCCAGTCATTTTTTATAAAAATAAAAACTTCCGCGCTCTACTCATTTCTGGATAGGCACAACCTCTTCTTGGAAGAGCCTTATTCACTTACTATTCATAATATTTTTACGTTTGTTATATTATTAATCTAGTTAATAAATATAACAATTACACAGCCACACAAAAAAAAGAAAGTGGTCAAACCCAGAGCACTGACTATCATATTCTTATGTATTTTGA
>JAWWEQ010000001.1:21546019-21570395 GCA_035583055.1 Torymus tubicola | reverse complement strand
ATCAAAATACATAAGAATATGATAGTCAGTGCTCTGGGTTTGACCACTTTCTTTTTTTTGTGTGGCTGTGTTATTAATCGTTCTAACTACACTCTTTTTCTGTCTTCCTCTTGCCATTCTCGTCTTTCTTTTACCTTTTTTCCTTGCTTTTTTATCTCTTTCTACAAATTTATTCAATCTTCAAATATTCTTTCTTTTTATCTATCCCTTCAGATTTTTTATGTATCTGCATTCCACAGTTGATATTACCTTTGAGTGCCTCTTTCAGTTTGGTTATAATATCTCTTGATTCTTGCCTTTGCACTACTCTATCCGGCCATTTCTTGTTTTGCCGTGATGTAGATTCAATTATAACAAAAGCTTTCCTTATTTTCTTCATAAATTTTATAGCATTTTACTAAATTTCATGTTCCCTTCATTGTTTATATATTTTCACTTTTATTCTTATAGCCGAGATCTCTTTCGTTTAGGATATCGTTTTGTTATCTTTACAGTACCTTTCTCCTTTCATCTCTGGTATCAAACTACGTAAAACTTCCAATCGTTAGATTCATCAATTCTTTTGTCTGTTGTCCTGTATTTTCTATGGTCTGATTCCTTTCATTCAAATGTTTTTCCAGGCCTCTAGTCTCCGTTCCGAATCATTCTTACCGTTGTTTTTCCTTTTAATTTCTTTTTCATCTTTTCCAGATTTCAGCCCCATTCCGTTGATTTCCTAACTTCTTTCCTAAACATATTTGCGCCATTTATTCTGTTTAATTTTCATCGTGCTTATTACGTGTCTTCCCGCTCTCCTTTTTGCTTCTATCTCTATTTTACACTTCTCAATTTCCGTTCTCATCTTTACTAACCTTCCGTTCAACCCTTTCCATATGCTTCTATATCTTTCAAAGCTAGATATCGACTAAGGTAGAATTGATATCCAAGATACTTTTTTACTATAACGATTTTCAGCTCTCATCTCGTTTTCTTCTTTCTACATATCTTACCAGAGCTTCTTGTATCAATTAAGCTAGTGATCTAAAAATATCATCATCTCTTGTTTTCCTTATCTCAGATTCTTGCGTCTTTTGTGTATAGATATAATTCTCATAGTCCGGGAGCCATCCCAGGTTCCGTAGTCAACCTCATGCCCCACCTTCCACCTAAGTTTTTCTTACGTATTTTTGCACGCTAAATCCGAATTTCGTGGGTGGAGATCAAACTGTAAAAAACAATTGTTATTAACAATTTTTATAAATAATTTTAAAAACTTCATTTTATTGATCTGGAAAAAATATAGTCGTATTCATTGAACCATTCTGAGTAAAAAACTCTATCTTTCCATAGACCGATCGCATGACCCGCCTTCCACCAAAGTTTTCCTTCCTTATTTTTTTATGCTGAATTCGAATTTCATTGGTGGATATCGTTAAAATATAAACAATAATTATTGTTAACAATTTTTTTACATTTTGAGGATCTCCACCTACGAAATTCGGATTTCGTACAAAAATACGTAAGAAAAGCTTAGGTGGAAGGTGGGGCATGAGGTTGGCCACGGAACCTGGGATGGCGCCCGGACTATCACCTTTTTTTGTACTTCGAAATCCTACCTATTTCTACTTTTTATTTTTCTTTAACTTTTGTTGTACTTTCGCTCTCTCTTCTCTCTCTCTCTCTCTCTCTCTCTCTCTCTCTCTCTACTTCGTTGTTTTTCATGTCTTTATTAATTCTCTGTTAGTATTTACAGTTGTGAACTTTTCACTTTATGATTAGAACAAATTTTCGTGTTTCAGACAATAACGATTTGAATGCAAGTATATACATCGTATTTTTTTTATTCATCACAAACAGTCGACTATTTGAACATTCTAATTACATGCATTTGTTAAAAAAGTCATGAATAAATCATGTAATTTGGAGTAAAAAAAATTCGATATTTTGTTACAAATACGAAGTGAACCTTTTCGATATCCACCCGGTGGAAAGGATCTTCCGTCCTCGACCTCGCACCCCCTTATCTACTCTATTTCGAATAAATAATGGAGAAATTTTTAATTTCTTTAATCACACCTCTTATTCATCACAGTGACACAAATAATTTTGTACTTTGCCCACAATATTTAAAATGATTCCGAAATCGAGGTTATCGTCGGAATTCCGCATCTAGAATCGGTTGCAGTTTCCTTCATATTTCTACTAACCTCTGAGTAGTACAGTTAGTAATATTGCAGTACAGGTCTAACAAGAAATATGCTGTATGATATTTTCTATGTAAAATTAGGATTAATAATATATCTGGATACTAAAAAATTTTTAATAATTTTTTTAATAGTAATTATATATAAATACTGGTTTTAAAATTTTTTTTTAAATATCTGAATTAAGAGTACCACTTAGTAAAAGTTGATTGTAAAATAGCCAATTTATTTGGAAATTTAATCGTTTTGCAGGATATTAATAAATGGCTGGATGACGCTCCTAGACTGTCAGAATTTTCATCTGGTAGCGATTCGCCAGTGTTCCACAGCTCGACAAGTGACTCGTCGCGACCTTCTCTAAATAAACCGGGAACAGCACCGGTCGCTGCCGATGCCACAAGCGCGTCGCGCAAGCGACCGGGACCCATTAAGCTCTTTGGACCACACGCTCCCGTCAGACCAAAGAAAGTTCAGAGAACTATCGATAGATTGCAGCCCGGCAAGAGCAAAGGCAACTTATTGTCGAAGAAGCCACCATCTAACGAGAGTGCGCCTACTAACGACGCTACCGTCAGTCAAAAGATCGACGACCTTGACCAGACGAATCGTGAGGTCAATAACGAACCCAAATTAAGTCTAGGCACTGTCTTGAAGAGCGTTGACTCCATTCAATTGATTCGCAAGAGTCTTGTGTCGTCGCCAAATCCTAATTTGTCAAACGATGACGACGAGGAAGACGCTGGTAGCAAACCTGCGACACCATTGACGAACTTGTCCGAAGATCAATCCACGAATGCCAAGAAGATCACAGCAATTGGTGGTGGCCCTTCTAAGGACTCGAAATGTGAGAAAAAATCGGAGACTGAGGAACCGCAGAAACCAAAGTCAGCCACTCCTAATCTAAGTGCTTGGTGAGTAAATTAACGTGTTCCTGCTATTGTTGCTTTTTATGGATTGATATTGTTCATGATCTTTATTATCAAATATAATATTGGTTTTTGTAGGTTTAAAGCATTCGGAGCACCTAAATCAAAAAAGAAAGAAGAGGAGGAAGAAGTTGTTCCAGCTGCAAAGAAAGAAGAAATTGCTGAAACTAGTGGTTTAGGTGTAGGGGGGCGGCAGAGGAGAATCAGTACCGGTGGTAGCAGTGTTAGTGAATCTGTATCATCCTTTTCTCAAGAGTCACCACCCAGTCGAACAGGTCGTTCGCCTCAACAAAATCAACAGCCTTCATCCGTTTTACCATCTCCGTCAGCTATTGAACCACAAATTCGAGGAGCAGGTTTTTACCAGGATGCTTTATCGACCGGCAGTAGTCCATATAATAGTCCATACTATACTACACCCCCGCGATATAGCGCTCAACTGCCACCAACACCCTCCCCTCAGCACCATCCACTTTCGCCAGCGTATCCATCGTCAGCAGCTTTCGACCAAGCGGCATCACAAGCTGCTGTGCCGCCAAGCTTGTATTCTCAAGTTAATCCCCAAACATCACATCAGTCTTTCCAAAAACCGTCGCCGCAGGCTCAATCACCTACGTTTTCGCAACAATCACCGCAAAGCGGCTTTCCCCAGAATTCGCCACAGACTGAACCGCAGCAACAACAACCGTATACACCATCCACAATTGCTGCTGCTCAAAATCAATCTCCTATTTATCCACAGCAGGTATGTTATTTTACAATCATAATAAAAATTATGCAGTATTTTGTAGTAGGTTTATTACTATAATTTAATAATTAAAAATTTTTTTAGAAATTTACATATATTTTTTTTGTTATAATTTTAGTCACCGCAGTCATTGCAATCTTCCCCATACCCTCAGTCCTCGCCTCAACCTGCTAATTACTCACAACCGTCGCCACAAACGCAGCCGCCAACTCCAGGATACTCACAGCCGTCTCCTCAGACGCCGGCAAGCAATTACTCCCAGCCATCGCCATCCCAGGCTACATCTTTAAACTTTTCGCAGCCGTCGCCTCAACAGCAACATTCACCTTACTCGCAATCTTCACCGCAGCCACCACCTACTTATTCGCAACCGTCGCCACAATCGCAACAGCATTCTCCTTACTCGCAACCATCGCCCCAACAACCTAATTTCTCACAGGTTTCACCAAGGCCACCTTCATCAACGTATTCACAGCCGTCACCACAACCACCTGGTTATACAGCTCAAACACCTAGCCCATATTCGCAACCAGATTTAGGTAATTCGATTTTCTCATTTTTATGATTTCTTTTTGTTTGTTTACGGAAACAGTAAAAAGGCATAGTTTAGTGTAATGTGTGTAAAACAATTGTTGAAGAATACAAATAACACAATTAAAATGATTGATTTCATAATCTTAAATAAATATTATAGTATATTACAATACGTGGGCCTCGCTGTGCCGTGCAATAATGGGTTACTAATTTTATAGCACGGCCTGCCTAAGCCCGTCGTCGCACGCATATCCGTGACCAAGCTGGCCACTATTGCACCGCGAGATTAGCGCACAAGTGCAGCGAGTAAAATGATTGATTTCATTATCTTAAATAAACATTATAGTATATTACGATACGTGTGCCTCGATGCTCTAGTGCGTTAACCTCCCGGTGCAATAGTGGCCTGCTCGGTCACGAAGCTATAAAATTCTGTACGATACTCGTGTCTTCAGTAACCCATTATTACACGGCGTTGTCGCCCTCGCTACGCTTGAGCGCTAATTTTACGTCGTGCAAAATAGATAACTAAGGCACACGTATCATAACGTACTATTTTTACGCGCTTTGCGTTATTAAAATTAATTTTAATCTAATCATTTATATAAAAGATTGATAAAGATTTTTATTTTTAATGTTACAGTAATAGCACAACCATCTCCTCAACCACGTGGATACTCGGCAACTTCCCCACAACAGCCACCGCCTAGTTATTCACAGTCATCCCCACAGATACCATCTCCATATTCAGCTCAACCATCACCTCAACAGCAGCCACCAACGTATTCGCAACCGTCACCACAAACTCCTCCCAGCTATTCACAGCCATCGCCTCAACAACCTAGAACTTATTCCCATCCCTCGCCCCAACAAACACCGCAACAATCATCAGTTGGAAATACGCAGCCACAAATTACTAATTATTCGCAACCTTCGCCCCAGCAACAAAATCAACAACAGCAAACACAAGCTACTGCTGCTACTGCTACTACCACTAGCTCAAATTTTACAAAGAATACAGACGATTATTCACAAAATTTGTCTACATCACCGTTTACTCAACCTATCAAATCGGCGTATCTGCAATCATCTAATGCTTCAACGCCAATTGCTAAGCCAACTGCAACTAAAGAAAAACAATTACAGCAGCAACAGCAGCAACAGCCACAAAATACTGAACAACACTTGGCTGCTCTCAATCAACAAGTCTATCAATCGACACCAAGTGTCCAATATCCATCTACATATGCATCTAATGTATTTTCTAGTGGCGATAGAGTGACTAATCAATTGGGTAACGAAATATCATCGAGGTCAGCAACATCGAGATTAACAAATCACGAAACCCAACAGCATCTTGTTCAACAAAGACAGGTTTGTTTACACCACACATTGTAATTTTTAAAAACAGTCGTTTTATAGTCAAAGGAAATAATTTATTGCATATCTCTAATAGTACATTACGATACGTGTACCTTAAGTAACTCATTTTTGCACGGCGGAAGATTATCGCCCGAGCGCAGCGAGGGCGATAAACGCGGTGCAATAATGGATTACTAAGGTCACGGATAGGCGTGACTTAAGCGCAGGCTTAGGCCACACCGTGCTATAAAATACTTTTTATACATTAAAAAAATTATAACAATATAACATTTTTAAATTTAATATAATTTTTGTAAATTTCCAGGCTCAACAAACTCAGGAACAGCAATCACAACTACTTAGTTTCCAACAGAACTTAGCTAGCCACGAATCTTTATATTCAAGTAGTTTTCAAGCAACTCCTTACCCAATGCCAAATGCTGCTTGTCGGCCGGTTTATCCGGGATACTTTGATACAAGCACTAAAAGTTCCACTGGAACTTCCAGTCCCGGTAATAGTTTGGCTCCGGTAAAGAAACGCTCGTACAACGAGTCGTCAGCAGCCACAGATGTGGCAGCGCAGCGCCAATCTGGTCAGGACCAATTCACTTTTGATTCATTGATGGCGCTGGCTCATTCGCAAGCTGACGTTTCTGTACCGAATCAATTTGACAGTGCTTTCGCTAGCAGTCTTGCCGATTCGGTTGCGTCGAATCCTGCTTATGCGAGATTGCAATTGGGCTTAGTTGGACGTACGGCGAAGGAGACGCAACAATTACTTTCAATTCCCCGACCAACTAGTAAGAATGATCCGCTTGCCGCTTATGCAAGGACATCGACGCCCAGTCAGTCTGAACTTGATCTCAATCTACTGCAAAGTTTGCAGAATGCTGCTGTTAAAGGTTCAAGTATGTTATCTATGCAGCGACGCGTAGTTGAACAATCTGCACCTCCGCAACCTGCTTCAACAACTAAGTCGAAGAAAAGTAAAAAAAGCAAACAGCAACAGCAACAGCAGCAGCAGCAGCAACAACAGCAGCAGCAACAACAGCAACAACAACTTAACGTTGGTGTTGATCAACAAACTGGTATACCGGGCTTCCCCCAGTATGGCGCTGCAACAAGTGATCCTATAAGTAGTCTTAAACAATCAACTGTAGGTGGCAGCGCCTTCAACTTTGCCTCTTCGGCCGGTGCCGTCAACAGCCCTGCTTTCTATGATAAAGATGCAGCAGCTGCTGCCTATGCCTTCCTTGACGACTTCCGCAATCCTAATTTACCAAGTTACTATATGGCTTTAAGACAACAGCAGCAGCAGCAA
Organism: Torymus tubicola; assembly: GCA_035583055.1. Lineage (NCBI taxonomy): Eukaryota > Metazoa > Arthropoda > Insecta > Hymenoptera > Torymidae > Torymus > Torymus tubicola. Next base: position 21,563,321 of record JAWWEQ010000001.1, on the reverse strand, counting down.
CAGCAAGCGCAACAGCAACAACAACAGCAACATGCTCAACAGCAAGTACAGCAACAATCCACACCAGTGTCAGACGCGACCCAGCAAGCATGTAATAAATTAACCAACCAGACGGCAGCTAGAAACTATTCTGGCCATCCATTCCTTCACACAACTCAGAGGCCATCTCCTTATGGGCCACCAGTCCCTCCATACGTTACACCGCATGGAGCAAATTTAGGTGTTGATCCTGCAGCTTATCAACAGTATTTGCACTCGTTGTATGCACTGCAGCCTCCACCTCATCACAGACCAACCTGGCTTTAGCCACCGTCGAGACTGACACAGTAGTAATGTCATGAAAAAATCAGGCAAGACTTGCCCTTAGTAGGATAAACGAGTTGTTTCCGTGTAATGTCGGTACATCAATATTTTTTTAGTAATCTTATGTTCAGATCGTCCTTTTATTTTTATTTATGTCTTTTGACTATTATAATTTTTCTTTTTTATTTCTTATTTTTATCTCTTTTATTATTATTTTTAGAACATTATTTGGACCTGACTAATTTGTCTTATGACACGTTCTTTTTTATGTTACGCGAGGCATGATTATGAAAAAGAAAGAATCCTCCTTTCTCACTGCCTTTATGAACAGGTAATCATGATCTGACGCATGGAAACTCCTCGTTTTATGGATACAGTATTGAATTTTAGTTTTTATGGTCGTCTTTGTTTATTCGTTTCTTTCGCTTTTTTCTTTTAATTTCCTTCTTCTAATAATAGTAATAATATAATGTTAAAGTCACCATCTAAACAGAGATGCAACAAATTAAGCTCTCTAGAAAGTCAGCATTATTCCGCACCAATAACAATTGCATCCATAATTCATCTTGTATTACATTCATTATTCGGTACATGACAGAACATGAAAGTGAACGCCTAGCGTTCTGACTTTTTTAAAGCGGACTATGCATAAATGCGAATTCGATACCGAAGTTTTATACATTTTGTCAACAACAATTAGTTTTTAATCTAAGTGATGTAGTGATATGTAAATAAAATCAGATATAATATTTGATGAAGCGTCGAATGTTTTGAAAACAATGTACTTTGTTATGTTGAATCGACCACTCTGGGTATCAACAACACAAAGAGTTACTGTGTCCCGCGGTTCTTGAGTGTGAAGCTCTTGTAAATCGTTAGTAAAATATAGAGAAGTGGTCCACTGAAATATAGCTGAGCGTGGCTAGAAACGTAAAGATTCTTTTGTACGAAATTGCATCACCAAATTCGTACAATGGTATACACTTTCCAAGGTATTTTACACTGTAAGGTAGAATTCCCTTTTTGTACATAAGACACATATCTGGACAGTTGTAATTTGATGTAAAAAATAGATTTGCGAAGTAAAGGTCGATATGGCGAAAGAGAAATTTTATTAAAGAGTAAATACGTTCAGAGCGAAATTAAGCGAAACTTATAAATTTCCCCACCTATATAAACATAAAGCGAAAAATAAATATATATATTATATATATTAAGATCTATAAATATATGAATATATGTATATTGTAAATGTGTAACGAAGACAGAAATTAAAACGCGGTTTGTTACAAAAATTGGTTGCTTTTATTCTACCTTGAAATTACCCGCTCCTATGTAGATGTCACTACATTCCTTATAAAGAAATTTTCGCGCCTTTTTTTTCGTCATCGTGGATACATTTGCTTGCTGGTATAAGTAGGTAGAGTAGTATAGAGTGGCTAATCAAGGCATATAAGCATTTGCATTTATTGTATGTTTATAATTGTAGTTTGCGTTTTTCGTTCTCAGTTATTTCATACTTGATATAAATAATCACTTTTAATCCATAATGACTTTGGAAGATTACGAAGATGCTTTAAAATCTTTTATCCATGATGATGACAAACTGGTAAGAAAGTTATTTCTAATGAACAATTTACATTTTAACGTTATTAAGTTATTGTAATTTTGTTATTAGATAATAATAATCCAATAATTTTTTATTTAAAAACTACATAACCTCACAATATTATATATACTTTTAGGTAACTTACAAATGGCTGAGCAAAGAATTTGAAATTCATGTTAATGTTGCAAAAGATATTTTAAAACAATATTGGGAGAAACACAAAGATAGTGAAAAAATTGTCGCTACATTCTTATTAGTAGGCCAATTAAAAGACAAATCTATTCGTGTAGAAGTTGTCAAAGAAACAAATTTAAATGTTGCTAAAAATAAATTCATAAAAGTTGATTGCGAACATTTATATAGTTTACAAAAATCTTTACATGATATAGAACTATTAACGTTTGCTGGAGATGGTGATCTTCGTTTTAGTGCTATAAAATGCAATGAAGAATATATAAGAAGTAATGATGAAATTGAAGGTTTGAGATACATTGGAAATGTTAGAAAAGAAGAAATCAAGCCAAACAATTCTTCTAATAAAGTTTTAGAAAAACAATTATCTAAAGAAACTGAGTTTTCTAAAGAAAAGATTCAAAGTGTTAAGATTGTAAGGGATCCGATTAAAGAAAAAAGTAAAGTTGAAGAAAGAAGTCAAGTTGAAGGAAAGAGTAAAGTTGAAGAAAAAAATAAAGTTGAACAAAAAGAAAAGTTAGAATCAAAATCTGAGTCAAAATCTATAACTGTTGAAAAGAAAGTATCACCTACAAATAAATCAACCAATTTAAAATCTATGAATAAAGTAACAAAGAAGCCAATTCAATCCAAACAGTCAGGCTTTAATAATCTTTTTGGTAAAGTATCAAACAAATCACAAGAAACAAATAAATCAAACAATGAAGTTCATTCTGTGGAAAAACAAAAACATTTAATAGCTACTACAAAGAAAGAAGAGACTAAGGAATCTAAAGAAAAAATAGATCTTGTTAAAGATCAAAAAAAAGAAATGGGTACACCTAAGAGAGAAAAAGAAAATCAAAATTGTGAATCTAAAGAAAAAACTAAAAATATTTCCAAAATTAGTAATAACAGTAACAACAAACCAAAATCTAAAAACAAAGAAGATCCACGTGGCAAAAAAAGAAATAGAAGTGAAGAAAAGAATTCGTCATCAAAACGTAAAAGGATTGTTGTGATGGATTCTAGTGAAGATGAAGAAGATAAAAGTAATGATGATGAGGAAGAAGAACTTATGGAAGTTGAATTAGAGCCACCAAAGATATCAAGAAAACGATCTCCATCACCTCCAGCTGAAAAATGTGAAAATGGAAAACGTATGGTACGAAAAACTGTAGATAAAACTTTTAAGGATGAAGATGGTTATCTTGTCACAAAAAGTGTACATGTTTATGAAGTTGCTAGTGATAGTGAAGAACCTGAAAATGTTAAAAAAGAAGAGTCCAAAAAACCAAAACCAGTGGAAAATAAAGCAAGAAAACAGACCTCATTAATGAGCTTCTTTAAAAAATCTTGAAGTTAACTGTTTTGTACATTTATATTTTTATTCGATCAAACATTTGGATTATTTATTTTATATATTGAAGTGACATCAGATTAAAGAATCATTGTTATTCTTTTTGATTTGGACTTTTATGAATTATATGATGTGAATCACATTTACAAACACATGTAATTATGATGAAATTTTTGGTAACACAAGGTGTGTCAGATAGATAAAAGAGCCATTGAAAATGAATTTACCTGAATGACGTCACTATCTGATATGTTATCAGGAATGAGTGAGTGAGCTTCTTTGATAGTATATAGATTTCTTTGCATTCACTATTAAGTTAGCAGTATTGTAAAACTGTAAAATATGGGAATCTATTATAAATCAACTCAGTTAATTTGTATTTTAATAATAATTTTTTTTCAAAATGTACAGGCTAATGTTTGTGAAAATTGTCTTTGTTCTACTTCAGGTAATGAATTATAATTTCTAAATGTAGTAACATCAAGAAGTTTTGAAATTTGCTATGCATTTATTATAAAAATTTCTTAATTATTTTGTGAATTATAAATAACAAAATTTTTGAAAATCTTCATTTTCATGGAATAATACTAATATGAGATAATAAGAAACATTAATTTTGTATTATAAATTATGTTAATAAAAATTACTTTCAAAATATTTTTATATCATTTTTTCTTTATCTGTATACTAAAAAATTTTTCAAGTAAATTTTAAGTAATCGAAACTAAAATATTACCTAAGAATATCGCTGAAATCCAATATTTAAGCTTATGTTTTGACAGAATATACTTTTAAAAATTGTCAGATTTACAAATTGTTGAGTAATTTAATAAACTGCTTGTAATTATAAATATTTCTTTCTTATTTTGTGTAAGTTACAACTATTACTACTTGATTATTTTTAAAAGGAATTGTTCATGATTTTTTAATCACTCATAATTTTCCATTAAAAATTTCATCTGAAATTTACTTTTTCTTTTTTAGATGATAAATCAATATCCATTAATTGTCGAAAAGCAGAATTTGCATCTATATATGTGCTACGTTTTGGTCTAATATCAGTGGAATATAATGGAACTCTCACTACACTTGATATTTCAGAGAATAATATAACATACTTACCCATGGATATTTTTCAGAGTTCTAAACGTCTAAAAATTATAAATTTATCAAATAATTTTCTTGAAAAAATTGATGCTAACATTTTTAAAAATTTGAACAATTTAGAAATCTTAAATCTAGCTAACAATAGAATTAAAAATATAGATTCAATTATTATACCATCACTTCGTATTTTAAATTTAAGCAACAATAATATTACTGATTTAGATTTAGAATTCCATAAGGCATTTTCCCAAATAACTGATTTAGATTTATCGCATAACAATTTGGATGATACAATTAATGGTACATTTTCTCTACTTGGAAATTTACTCCATTTAGATCTTTCATATAATAATTTCAGTTTACTAGATAATGAACATTTTCATCTTCTAACTCAATTAGTTTCTTTAAACCTAAGCCATAATGCAATTACATCTTTGTCCAAGCAAATTTTTTCAAAAAGCTTATTGCAATTGAATGTAGGTTTTAATATACTTTCATCCTTTCCAAGTAATTTATCACAAATTCAAAATTTGAATATTGAATACAATAATATTAGTGACATAAATAATGTTAGTAATGGCTTAAACAATCTTAAGTTGCTAAATCTCAGTGGAAATATATTGCAAACTTTACCAAATTCTAAATTACAAAATTTGGAATCTTTAGACTTATCTCATAATCGCTTTGTAAATATTCCTGAGACTCTTAACAAGGAAAATTATCCTTCTTTAGGAATATTATTATTCAATCAAAATCCTGTAAATAGAATAGAATTTCCTTCACAATTAAATGTTAAATCACTAATAATGCAGAGATTAAATAACGTGACACATATTGAACAAAATTCTTTTAAAAAATTAAGTGGGCAAGGAAACCATTGCTTCAATCTTACTGTGACTGAAAATAGTAAATTGCAATTTATTAATGAGAATGCTTTTAAAGGATTAAATTTATGTTTTGTAAGTTAATAAAAAAAATCGATTTTTATTTTAATAATAGTTTCTATAATAATTTTAAATAGTTATTATAATGAAAATACTTTTTTAGCTGGATTTGAAAAATAATCAATTTACTTATTTTACATCAAGTCTTTTACATACTGGTTTTAAAGCAAAGTATGGTGTTGATTTAGAGGGTAACCCATTCCACTGTAATTGTTCATTACAATGGATGTTAGATGATTTTGTTCCATGGTTGTATTCAAGTAATCAAAACTTGTTAATTAACTTGAGGTAAAAAACAATAATGAAAGAAATAATAGTGTTACAAGTTAAATTTACATGTGTTTTGATAAATATTAATTTTATTATATTATATCCTATCTAGATGTAAAACACCTATGAATTTACAAGGCAAAAGAATGGTTCATTGGTATAAATGGAAAAATCAAGTTTTGTGTGATGGCGAACAGCTATATTCTTCAAGAATGTCAGCAGAAACATTAGAAGTATTAAGCAGAAGTAATTCAATTACTTTGCACACAAGTAGTGGCATGCTTGTAGTTCTCATAGTAGCTGTGATTATTCTTTTAGTTTTAGTAGTAGTAGGAATCATGTTAGCAAAAAAAGTTGCTTTACGTCGAACTAGAATGAATCGTAGGTTTTAAATTTTAATATATCGTACATGACATTTATATAAATATTGTATTTCATATGGTACGTAATAAGATAACAGTTTTATATTTTTCTATAGAATTTTTATTGTAAAAAATTTATTTTCATTATCTAATCTAGATTCAGTCATTAGACAATATAATGACTCAAAATATTTATAAACAATATATTAAAAAGTAACATGCTATGCACAGATACTATGGCGTATAATTGAAAATCATTTGATAAATTTAAAGCATAATATATATATTGCATTTTTAACTTATTTATATAATCAAATATTTTATTAATTAAGTTTATAAAATTTATTTATGACTTTGTACATTTTTGACTTCTTAATTTTATATATTGTGTTGGTATGTAAAATTTTTTAAATGATATTAGAAAAAATTAGATTAGAATAAGTTTGAAAATACATTAGATTAAGATAATTTAATTATTAGCTAAGTTCTTTTAGTGAATTTTTATGTTCAGTCATATAAAAGTGAAGTACAAAAACCATGTTTTGAGATTCTTGGAAGAAATTATTCTTCTCTCAGTTTTGTTTTATAATTGTGCTACCTAAATCACAGTGGTTCCATACATGCAAATACATGTATATATTCACTATATGTATTATTTTATATCGCACACTATTTTATATTGGCCTCAAAGAGGATTTCACTAGGTATTAAATTAGAACTTTGGACGTAATCACTGTCTTTTTATAAAACTATATCAAAGCAAGAATGTCACTTAAAACATTCAATATTTTTAAAAGCTTTTTAATGTACAATATAAATATATTCTAAATTTTGCTAAGAAATAATAATAGTTAAAAATACATATTATAAGCAAAATTTATGAAACTTTCAAGTACCCTTACTTTATAATAATTTTTTATATCTATATATTACATATTATTGTTAATAAAATTCAGTAGTAATAAAATTTTGTATTTAAATTTACTTCAAAATAATTCATAAATACTTTTTACACAACAAATGTTTAAATTGAATTTAAATTTAATCTTTGATAGCATAGAAATATAACGTAATTAACTACTAATATGAAACATGTGAGTTATAGTCATATTCTTCATTTTATTTACATAATTATGATGTTTTTCTTAGCAAAATTTTCAAAGTATTCATTCATTTATTTATTTATAGTCTCTTTTTTCAATTTATAGAAAAATTAGTTTAGACATCATCAATACGCCAGGGTTTAGATGTGGTTCTTACAGGAGGATTTCTCCTAATTTCTTCAAGAAACATGAATATCTGTTGATAATATCCAGACTTATTCCAAGTTTCATTATGAGTGCCATCAAGTATTTGAATTTTTCTTTTGAAGGAACTGCCACAAGCTTCAAATAGTTCATCCATCATTTTAGGTGGAACTAGTTTATCTTGTCTCCCAGAAATGAAAAGAGTAGGTACACATAATGATCGTATCTTTTGCAATGACAAGTACTAAAAAGAAATTATAATTTCTTATTTAGATAATTTAATTAGTCTTGTTTTTTCATAAAAAATTATATACCTTGTTTTTGTAACAAAATAATGGAAGATATTGTAATATTTTAGATTTAATTAAAATTGTTGCCATGTCTGGTATACTAGTAAAAGTATTTTCAACAATAAGGCACCAAATTCGTTGAGAAACTTCTTCTCTTATCGCTATGTCTATAGCAACAGCTCCACCTAAAATGAATGAATGTTTTAGATTTATTTGAACTCTATATGTGTTTTATTATTATTATTTATATTTAATACTTATAGCTATAGAAAATAGAGTTATAAAATTAGTTTAAGTAATATTTAATGGTACTTGTAAAATTAATATAGAAATAGTCAAATATATTGTTATACTATTTAATTTTTTGTTTTACCTAATGACCTTCCAAAAACAATAATTTCATTTGTATTTATATCATTTCTGGAATAAAGATATTCTATTCCAGCACGAGCATCCATATAAAGACCTTCTTCCGATGGAGAACCTTGAGATAGTCCATATCCTCTGTATTCTATCATCAGTATATTACAATGTATATTATTATATAATCCTTTAACATTTTCTAATCTACAAAATGAAATCATTAGTACAACAAGTGTATTGGTAATTTTTAATATTTTACCATTGGAATAAATTCATTTACCTATGCCCCATATTTCCTGCATTGCCATGAAGAAATAACAACGTTGGAGCTTTCTTTATTAAATTTTCAGGTTGAGGAATAAAAAACATGTGTAATGTTGTTCCATCAATTGATTTTGTATAGATACTTTGATATGGTAAATGATGGAGAGATGGAGGTGGTACATAAATTCGAGAATTAGTAGGCAATCGTGGATAATATAAAAGTCTATCTTCTGTATTGTATAATACACCTAATAAAAAGTTAAAATTGATGTTAAATAAACAGAAACTTTATTTAAAAATGAATAGATAAAGATTACATACCAAGAGTGGCAAAACAGAGTAGCAAAAATGCAAAAATACTACCATACATCCAATAAAATAAAAAGCACAGTAATAAGTAAGCTCCAGATAGAGCCCAAAATTTCAAGGCAATACCTTGAAGCAATTTAATGGCAGGTCGAGTGCGAGCTAAGCGAAGTCTAAAGGACATTGTAGAATAATCCTTTGATTTGTTTAATTGTCAAATGCAATTCCACATTATTGGTTACTGATATGATTTGAGGATTATTATTTTAATCTTGTTCATGACAGTTCAAGGCTCAAAATTTTGTGGAGCACATTGAAGAAAAGTTTAATCTGATTTCTAGTGTTAATTTGACCATTTTATATCAATGATGACACTGTTTAAATATATAAATTGATTAAATTAGATAGGCAAACCATTATTGAGAGAAGACAAAGACACTTTTTAAATTATAAAAAACTTTTACTTATATGTATCCCATATACTAGATTTTAATTGACCTTTTAAAATAATTAGTTATATGAATGTGAAATCATTAAACCATTTAAAGTTAATCATAAGTACTTATTAAGATAAAAATAATCAATAAAATGTTTATACAATTAACCTAGAATTAGCCAGCTTCTAAAGATCAATATCATTTTTCACAGGTCAAGAATGCAGAATGCATTTTCCACCATTGCGGTGTTAATACATGATCACTAAACACTACATAAACATAGGTATTGTCTCCCGTCTCCTCTTCATTTCTTCATTCCTATTTAAAAATGAACAAAACTTTCTGCTGCGCGAGTATAACAATGCGTAAGATTCACCGCTTATCGCCTCATTTACGCAAGAGTGTAGACGCAAGGTGTAATTATGAGGTATTCAATAGACAGATTATGATAGTAGCGCCCAAACAAGTGTCTAAAAAACAAAGTTTCAAACGTGTTTCGGTAGATTTATTTCCTCCGGGTGTGCGTTGCCGTCTAACGGTGAGTGCGAACGTGTTTAGAGGCCAACGGCAACAGCTGATTCGCTAATGCTTTCTGCGGTTCTGCACGACTCCCTTATCGTCGTGCTTCGTCGATTGCAAAAGGAAGAGCTGTTACCCCAGGCTCAGAAACAATGGATAACCGGTGGCTGGGGAGGAGCTTTTCATGGTCAAAGGGAATTTTTAGCAGTTCCGGAGTTAGGAAATGTAAGTATACGCTTAATAAATTTCGTAAATATTGCAGGTTAGAAGTGGTTAAGAGCATAGTGATATTTCTCATTATAATTCGTGCATGAAATGTTTATTAATGTATTTCAAGGCTTTAACATTCTTTCTTGTTACCTAGACCAATTAACATTTAGATTCATTTATGTACTATGAACTTACAGATTGAAAGTCAACAGCCTTTACATTGACAATGAAAGGTTCATTGTTAAGATATATGTTTAAATTATAAATTCAGGAAATTCTTAGGGTATTTTCGTCATAATGGATTATGAATATACACCTTTTCATAGAGAAAAGGATATATATAATCGCTGCTGTGGTAGCAAACTGTGGTGTATCAAGGTATATAGATTTCTATAAAATTGTAATTCATATATATATATACACGCACACATATGCACTTGCATGATATTATGATAACACTTTTATAAATATTCCTTTAAATTATTAATTTGCAGGATATATGTGGAATAATCTGTGCAGTTCTAACATGGTTGTTAATCATTTATGCAGAATTTGTTGTTATGGCTGTAATTCTTATTCCTACAATCAACACATTTTACTCTAGCGTGAATATGGCAATATTTCAAACATTAGCTTTTCTAGCATTTACTTCTCATTTAAGAACAATGTTTACGGATCCGGTAATTCAAATTTTTATATCAAAGTCAGTCTAATTTGTATTTGTAAAATATCATAATAATATATTTTTTTAAATTAATTTGAAGGGTGCAGTACCAAAAGGAAATGCAACTAAGGAAATGATCCAACAAATGGGATTTAGAGAAGGTCAAGTAGTCTTTAAATGTCCAAAATGTTGTTCCATTAAACCTGAGAGAGCACATCATTGTTCAGTATGTCAAAGGTGTATTCGAAAAATGGATCACCATTGTCCTTGGGTAAATAACTGTGTGGGTGAAAATAATCAAAAATATTTTGTCCTGTTTACTGTGAGTAAAATTAGTTTTGATTAAAAAATTATAGGTATGTACTTTTAACATTAAAATCTTACTTTTTTATTTTAGTTTTATATAGCTGGAATTTCATTACAATCATTATTTTTGTGCATTCAACAATTTATGACATGTGTGAAACAAGAGTGGCGTGATTGTACAACTTTTAGTCCTCCTGCTACAGTTGTTTTGTTACTCTTCTTAACATTTGAAGCTCTCCTTTTTGCTATTTTTACAGCTGTAATGTTAGGGACACAATTACAAGCAATCTGGAACGATGAAACTGTAAATATACTACTAGATTTTAAAATTTGATTTACAAATGTCTTACTTAATATTATTTTTCTTTCTTCTAGGGTATAGAACAGTTAAAAAAAGAAGAAGCACGGTGGGTACGTAACAGTAGATGGAAATCAATTCAAGCTGTTTTCGGAAGATTTTCCATTGCTTGGTTTTCACCTTTTACATCACCGCCAAATGCCAAAACTAAACTAGACTCTTATTTATATTCTGTCTAAGTAAATCATTACAATTTCCATAAAAAAGTTTTCAATGGATACTTTATCATGGAGAAAGGCTTATTCTTTGTATTGATAAAAGAATAGAAAATTTACCAAAGTTTCTGAATCTATTACAAAGAAAGCTATAATTCCAAGACTGTTTTTAAATTTCTTTTTCAATTGCTTATCTTACAATTTATAAGAATTGCGTAGCCAGTTGTAAATATTTATGACATCTTCACAATTTACTCGAACATTCAATGTTTGTTAAAAGAAAAGGATTTATTAATAAGTTTACTCCAGCCAATGCATTAAGAACATTGTATTATATTTTAAAAATATAACTTTGAATTGAGAATATTTCTAGTTTTAGTTATTTGTAAATGAGGGCTGGTAGTGAGCTTCATGTAAAATTTATTATTGAATTTCATTCATTTTTGGATTCATACCAATTTGAAGTATCTAAAAATTCATGTATCAAGTATTCATGTAAACAGGTTGATAATTTAGAAAAAAAATTGAGAAGCTGATAGTGACACAAATATCAATTATTTTAAAATGGATTAATTATATTTCAACATTAATTTATTTGATTTGATATGGTATGTACATTGAAATTCATAATCCTTTTTTTATTAAAACTTATTTTCATCAATGTATACTCAAGTAAATGAATAATGATGTAATCTTTTATTTACATATTTATGTACTATGTGAGCATGGAAAAATATTTATGACCCTAAATACATAGTTTCTATTCTCACTGTACAAATCATAAATGCACAGTCATTGTGATATATACATATTATATATAAAGTCGCTATAAAATTTTATACTTCAACCAAACATTCTTATTTTTTGTAAAAACTTAAAACATGTTCGATAAAAAATTAATTTATAATTTAAGAATTATAGTGCTTTGATTTTTATCTTGAAGTGAGAAAGTGAGAATATTCTTTATATGTTTTAATATTTTGAATAAAAGTTTAGATTTTTTTATGAAATTAGAAGTCGTTTTTAGTAAATTTCAATAAATTACATTTTTTCACTTCAAGATTATTATTATGGATCATCCCCAATAGAAAATGAGTTTTGAAATATTCAACTTGTATATCGATAAATATTTTTTATGAAGGTAATAATAATGTAAGATATTATTAAATAAAATAATTTAAGAAATGATTTAAAATAGTTTAAAAGTTATTTATTTTACGAAATATTTTTTATAAAGTATCAATCTATAATAAAATAATACATTACTTAAGAATTTTAATATAAAGCATGTTATATTTTAAGGAAATACATTTAAAATGGATAAAATTTTTTCACAAAATAATTGAATCTTTTTCACATTTAAAACATTATGGTCGTTTAAGATCTCTAATTTTGTTCCTTTTCTGTATAAACATATTTTGAGTTAGCCATCGGCTAAATTTTAATTTAAGTTGCAATTCGTCTGGTAATTGTTTGTACTTCGTTTTTAAAATATCTGAAAAATTGAAGAGGTAATTAAAAAATAATTTCAATTTAAATATATACATATTTATTAAATATAAATATATTGTGAAACCTTTTCTTACCTTCCATGCAGTTAAAAATATGTGAAGAACAGAAAGCTCTCTTTGATTCTCCATAAGTTTTTTTACCAGATGCTGAGAAAAGTGTCTGTAAAGACTTTGTCATTACTGTACTCATTAATATAGGAATGTCCTTGGCTACAGTTTGAGAACCATTTATGGAATGACGCAATAGTTTTTTCTGGAAATTAATAATTACTTAAATAACATAAATCAGATTATTATAAGAATTATAATAACTATTTATGTTAAAATTTTGTTGGTAAAATACGTATTTAAATTAAGAGTAATAAAATATTTACCAATGCATCTAGTTTGCTGTCATCATCATCAATCTCCTCATTAAATTGGATGAATATTTCTAAATCAGATATTGGTAGTGGGGTTTCTAAAATATTTTTGAATTCCTTTATTTCTTCAATAGAGTAGTATACAGATTCTGATGCATTCTTTTCTGTATCATTTATCTTTGCTTCTATTAGACTACTGATATCCATTTCGAATCTATTTAAACGATAAATAATGTTCTCTTCAATTTCAGCCAAAATTTTCAGAAATGCCTTATTAATATTATCTAGAACACAAAAAATATTTTAATTGAAACAATATCTTTATTGTAAACAATAAAACTACAATTTTTGTCATTCAACGTTTTTATTAGTATAATAAAATAATGTGAAAGTCATACTTCATGTTATAACTGCTACATTAACAAAGAAGATGCATGAAAAACAAAATTTAAGTATTAAAAGAATTTAACTTCTTGAAAAAAAATGTTCACATATCTGTTCGATTTATAAAAATATAATTTGTAAAATAAAAAATATTACCGGTTCTGTTCAACATGTGGGACCATCGAAGAAGTTTAGTTTTATGAAGAGGGCATGTTATATATTCTTCTGCATGCTTAGGAAACCAGTGGTCTTCATCCTTTGATGCCCACTTTCTTCTGCAGCACGGAAAGCTCGGCATTTTAAAAGTTGATGTTTTTCACAGAGTAAAATTGTATTAATCGTATGTTGAATTTTTAAAATTTGATAGTATAGTTTTTGCGTATTACGCGAACTACTAGACGAATATCTATACTTCGATTTGCTATTCCGTGTTCGAAGTGAACGCGGCAGGGCATACGAGTCGAATGAGGGTTGAGAGTTTGAGGAAAGGACGGGGGGAAGTTGCACTTGACTCCACCCGTCCGATTCTTGGAATATTAAAACCGTTAGAAAAAATCGAGCGATTTTAAGTTCTATTTTTCAAAAGGTTTGTAAGAAAACTTAAAGTAGCTTATTTATAGTATTAATTAGTCACAATAATTTGTGTAATACATTTTTTATAGGATAAATTTAACTTCTCCTTTAGTTGTAGTTTAATATTCTGTTTCAGAAAACTATACTAATAATTATACTAAATAACAGATTGTAATGTAAACAGATTTTGTATTAATATTATTAAGTACAAAATTTTAATTAATTAGAGTGTGGAATAATTAACAGTTTTTTTATTGATCTATTTAAATACATACATAAATTATTTTATTTATTCGTATCAGAATATTCATTTTACAAAAGGGAACATTTTGAATTTTGGCGCCATTCAGAATAGATATTTAATATATTTAACAAATCACATTGCTTCTTTAAATGCTTGACAATATTTTATCATATTTTTAAGCGTGGATATGAAAAAACGAGCATAAAAATGATTTTTAATGAAGATTTTAAGAACAAATTTTTGTCTCTTCAGTCAGCATAAAATTGTGACCCTTTCAACTGCTGACCGCCAACGAAGAGTATTATAGTAATCCAGCGTCTTAATCGTCTGCAACCGTTAACTCGGTAATATCGCCCGATCTATATTGACAGCGAAAATTTATCTGTTCCATCTTTTTGTGGTCCACTAAAAATGTTCGCTACATATCTTCACTTTCAGTACTACATCCCAGTATAATTGACACGATTCGAAATTCCTGCTCAGATAAGAGCTAATTTATAAAGATTGAAAAACTGTCAGAATTGTAAAATTCTGATGATATGGGTATAATTTCAGAAAGAATATATAAAATAAATAGCACAAATTACTCCTTCAGGCTTTGTCTGTATTTGCCTCGAGAGCGCTCCCTGGCTGTTTAATATCATTAAAAAAAAATTTCCATCAAATTATCTAGGAAAATTGAAAGTATAAATTAGATGAAATTATAAAGACAATATTGCTTAAAAAATATGATACCGAGTGATCAAAAATATTTATTTCTATATAAAAATTTTCAGCATGTCTATCAAAATTATGATTTTTAATTATTATAGGTAACAATAATGGTTTTTGGAATATTGATTTTGAAATTTCTGACGAATCTGTCCTTATATCGATAATATAATTCTACGTACTACTTATACGTACATTTAAATATAAAGAATGAAGTAGAAACTAATTTTATAAAAATACCCATTTGAGATACTTGATTTTTATAAATTTTTTATATACAATTTCCTTCATTGCCTATATATATATAAATCCAGTTAATTTTTTAAAAAAGAGAAATAATAAAATGATTATCACGTTACTGATAATTACAGTAGACTTATTTCTTTCATGTTATTATATATATACTATACTTACACTATATTGCGACATTGTAAGAAACTGTTTGCAAAGCTTAGCTATAATATCTGAATCAAGTCAGAGTCAAATTTATGGCTCTGTTAAATATTTCTACTCTCTAAGTGGAGCACGGAAATCGCACATATTCCAGGCGCTTAGATAAAAAGAAATAGTAATAATAATTGCTATACTCTGTTGCGGAGAAATGAGGCGTTAATATTCTATATCGCTGGCAGTGAAGAAAAAGAGCGACACGATGAAGAAAATTCGACGGCGCTCGTCCGTTCCGTTCTCCGCGGAACATTCTACTCTACTTACAGCTACACTTGCGCTCTTTTTAGCTGCGGCGAGCGACTCGCTTTCGGATCGCTCTCGCGCGCGCTATCCTGTGAAGCAGCAGCGTATATGCGCACGACTGCGCAAGTATATACACCGTAGGAAGGCCGAGAGTGCGGCGGCGCAGCTCAATTAAAAACGCGCGCATACACGTGCGGCACACAGAGGAGTACGGCTGGCCGCTTTCACTTTTGCGGAGTTCCTCGGCGTTTAGGTGAGTTATTTGAAACTCCGATATACATGCCTTGTTTTGTGTCTCTCGTCTTCCGCTCGACCATCGAGATTATTTTCTCCTATTTGCCTTTCGCGGCCTCGCAACTGGTTACCAGCAGCTGTCGACTCTTACGTTTTTCCCTTTACTCAGGTATCATGCCTTTTCTTTTTTATTACTATATTTAAACTTTATCCAACGATTTAATCCGAGGAGATTATATGGGGGGAAAGCACAAGTATAAGGCATATATATATTATGTATTATGCGCACGTTGTTGATATTGACATTTGATACACAAACACGCCATGTTTAATTTTTATAATCTTAATAAAGTGAATATTCTTTTAGGTTCCACGACGATTTATGTGCATTGAGTTCCAAAAATTTACTTAAAAGTGAATTTTATTAATTTTTCCACCATTACCATGATGATCATGAGTGCGCCCGTAAGTTTCTTTTATTATTATATCAATCTTATTTCATTTCATTGTACAATAACACGAATCATGCTTCACCTTATAATTATTAACCTATATTAATTATAATGATTGTCATAAATCTAGAAGTTGAAAGTTTTTTTTATCTAAACTCGTTTCTAACTAGTAGGATAGGATTTCCGAAATTTATTATCACTGTTTGTGTTTGTGTGTGCGCGTGAAGTGTCGAAGTACATTTTATATTTTTTTTTTCATAAGATTCATACACCAAACTGTAATTTCTTTAATTATTATTCTTAAGAAGTAACTTTATAAATTATTATGTGATGTTTCCGCTTTAAAAAGCTGTTAACATTACTCATTTTTAATTGAGCCAAACTACACTATTGTATAAATCCTTGGCTTTTAGAATCTTGTACAACATTAGCATCTGAATATAAAATTTTATGTATAACTATCAAATAACATATTTACATATGATTATTTTTCGCTTAAAACTGCAATATTTTACGTTGGTAATAGTGTAACTTTATACTATCATTGTCTACTACATATTGAATACCATTTTTTTATCTCCTTTCCAATAGGGCGTAATTATGATTATAATCCACAGAACAGTGGGAGGATCCAGAATCTAAAACGATAAAATATTAGAGACTTATTATACATAATGCTTTCATTAAACTGATATTTCTGAACGTTTCGGTTCTTTAATTACATTTAATTGAACTTCATGTACTCATTGCGTTTTAAAAAAGCTTACCATTTATTTGACTATTTAGTATTATATTATTTACCTTTCTGTTTTCTTTATTGTGTGTGTGTGTGTGTGTGTGTGTGTGTGTGTGTGTGTGTGTGTGTGTGTGTGTGTGTGTGTGTGTGTGTGTGT